>CM042138.1:73688959-73798959 GCA_023376005.1 Doryteuthis pealeii | reverse complement strand
TGTTCAACTAATTAGTTATATTTACTATCTCATGTAATTAGTAGTATTTACTATCGCATATAGTTTTGAGTTAATGTTCTATTCCCACGCAGACTCACTCACACACACACACACACATACATACACACACACACATACACACGCGCGCGCGCACTCACGCACGCACACACACACTAAAACTAGCACACATGATTTCCAAACCATTGTTGTTTTTCAACTATTTCAGAAAAATCAAAGGTACATTTTTAAGAACCTACATAATATGAACTGCAATAACATAAGTATCATATTTGTGTGAATTTAGAAACTTTTCAAATAAATAAGTATTTCTATATTTTTTTATATTGTTATAAGCCTTCAATATCAATCTACAAAACAAATATACACATAATGCTTCAAGCAAAATATAAAACACACACACAAACAACACACAGAGACACATAGACACACACACACACACACACACACAAACACACATATATATATGTATATATATATATATATATATATATATATATATATATATATATATATTGTTAGTTTTCATCATTCAAACAGTATATTTGCTTCAGTTAAGTAAAAGGAATTTTTCGTCGGTCTTATAGGAAGAATTAAGGCATTTTAAATTTTTTTAATTTGTTTTCATCAGTTAAACAGGACATTTAACATTTAATATAAAAATGCTTTAATACTGCCTATAAGACTGAAGAAAAAATCCTATATATATATATGGAAGCGCGTGGTGTAATGGTTAAAGTCATAGGAAATGGACCCGTCACCCCGAGTTCAAATCCTGGATGTTGTATTTGCATTTCACTTAGCGCTAATACCCTTGGGGAAAGTATGAATCCTACTCTCCCTCCAGCTATGGATAAATAGCAGGGCAGACTGGGCACTTTAATCTTGGGTAGGTAACCGGTCTAGGAGAAGGAAAACTCTGAATTCAAACCTGATAAACTCCGCTTAAGAAATTGACCTTGTGTCACATCCTACTCATGCGGAGTGGTTGGTATATATATATATATATATATATATATATATATATATATATTAAATGGAAAAGAATCCGACAGTGTAATTGAAAATAGATTCGAAAAACAAATGATAGTAGTAGTACGCTGAGAGATATCTGTTTCGACCTTTTATAAAAACGGTCATCCTCAAGAGCAACTATATTTATGAAAGAAAGAGGGCATAGTTAACCGTTTGGCACGAGAGGCTCAAACAACGCTCACGTTCTGGGCCGGAATGCCTTTTAAAATATGTATAAAAATGCGTATTTTGGATTAGATATAAAACAAATTTTATTTTTAAAACTAAAAGTATCAACATCAATAAGAAAAAACTCAATGAAGATTGAAGGAAAAACGTGAGCGTTGTTTGAGCCTCTCCTGCCAAACGGTTAACCATTCCTACTTTCTCTCATAAAAAATTTGCTTTTGAGGAAAACCGTTTTTATAAAAGGTCGGCACAGATATCTTTCAGCGTACTACATTTTATCGTTTGTTTTTCTATTTTCAATCATAGTGTCGGATTCATTTCCATTTTTAATATATATATATATATATATATATATATATATATATATATATATATATATATAATGGAAATGAATCCGACCTATATATATATATATATATATATATATATATATATATGTATGTATATATGTATATGTATGTATATATATATAGTTAAAATCAATGGTACAATGAATTGAATGGATGAAATAAAAATGAATGAAATGAGGGGGATAAATGAAAAATCCTTTCCAAGGGACCCCTCTCAAAAGTATTAAAATACTTTTTGAGAGTGTAGTCCCTGATAGAAAGATTTTCTCATCTATTATTAGACTCCTTTGAAGCATCAAGTTAATATAATTATTCTATACGTTATTAGAGAAGATAAAATTGGTATCTTACCTTTGTAATATATATATATATATATATATAAACACGGTTTGTTTTGGAATGGCTTTTTGCCGATAATTTTTGGGAGAATAAGTGCTTAATTGGAGTGGTACCTAATTTTGAAAATTAATTAATTAATAATGAATTAGGCGGGAATACCTATTAAATGTATAGGTAAACAAATCGAGAAAAATCAATCTCTGTATGTACATTTCGGCCTATTAGGCCTCATTAGGCTGATGAGGCCTAATAGGCAGAAATGTACATACAGAGATTGATTTTTCTCGATTTGTTTAGCTATACATTTAATAGGTATTCCCGCCTAATTCATTATTAATTAATTAATTTTCAAAATTAGGTACGACTCCAATTAAGCACATATATATATATATAGTTGAATGAAGTGACAAATAAAAGTTTTAGCTTTTATTCATTTATTTGGGAACGATATTACTACCAATGGTTTCCTGCTAAAAGCATTCATCAGGTAAACGAAATGTTTTTTTTTAAATGACAGAAATGGTGTAAATGGTCGAATGTGTGCATTTTTTTAACTGTATCCTCGCGTTGCGTGCTTGCGTGTTTGCGTGTTTACGTGATGTGGAATCTTCTTTTTGTTTGTACGTGTGCGTATTTTTGTTTGTGCGTATGCGTATGATGTCATGCGCGTGCCCGTGGAAATGCGTGAAGGCTGTGATGATATGATTGTGTCCTATCAACGCTCTATCACAGATATTGAGCACTCTTCTAATAACACTGTACGTTGGATTACTATTACTTTTTCTAGTATATTAGTACCAACCATACACATAATTATATATATATATATAATATATTATATATATATATATATATATAATATATAATATATATTATATAGCGGTGGAAATAAATGTATGACCATCAATGTTACTTTCCCTTTGATTATATATATATATATATATATATATATATATATATATATATATATATATATATACCTATGTGTGTGTGTGTGTGTGTGTGTGTGTGTGTGTGTGTGTGTGTGATTAAGTGAAGTTTAGTCTCATGTTCAATTGGGAAGTTAAGACAAAACTGGCTGGATAGAAATAATCATTAGTTAGTAATGCAACGTAAGTAAATTCTACAGAAGGTGGCAGACGTTGACAACAGAAAATGTGGTACTTACTGGCCTGATGATGAAGACAAGAACTAATTGGATGCTACAGACTATGTGATGTTACCATATCAATGTTTACATCTCGCTGCATTACCAATGACAAGTTGAGTAAATTTGTTAAACTTCAGCGAAAGTCGGCTGCACTAACCGACTCAGAGTTTAGGTTTTGCGACAGCTGTTATTTCAGAAATGTTAAAAAGAAAACAATGAGTAGCTATTTAACAAACCATTTTTCTATGCTTAAAAGTTGGTCTTGTGTCAAATCCTATTGAGGACAGAGGGTTTGGGTAAATAATACTTACATATAATCATCCGCATCAGCATTATCAGCTCAGACAACAGTAGTTATTCACATGACTCTGTCTCTGTCGCTCTCTATCTATCTCTGATTATCTATCTATCTATATATATATATATATATATCTACCCGTCCCTATCGGTCATCCCACACACACCGGTTCTCTGCACGGCATTCGGAATCCACACAGCTGGTTGATGAAGGTTTTTGCTGCTCAGCCTACACTGGTGTAACCATGTGTACCTGTTATACAAATGTGAAAAATATATGAGTAGGTATTTATCAAACCGTTTTTTGTCCGCTTAAATTTTGACTTTATGTCAAATCCTACCGATGGCGGAGGGGTTGGGTAAATAATACATATAATCATCAGCATCAGCATCATCAGCTCCTACCAACAGCACTTATTCCCATGACTCTGTCTCTGCCTCTGTCTCTCTCTCTGTCTGTCTGTTTGTCTCTCTCTCTCCTTGTCTCTGTCACTCTGTCTGTCTGTCTGTCTGTCTGTCTCTGTCTCTCTGTCTGTTTATCTCTCTATCTTTCTCTCCCTGTCTCTGTCTCTGTCTGTGTGTGTGTCTGTCTGTCTGTCTCTCTGTTTGTCTGTCGGTCTGTCTCTGTCTCTCTCCCTGTCTCTGTCTCTGTCTCTCTCTCTCTCTCTGTCTGTCTCTATCTATCTATCTATCTATCTATCTTTTTCTATCCACCCTTCCATATTGGTCATCGCGCCCACAGGTTCTCCAAACAGCATTCGGAATCCACACAGCTGGTTGATGTAAGCTTTTGCTGGTCAGCTTACATTGGTGCGATCATATGCAGGTGTCTACAGGATAACAGCTCTTATATGTTCACCTTATTTCTCCAAAATTGTCCAGCATCTCTTTCTTCATCGTACATGGATGATTTGTGTGATGGGATGTAAATGGCCGTACAGTTGTTTCTTTGTAAATTGCTGCTTCCAGGATTTGTTCGGTCAGTTTCAAACTTCTTTATCGACTCATACACACTTCTATAAGACAATGCACTGTCCCTGTATTGTGTTTAAAAGCCTCGGATGAATATCAACCCCTGACACTCTCTCCCATCAGAGAAATTGGGTCACCAGTATGAGAATGACCAACGTTGAAGCAAGAACTCAATCCTACGACCTGTAGAGGGTCTAATAAACCGAAACGTTATACCTAGACATCACTATCTACAATAAAATCCATCTTGTACAACATCCGGTGTTTGTCTACCTTTCTCCTATATATATATATATTATATATATATATATATATATATTTATATATATATTGGGAGAATATGTGCTTAATTGAAATCGTACCTAATTTTGAAATGTATGTACATTTCGGCCTATTAGGCCTCACCAGCAGAGCTATAGACAGGAAGTCTGCTTTGTTTGTGATTCGAACCCTGGCTGTCAAGCAGGTAGGCAGGGACTCTAACTATTACACCAGCAAGCCTTTTCCCAGATTTTTCGTTTTGTTTCGAAGTAGGTTATATTCCACTGATGGTGACTTACTACACGACAGTATGAGAAGTAAACAAACAAACAATGTGTTTTGATATGGCTTTATTTAGCCGACAATTATTGGGAGAATATGTGCTTAATTGAAGTCGTACCTATTTTTGAAAATTAATTAATTAATAATTAATGAATTAGGCGGGCATACCTTTTCAAATGTCGGCTAAATAAAGCCATATCAAAACACATTGTTGTTTACTTCTCATATATATATATATATATATATATATATATATATAATTATATATATATATATATATAAAGAGCAGTTTGTTTGTATGTATGTCAGGAGTAAATTGGGAAAATAAAACAGTTAACGACAGAGTAAATATATATATATAAATTCACTGCTACAGAGTGTAGCTCTTTGTGGGAAAAATATAAAGATTTTTTTTTTATTCGTATAGATATCTAAAAATTAAAATAACGTTAAAATAGCTTTCAAATTCTACTGAAAGATAAACAAATCAATGTGGAAGCTCAAAACAATAATATTTTTCAGGCCGGATTAACATAAGATCTTTTTACGTGGGGATTTTTATGGGGCATCCAGCGAGGATTAAACTTATTATTCAGTAGTAACGGATTTGCAAGGCTTGCTTGCTAACCATTACACCACTTTGTTTTTTATGGGGGGGGGTAGTTTGGTTTTTCTTCTCTACCCGGGTGACGTAGGGTAGTCGCTTCTAGTTAATAATGAGGAAGAGTTTACTTGTCTTTCCTCGGAAGATGATTGTGTGGTTTATGAAGCTGTAGAGAAACGATTTCATATAACTTCGGGATCACCAGTTGAAGAACAATGGAATGTCGTTATTTTGTACAGAATCAATGTGGGAACAATTCCTGAGGAAGTAATAACAAGAATATTTCATTGCTAGAGCAAACTTAACAGAGTATTGTAAAAATAGCAGCCCGATACACCCCAGACTGCAGAGATGTTACGACCAGGAAGAATAGCGGTGTCATCAAGTAATGCAGCATCTAGATGTGAAATATATTATGATTTACTATTTCTCGGTATTTTTTAATTGGACACATAGCATAGTGGATAAAGAGTTAGGTTAAGACAGTTCTAAGTGATAGTTATCTCAAGACTGCAGGTTCAATCCTGGCCAGGGGCAGCACTAACATAGAATAATAATTAACACAGTTTAACACCTGTACCCCAGCTATGCTTAGCGGATTGAGAATAGGATACCCCCGTGGACTAAATAAAGGGTTAGGTTCAAAGTTCCGTGATGGCTCCCGATTAGGACATAAAGGTTCCCGAGTCCGAGAAGGTTCCCGATTCCGACACGAAATACCAGAAAAAGGTCGGAGGGCACATCGGGCGAAACGTACGTTGTACAATGAAGTTAAGGACAATAGTTCGAATAATACATATGATTTGTACCGCGACTTGTTAAGTATTTATGGGCCATCCGTTGGCCTTAAAGCAGGAGCGCTTGTCCAGTGGAATTGGATCCCTGGTAAATAGTCCCTAGATAATGAATCCTTTGGTTCCTCTGGTAAAGAGTTCTCAGTTCCTGGTAAAGAGTTCTCAGTTCCTGGTAAAGAGTCCTTCGATAATGAATCCTTTGGTTACTCTGGTAATCGTAAAAGTCCTTCCTGAGTATTGCTAAAGGTCTGGTAATCCTATGTCCGTCCTCAGTGAGCATAATTGTAATTATGACCAGTGGGGTTTTTAAATAGTGTGACTTTCACGCAGTATGGTTAGTAATTGGCTGCAGGAACTACTCACGTGACCATAGATAGTCTATAAATCAAGGTGGGGAATTAGAGCACATATTATATACAAAAAATATGGGCACCTCATGTGGTGTAATGGTTAGCAAGCTAGATTAGCAGACCATTGTTAGTGAGTTAGATTCTCACATTTCTGGCCTTGTGCCGCATCTGAGCTAAGCTTAGTAAATAACTATATACAAAAAATATTCCAACACGACAGTGTAACAGAAAGACAAGGATTGCTTCTTCTGATACGACTAGAAGAACGTCAGTCGGTATTTTCTACTGTAGCAGCTGACTCGGCGACGTACAGTAGAGTAGACATTTAGAAAATAACGGTATTTCTGAATTTACAGGACTTTGACCTTGTGACTGTCCTCTAATTGGTCAGTTTGGTCAGAGAAATGGGAGGTGAATTTGGACAATTACAGTTTAGGTTTTCAACGAGGCAGACGCTCCTGGGAGATCCTTTGGGTAGCATTCAACATCCTCATAGAACTGATTGCTGTAGATTTGGCTGGTCAGCTTATACTGGTGTGTCCATCTGTTGGTGTCCTCAGGATTATGTCACTTATGAGTTAGTCTTGGATTCTTTAGCAGTGTCCAGTATGTCTTGTTTGTTTTACTCAGATCGAGTTTGGACTCATTTTGGCGATATTTATTCGATTTATGATTAAACTGTAAATCTATCTTTTTCCAAATGCTATATAGTGATAATTTCATAACTAAATTCAGATGATATGAGTGTCCCATTTATTGATCTAACCTAGTTGCAATCTTCATTGCTTTCAAAATGATTCCTTAGATTCACACCCATTTAAAAAAAGATATTTTACTAATAAAAAATCAATAAAAAGAATCAATATATCAAATGGATAAAAATCAATACTAAAATTATCAATCTTTCAATGAAATATGTTGCTCTTCCATATAAATATATTATATATTATATCTTATCAACTGTTAAAAAGGATTTTGACAAAAATATATAGTGCATTTTGAAATAGAAGATATCATAAATGTGTTTCAGGGCAAAAGTGAGGAATTAACGATAGGTTTGGTGCTCCACCTCAGACGACAAAAAAATCTCCCTGGTCTAGCGCTTGAAAATAGGATAGACTCCCTTGCTGTCAAGCTGATACTGGCAATAGGTCACTCTACCAAAAAATTGTTAAAATAATAATATAAGCGTATGCAAATCTTGGTTGTGGCTCCTGTATTTGTATATTTACAGAATGAAGCATGATATTTCAGTACGGTACTACTGTAACCCGCCCTGTCGGCTGGGGCGTTAGAATTCACCGACTGTACCTCTGCAGAGGGGTAAGACTCCCCCAATGGGGCCATCTGTTGGCCGTAGTTGGCGACCCGTGATGCTTAAGGATAGAACCAAGGTGGATGAGCAGTTCATGACTTGCAATACTCCACTTTGGCCTTATCTTGGGCTAGACGGGCGGTCGGAGAAGCCACCTCCGATCAATCGGCTGGTCACGTCAAGCCCTAGCACCTATATGATTGCCCGAACCCTATTGCCCCAACCCTTTTATCATATGGGTGCTAGAGGTGGTGACTGAGGATATACATGTCCTGGGAAGGACATTAAACTCTATCTGGTGGTGAGGTTCTAGTTCTGGAGGTTTGGGGAATGTGGAGCACCCTTCATCACCATTGCTCCCTGCTCCAATCCGACCCGGAGTGGTAGTACTGTTAGGGTCCCATCTATGGGTTGAATAGAAAAAACATGAGTTTATAAACAAAATCGTATTATGCATTAAGAATGAATTTATTTCACAACTTTGTCGCATTAAATGACCCACCGAGGTTGATATGCCGTAAAACAAAACAAACCAAACCAAACTACTGTAACATAACAGTCCTTAAATAACAAACACAACAGGTGTGTGATGCACAAAGACGAAAGTATATAAATCTAAAATCGGTATGAGCAAAATTATTTGCAGTTGTCAAAGGAAGACTCCATTACAGAGCCAAAGAGGTGGAGATGCTCTCAAAGTAATTTTTGGATAACGAGAAGATAACCCTTTTGGTTTCAATTCAGACTTTCCGCTATACCCAATTACTAATAGAAGCAAAATCTATAATGATATTCAAATTGTTGGCATCCTTCCGTTTGCTAAAGACGATGGCGTTGTGTCCTTTTTTTCTATTTTTAACTGCATCTGTGCTAGTGGCTGAACAGGGCAATTTTTGAATGGCAATCTCTGGTGCACAGACTGCTTACAAACAGGAATGCTTGCGGAAGTTGCTAAGGTCTATCCTTCCTTCTGGCTTTTTTTGCTGTGGTTATTATCGCTATATGAAATGCAAATAGCCGCCTCCAGGATTTGAACTCATCTCGCTGTGTCCATTTTCTACGATAGTAACATTACACTACGCGCCTCCAGCAAAAACATATATTCATTAGCTCGGTGCGGACATTGAATCTTATGTGGAAAAATGACTATGAATATTTTTTTTCAATGAAATCAATTTTTATCTCTGTCCCATAATAGTTGCTTTATCTAGTGTCAGAAAATTTTCCCACCGCTCTGTCAGCTTGGACTGTAGAATACCTCAACTGCACCTGTGAAGAGGAGTAAGACCCCCCCACCACCACCACCACCAATGGGGCTACTTGTTGGATGTGGGTGGTGACTCGTGATGTTTAAGGACGGAATCCTGGTGACTGAGCAGTCCATGACATGCAGCATTTCACCTTGGCCCTTAATTTGGGTGTACGGGTGGTCGGACAGGCCCCCTCCGGTCAATCGGTTACTCAAATTAAGTCCGGGAACCTATATGATTGTCCCGACCGTATTGCTATTATGGCAACCCCCAATCTTTTTATCATATATTTACTAAAACGTGGTGCTAATGGTCTTAGTGTCCTGGATATGACGCTAAACTGCATCTAGTGGTGAGTTTCCAATTCTGGAACTCTGATGAGTGTAGAGTACAAATTTATTGTCATTACTCCCAGGTCCACCCTGCATTGGGAGTACCCGTTAGTGTCCTATCTATAAGTTGAATAAATCAAAAATTAGTTGTTTTTTTTATTGAATACCCAATTGAATAAAATAAGCCAACAAGACTTGGCATGCCGTAAAATCGAACTAACCAACTAACCAGTGTGTACATTTGTCACAATGCAGTTCTTAGATAAAAATAATATCACAATGAAATACATCATGTTAAGTGTTAGCAATCATCATCATCATCAACATCATCATCATCATCCCCCTCCTCCTCCTCCTCCTCATCATCATCATCATCATCATCAAGTCAATGTAACAGCACGGATTCACACAATTTTCTCTCTCACTTCTCGTCCCTATCGGTCATCGCACCTGGTAAGTCCTCCGAATGGCATCCAGTGTCCATACAGAGCTGATGAATGCATGTTTTAGCGGTTATGTCCATGAAAAGGTATCCACAAGTGAAAGTCGCTTATTTGTTCGGTCATATAAATCAATGTTAAAGACAAATCAATTGAAAATTTTTTTTTTTAATTGATAATAATAATAAAATAATAATTAAAAGCAAATAAAAGAAATAAATAACAAAAATATAAACTGCTTAAAAACGAGACTATATAGATAATAGAACAATAATAAAACAAATATACAGAAAATATTTTCTTGTAAATATATTTTCATCAATCTCTATATATAAATATTTGGAAGCGCGTGGTTTAATAGTTACCCTCGAAGGACAAAATTCGAATCCTGGACGAGGCTACTTGCTTTGAACATAACGCTAATATTCTTAGGAAATATATTAATTGAACTAATCGCCCTCTAGCTATGGGTAAATAGTACGACAGACTTCAAGATTGATTAGACAACCAGTGTAGGAGAAGGAAATCTGTGACTTAAACATGGTAAAGAAATTCACCTGTGCCGCGTCCTGCTCGTGCGGAGGGTTTGGTATATATATATATATATTATATATATATACACACACACACACACATATATATATATATAATATTGGTATATATATTAATATATATATATACACACACACACATATATATATATATATATATTATATATATATATATATTGGAGAAAATGAGGAAATCACCCCGACAGCATGTGGAGAAAAAGTTTCTTTGTAAACCGATATGTTCAAACATCAACACTAAGACCAATCCTAAACTTCAATCCAGTGTAACATCCCGTATTTTCTAAATTTCTCAACACACACACGCACACACACACACACACACACACACACACACACACACACACACACATGTATATATATATATATATATATATAGGGAGAGTGGGAAAGTGATTTATTCTTGATGTTTTAAATCTCGGACCATACCGGGTAGCTCTGCTAGTACATACATAAATTCTTAATCGGATCACATGTTTGGATAAGCTCAAAGAGTGAGGAAGAAATTAATTTAGTACTTAAAAGCATTAGATTTGTGAAACGGTGAATTAATCTGTGACACGAAAGATATGAAAATTCTTTGAAGTTAAAGTTATGGTGACGTGTATCAATTTTCCATTTTAGAAGGTTGTTACGAAAACACGTGATTTCGACGATATTTCTTTTTTTATTTAAGTATTTGCATCACACGTGCTTAGATTTATATCCATGGTTGATATTATCAGCAAAATACATAAAATCGCCCAGGGCAATATTGTAAAAAAATCAATTTTTGCTTACCTTTGAAACTTTTCGCTTCAAGTTGCTGGAGGTTCTTTGAAAATTTCTACAGTCTTATCTTAAAAGATAGCAACAGGAATGTATAACGACCGTTGGTTCAGTAACGAACATATGCTTATACATCCGAAGTACAGAGAGGGCGAGCAATCACTAGTCGGATCCAGGAGTTTTGGTGCTCATATTTAACAGATATCTATGGAACACAGTTACGATTTTTATGGCCATGTTTAGGCTTCAAGTTAAAATACTTTACAGTGGAGATCCCTTGTGTTAAGCAGAGCGCGATCTTTAGTGAAGAAAACTTTGGTTGTTCCTTGGTGTCTCTGAGTGTTGGATATGATCCTTTGGTTGTTCCTTAGTGTTAGGTAAACTCCTTGCGTTGAGCAAAGTCGTTGTTTGCATGTCCGTTTGTCAATGTCGAATAACGTGCAAATGGACGGCTTTCAATATCGGCGATTAAATAGTTAACTAACCACGTATTTCAATTGTTGATTGGCCGAGTTTAATCCGTGTGACAATGTCGAGTTTATAAGTTTATGTGCCGGTTTCCAGCCCACTTTATATCCCGAATTAATCCAACAAACAGCTCAACTGCAAGACCTTAAGAATTAACACAAATTGCCACCACAGCCAACAGGTGGCCCCATTTTCTTACCTCTGAGCTGAGAATTTCTGAGTAACTTTGAATTTTATATGTATAGATTATGCAACTCATTATTTTGCTTTCTTCTTTTGGTTACTGGAGTGAATTGGAGTTCAAAGGTTAATGCTGTTGTATGATGAGAAATGTATTGGAAAGTGGTTTTACTATAGGAATGTATTGGGAATGTTGTTTTTTACTATTGGAATGTATTGGGAATGGGTTTTTTTTTACTATAGGAATATATTGGGAATTGTTTTTTTTACTATAGGAATATATTGGAATGGGTTTTTTTTTTACTATAGGAATATATTGGGAATGGGTTTTTTTACTATAGGAATATATTGGGAATGTTTTTTTTTTTACTATAGGAATATATTGGGAATTGTTTTTTTTACTATAGGAATGTATTGGGAATGGGTTTTTTTTTACTGGGAATGTATTGGGAATTTTTTTTTACTATTGGGAATGTATTGGGAATGGGTTTTTTTTACTATAGAAATGTATTGGGAATGGGTTTTTTTTTTACTATAGGAATGTATTGGTAATGGGTTTTTTTTACTATAGGAATGTATGAGAATGGTTGTTTTTTTTTACTAGGAATGTATTGAGAATGTTGTTTTTTTTTACTATAGGAATGTATTGGGAATGTTTTTTTTTACTATAGGAATGTATTGGGAATGGGTTTTTTTTTACTATAGGAATGTATTGAGAATGGGTTTTTTTACTATAGGAATGTATTGGGAATGGGTCCAGAACTGTCATCTCACTATCAGATGCAGTTTAGTGTCATACCCCGGACACCCGTTTTTTACGTAGGGTATTATTCCAATAAAAAGGATAAAGTTAGTGTATTCTATGCTCTGTCGACAGGTCATGCTTTTCTTAGGGACTATTGATAAAAAATAAATTCTGTAAAAACAGTAAAAATAAATGAGGGAAAGAAAGAAAAAGGTTAAAATTACGAAAAGAAATAAAGACATAACATTGGAATTATAAGAAAGCAAAAAAGAAAAAAAGTAGAAAACAAGAAGGAAAGAAAGAAAGAAAGACATGAAACTTGAACTAGTTTGTTGGATTTTATGGTATATCAACCCTTGCTGGTTTATTTCATGCCGATGAAAGTTTTGTTTTATTCATTCTTGATGGGTACTCAAAATTCTTTATCTAAAATGAATTTTAAAACATTTTTCCAACTCGATTTTCTATTCAACTCATATAGTACCTTAACATCTACTATCACTCTGAGTCAGAGTGGACCTGAGAGTAATGGAGATGAAGTGGTATTTCGGTAAGAGCCAAAGTGGACGTTGTCATGTGCGGCTCAGCCACCAGAATTCCTCCTTAGGCATTCTGAGTCACCATCCCCAGCCAACAGGTGACGGCCTAGGGAGATTTTACCCCTCTGCAGAGGTGCATTCGGTGTCTTCTACAACCCAGCCGACTGGGCGGGTTAAAATTAGGAAAAGAAAGATAGAAAGAAAGAAGATTATAAGTATGTTGTGAATGAAACAGAGGAAAAACAAAAGAAATGCATAAAATCAAAATTATAAAAAAGAAAGGGAAAAAAGAAAGAAAGATTAAAATCATGAAAATAAAGAAAGAACAAAAGAAAATAAAGAAAGACAAAATAAAAATCATGAAAAGAAAGAAAGAATTTTGACCCTACTAAAATGCATATTTAGCAATCCCTCTGCCCGAGTTGGGTGTGACACAAGATCAATTTCTTAAGCGGAGTCTAACAGATTTGAATTCAGAGTTTTCCTCCTAATGGACTGGTTGCCTAAACTGTCTACCCTACTATTTACCCATATGTGGAGGCAGAATAGTCGAAAGGATGTCATTCCAAAGGCCATTAGTGCTATGTGAAATGCAAACAGCCTCGTCCAGGATTTGAACTCGTATCACCGTGTCCATTAAACCAGGCACCTGCAATAAAAATGTTATATGCACAAACCATAACTCATCCTAGAAAATGAGATCTAGATATGATTCTGGGCCAATTTGATATACACACGGATCACCAACCCCGATCAGAATGGCAGACATCTCGTTAATTGACAAGATGACGTGACATAATATAACATGCAAATAAAAAGTAAGTAAGCAAACTGAAAAATAATACGTAAAAAAACAAGACAAAGATAATAGTTCTGATAATGAAATGATGACAAAAAATTAATTATTAAAGTTAATTTTTTTAAAATAATTTTAAGACGATCGTGTTTTTCTTATTTCAATATTTAATTGGATGAATTCAGTATTAAGGTTATTACAGTTATTCGCATCCATAGTTTTAAAAAATCTCCTAAATCAAGATTAAAACGTTCATTCATAAACGACTACAGTAAACCTTGAAATTAAATTCGTGCCGGAGTATTTTCTTTTAAATGTAAGTTATTTCTTGTTTTTGTTTTTTTATTATGACTAACAATGCGATGATCAAACGAAGAGAAAAATACGCATCTAAGAGAAAAAATAATCGTAAAAATACCAGACTAAACAAACAAAACAACAACAAAAAAGACCCGAGCCATAAATCACTTTAACGTCACTAAAGATTGCATTTTGAAGATTGTATGGCAATCTGCTGTCGGTAAAAGTTGTGAAATAAAATCATTTTGCAGCAAAAAATTAAAGCAAAATTCAAAGTAAAAGGTGAAATTTTTAGCGTCTATGAAAATCAAAAATGTGCGAATAAATCTTCCATTAAATCAGGGAAAAAAGTTTTTTTTCTCGCGATTTAAACTTTGAAGAGTAATGCTGTTAGCTTTATGATCTTTCGATTGATCTTAATCCTGATTGATTAAAGATTTTATTTCATTTATTCTTTTTTCATAATTTTTGGAATCGTTTAAAGACCTGTTTAGCGAAAAGCATATCATTACATATATGCAGGAATATATGTGGAATCATATGCGTGTACATGTACATTTCAACGCATATATATATATATATGCATGCATATGAATACATGTATGTAGTAATATATATAGTTATACGCATTACACATACACACGTACATACATACATACATACATACATATATATAATATATATATATATATATATATACATGAACACTTGGAAATCAAAAATTTGTTGAACCAAAAAAAACGTTAATATTCATGCGTGTTTGAACAACATCGAAATAATAATATATTACATATATACAAATTAGATATTCAACATCATAACTTTATCATCATATATTGATTGGTTACTTGTCTATTTTTTCACTGTAATATTACCGCACACACACACACACACACACACACACACACACACATATAATATATATATATATACAATAGATAATATCGGTGGTATATTTATAAGTAAATAGTGATCAATAAGATGGATAGAGCATTCATATCTAAGTTAAGCTATGTGGATATATATATATATATATATATATATATATATATATATATATATATATATATATACGGGCAACTAATCTGTTGTTATGGTTAGCTAGCTAGATTAGCAGACCATTGTTAGTGAGTTCGATTCTCACTGGATGGCCTATTTTCTGGCCCCATGCCACATCTATACTACGCTTACTAAATAACTACATATATATATATATACACACACACACACATATATATGTGTGTGTCTGTGTGTGTGTGAGAGAGAGAGAGAGAGAGAGATAGAGATAGAGAGAGGGAGAGAGAGTATGTATGTGTACGCACATATATGTACATTATATATATCAGGTAAAATGAAACTAAATCCGACGGTATGTAAATATATAAAATATGAAAAAATATAGTATTTGGAGAATGGTTTTATATTAGTAATAGATATCAGCCAACCTTAAACCATTCAAGTTTTTACACTTAACCATCACCAGGGAATTGTTATTATTTGAAGTTTTAATTCAATATAAATATAAAAAGAAGAAAAAAACAAAGCATAGCGTCCCATAGCCATTAGTTTGCGTTCTGTTTCAAAAAAGTATTTACGATGCCCTGATTGTGGTTTAATATTTAAATAGAGACGTTTTAATGTTGGCCAATACTTCTAACTATAATATAATCATATTCTGAACACCTTTTTACAACTTATATATATATATATATATATATATATATATAATATATATATATATATATATATATTATATATTTTTGCTTGAAGGCAACTACAATGCGAATATCGCAAAATTCGATAATTATAGAAGATAATAATAATGACAAGTGAATCCCGCAAAGAATCACTCGGTGTGTAGAATATCGTACAGACTGTTTCAGTCTGTACGATATTCTACACACCGAGTGATTCACTTGTCATTATTATTATCTCTATAATTATCGAATTTATGCGATATTCGCATTGTAGTTGCCTTCAGCAAAAATATAAAATTATCGACAATGCTTCTAAAAGTAAACAACATCCAAAAATCTTATAAATATATATTATATATATGTGTGGTGTGTGGTGTGTGTGTGTGTTGTGGTGTGTGTTTGAAAGAAAGTTCGATAACTACGTGTCGACTTATAATTACAAAGAGAGACGTCATTCAGATTCGAAATCTTGCATGCACATTCATACCCTTCTAACTAATAAACACACCAAATTTACTTAATTAATTTCTCATTATAGGATATAATTAATAAATTAAACAAAAATCAAACTATTTTCGGAAATAATTGTATAGCTTCTGCTGCTGCTGTAGTATCAGCAGGAACTTTTCTGCTGGCTATTTTCAGTTACTTGCCGGTTATCACTGCAGATATAGCAGGCAAGTAGCTGATATAACCAGAAGGAACGCTTCTGCTGATACAACAGCAACAGCTGCAGCGGCTATACCATGATTTCCGAAAATCGTTTGATTTTACCACAACCATGACTTCGAGTTTGACCTTCTTAATAGAAGTTGATCTATTTCTACTAAAGATCAACTATTATTTTGAGTGCAATTGTTTTGCAATTTAGTACGGACTATTTTTTTTTTTGAGAACTAACGAAAAAAAAACAACTTTGCAAACCAAGAGTATTTTTTTTATGTAAAAAAACAAAAACAAATTGTAACACGAAAAAAATTACTTATACGAACAAACAAAACTTACATGAAAACATTTTTATCAATGTTTATTTGTTTTTAAGAATACTTTCATATTTCTTAGAATAACATATATCCATTTTTAATCAATGAAACTCAAAACATTTTTGAAAGAAACTATTCATAAAATCCACCTACAAATAACATAATGATTAGTTATTATCTTCTTTGTTACTTTGGCTTTAGAATGAAATAAATTACGATATTACATTTTATTTCTAACTCAACAAGCAATTAAAAACTGAATTTAAAATTGTCTTACGTACGAAAAGGTTTTAGAAAAGATCATTGAAAACATTCACAAGTTACATTTAAATATATTATTCTCAAATGTTGTAAACAAAAAAATGTCGCTTATTCTTAGCGATTAAAAGAAGGGGATATTAAAAAAAATCCACATACTATAAATATTTTCAAATTGCCGACTGGATTGGAAACTGAACCATTCACTTTCAGTGAAATTGGGTAATAATATAAACTATATCTTTAGGGACGTCAATCTGCCGCGTTAAATCCACCCCCTTTTTTAACACAATGAAACTTGATAAAAGCTGATATTATCTTCAAAATTTTAAAACATTCAAAAGATATATAAAACAACTCCTGATGATTTTTAAAAAATTTCAGCTTACAAATAAGGACGATTATGAATGAAAACAATGTTTACATTTTCGCACCGTTAAATCAATTGAAATTTACAGTAGCCAAAATAAGTTATTACTTCCAGCTGTTTATTAAATTCTATGAGAATCAACTAATTGTCAAAATTCTCTCACGAAACTTTCAGTAATTATTATCTGTTATGAAATTATGTGTGAAATTTTTCTTAAAATACATATGGGAAAATAGTTTAACGAGCTCCCTACCTCCGCACTATTTATTTTATGAAATCTGAAAAAAAAAAATGAACAGATAAAAACGATTTTTTCTATAAAGATAAGAGTCTGAACAATTATTCGTTTTCACATCCTTTCCTTTCTTCCCAATGTCTATTCGTCCTCGGCACATACTTGCGTATCCTAAAGTAGGTACTCTCTGTAAATATTCACGTTCCCCCTTTTATCTATTCCTCGTTTAGCTAATACTACTCAACTAGTATCGATGGGAGAGTCCCGCTGGCGTTGTAGTTAATGTACTGAACTGCGACATATTAGTATGCGGGTTCGAACTGCAGTATAGCTATTACGTTCACTTTTATACTAATGATGTGGTCGGGGTGGCCTAATGTCGGTGTCAGCCAGGCAGCGAGGGAGTCTACCCCCTTTGCACTAACGCTAGACTAAAGAGATGGTTCTGGCGTCTGAGGTCGGGCGTTACATATACCATCATCACCCCACTTTACCGCAGAGATCCACGTAACATTCATACGCTGAGTGGGCGAGGGCCGGTATCGAACCAGGAACCTTGTAGTTCCTAGTTGGACGCTCTACCAATGAGCTAAACCGGTTAAAATCTCTCATCAATGGTTATGTAGATCGACTACAACTCTCTTCAAGAATTATTTGTCTCAGATAGGAATAGTTTATATCATATAACTACATGTTAAAAGAACTACACAAAAATATAAAGATAAACGTATAATACATAATTCTCTAAACTGTAGGCATAAAATAACCCGGATAGGTAGGCATGCCGTTAAAATCAGTCAATAAATATTTATATCTTACATTACTGCCATTATTTATTTCCTCTTGAATTCTCATTCGTTCACCTTATATTTTCTTCACATTCAATTCTTTTTCCTCTTTTTCATTATAGAAGGTGTGTCAAAAAAGTATCAAGATTTTGTACTTTTTGACACACCTTGTATTCTGATAAAAATTACGTTCCATTCATTAAAACCTGGTACTTTTTGACACACCTTGTATTCTGAAAAAAATTAATGAATGGAATATTATTTTTTTCAGAATACAAGGTGTGTCAAAAAGTACCAAAAATATCGATTATTTTGACACCCCTTTTATGTTTCACTTTTTAGCTTTACTTTTTCTCTTTTTTATCTATGATTTCCCCCTCTTTCATGTCTCCTTCTTTTCTTCTTTCCTGACTTCCTTTCTCAATTCTTCCTTCTTTCATGCTGTTCTCCGTGTCATCATTAATTTTTCTCCCAGGCTTTTTTTTTTTTTTTTTTTCATTACCTTTACTTGCATTTCTCGGAGGCGATTCTGAATTACTCTTTTAGTAAAGGAGATTTCCTCTTTACTCTCATTGATTCTTCGACCAAACTCTTTTCACTTCACCCGTAGATATACAAAAGCTAATCCATCCGAGAAGTGGTAGAAGGTTGCGCGAAGGTGACATGATGGTCGCCACACGACAACCAGATTCATAAAAAGTGATTGAGAGGATTGATCGTAGGCGAAAGGAGAAGACTCTTATCGTGAATAGCAAGAACAATGTCGTCGCGATAAAACAACGGGAATGGGAAATAAAAACGGATATATTTGTTTGGTTTAGGTTCTTTGCTTAATGATCTATCAACCTTCTTGAGTTATTTAATGTCAAAGCCATTCTTGTGAAGAGTGTCAGTCAGTTATTAATAATAAAACAAGGAACGAATTAAATATCGGAAGTAGCAAAATCACTCTAACCACTGAGGGTGGGATATGATTTCGCAATTGTTTCATTGACGTTATGCGTTTCATTCGCAAGAACTGATTATGGCTTGTGCATATACCATTTTGTTGTATGGTCAAATTTTCGTTTCTTGCACAATTCCTAGTGGATTACCTTTCCAAACCAGTCATGCCTAGCCTTGTAATCCTATTGTGCTAGTTTGCTACATTTTCTTATTACATGGTTGATCGTCTCCCTGATTTTATTGCTTCGGTGGGAGTTATTTGTATTTAACGGCGCATCAACCTTTTTTTAGTATTATCTGTGTTATTCGGACTATTGTCCTCATCTTCATTGTTATCTGTACAACGTTTCGGCCGATATGCCCTCCGGCCTTCTTCGGGTTCCTGACTACGATAAGAAAGTTCCCGAGTTCGAAAAAAAGGTTCCCGAGTCCGAGAAGGTTCCAGAGTCCGACATGAAATACCTGAAGAAGGCCGGAGGGCATATCGGCCGAAACGTTGTACAGATAACAATGAAGATGAGGACAATAGCCCGAATAACGCAGATAATACTAATTATCAAGCCTCATCTCAAACATTCAGAGACAACCTATTTTAGTTTGATAATAGGGGTTGTGCTTGGCCCAACGGTTATCATACTTGTATTAATAAATTGGTATAAATAATTTTAAAGTTTGCTTTTTCATTAACTTCATTTGTATAAATATAACAGTAGGAATATTTTCATGTGTATTAATGAACTGGCCTTCTTCAGTTGGACACATGGTGTCACGGATATAAAGGTTGAGTTAATACAATTCTAAGGGACAATCATCTTGAGTTTGCAGGTTCAATCCGGACTAATAACGTATAATATTTAACTTAGTTTAACACGTGTTTCCGATCACGGTTTGAATGAGAACACTCTATCCTAATATATATTAATTAAGGGTTGATTCGAAGTTCTGTGAAGACTTCCGGTTACGATATAAAGGTCCTCGTGTGTCGACAAGAAGGTTCGCGAGTAAAAGAAAAACCTAAAGAAGGCCAGAGGGTACACGAGTAAAACATCTAAATATTACAAATTATCCAGCTGCATCTAAATATTCAGACAAATAAACATTTTAAGTTGCTTTCTTCGTTGGCCAACATTTTCGTTATGAAATTTCGCGCACTTTAAATAAAATAAATGTAAATAGCTCTACGACGAAACGTGAACTGCTGGCTTTGAGTAGGAAGCCTGCTTATATTACTTCCCTCCCATGCCCCGCACGTGCATGGTAGAGTCTATTATTGCAGGTGACTACCGGTGACTGTCCAAGGGAGTCCCGGTCCAATATCTAGTACGTCGTACTACTCTACAATAAAAAGGTCGGATATTGGCGTATTCCACAACGCCAGTTGATAGATTGTCACTGTAGATTTACCGTTTTCTTGTCATTACTCTCAGTTCCATGTGAATTTGCTTCGCGTAATGTATATCGTCATAGGAAATGGAAACGGGGACCCGAGTTCAAATTCTGTATGTGGCTTTGTTGGAATAATTGGGATATAAGGTATACTGTAGGACACAATTTAAATTAGTAGACTCGTTGTGGCCACGTGGATTCAATCAGCCAATCAACACGCTCGATTGAAAGCCGTTCTTCTGCTCGTATTCAGCACACACGAACGGATCAATAACCAAGGACTCAGGTTAACACAAGGATTCTGCTTAACACAGAGAAACAACAAAGACTCTGCGTAACACAAGGACTCAGTTTAACACCGAGGATTATGCTTAACACAATGACTCTGCTTAACATAAGGATTCTGCTTAACACAAGTAATGCAATGGATCTCTACTGTAATGTTCTCTAACCAGCAGCCTTAAAATGGCCACAAAATTCGTAATAATCGTTACGATTTTTGTGGCCATTTTAAGGCTGCAAGAATCGTTACATAACGTAATTTTAGTTTATTATTATTATTATTATTATTATTATTATTATTATTCCATGGTATTTCATAGAGGCTAAGTGACAACAAGTCTCCTCAGGTCTCCAGGACTCTTCTGAGTATTCTAGCCGATTGCAGCAGTGCGGTATTCTGGTTGGTCTCAATTATTCCTCTGATTTCATGATCCACCAGTCTTTTTTCCAAGTTTATTGGGACCGTTCCAAGTGCACCAACTAAAATTGGTATCACTTTTACTCTCATATTCCACAGCTTTTTCAATTCTCTGGCAAGGTCCATGTATTTATCCATCTTTTCATTTTTCTTCAGCTTCACCCTGTGGTCTGCTGGAATCGCACACTCCACCCGTTGACAAGTTTTTTCTTTTTTTTTTTTTTGTTAATCAACCCTAGGTCGGGTCTCCTGGCTGAGATAGAGTGATCCATCTTCACCTCAAAGTCCCAGAGAATTTTATGCATTTCATTCTCAAGAAGAGATTCTGGTTTATGCATATACCATTTTGTGGTATGGTCAATATTTAATCTTTTGCATAATTCCCAGTGGATCACCTTCCCAATCCAGTTGTGCCTAGCTTTGTACCCCCGTTGTGCTAGTTTGCTACATTCACTTAATACATGGTTTACAGTCTCATCTATGTCACCGCATAGTCTACATTTACTTTTCTGTTGGGTCTTATCAATTTTTGCTTTGATATAATTTGTTCTTCTGGCATTATTTTGTGCAGCAATTATTAGTGATTCAGTTTCTCTCTTGAGGTTTCCTCTTCTTAACCATGTCCAAGTATTTTTATGCGCAACCTCTCCGATTCGTCGTTTGAAGTGCCCATATAATTGTTTTACTTCCCATATTTGTTTTCTAGTTATCGTTGTTTTTTCTGTTTGTCCCTGTATTACATCTGCTGTTGTGGGCTGCCATAAGTAATCTTTCTTTGCTCTTTTTGTGTATTCTTCGAGTCCTTGGATTGTGGTTATTATTATTATTATTATTATTATTATTATTATTATTATTATTATTATTATTATACCACTTGTGTTATTATTTCTTTTATAATAATTATTATCAAATATCTTGTTTTGTATTCATCTCACATATCTTTTTCGGGTGATCCTTTTATACCTGGTAACGTTGAACTTTATCAGCACGTCTTTCATCTTATAATTCCTTTATTCGCACCGCGGTACAACTCATCTGCAATGTTACTGAGGTACCTCTCTACCCACCTGTCATTTTGCACAATAACCAATAAATCATGTCTTTTTTTTTCGCACAAGTACACCTATTTTCATACATTTAAAAGCCACATCTACCATCAAACCAGTTTGAAAGATATTACTATGCACTTGGTGATCTCTTGATATTTTAAAACATTTCAAATGCAACTAAAAGCATTTCAAAAATATTGATTTTAATGATTTATTGACCGTAAGGCAAATGAATATTTTTCAAAACGCTTGTGGAATTAAATACGTACATAAAAAGCCTACCAACATGTTGAGTGCTTGCGATATATGTTCACCAGTAAACAAATGGTTGAGGGTAGATGCTGTAAGTGGCTGTCCACTCTCAAAAGAATACCTTTTAGGGAAGAATATTAACGACCCACTCAGAATAAGATCGTTTTAACCAAAGGAAAAGCAATATTTTCCCTGTAATATTCCTACGAATACAAATATACTGCCCAGCTATGGGTTGGGTAGTACGACTACTGTTCTTCCCCGATGAATGTTTTTTGAATTAAATAACCTATACTAAAAAGGATGAAATATTACGAAAATTATGAATCA
The DNA here is from genome assembly GCA_023376005.1 of Doryteuthis pealeii. Taxonomy (NCBI): domain Eukaryota; kingdom Metazoa; phylum Mollusca; class Cephalopoda; order Myopsida; family Loliginidae; genus Doryteuthis; species Doryteuthis pealeii. Next base: position 73,775,644 of record CM042138.1, on the reverse strand, counting down.
GATATAAAATACATCCACGAAATACATTTAAATGTAAAGAAAATGTGAGTACCAAATTTTACCCTCACTTTAATTGTTTTTGAAATTAAATAACCAACAGAGATGATATACCATTAAACAAATAAAATAGAAGCAAATGAAGTTAAACTTATTTATACCAATTTGAAGATATTAATAACTTGAAACAAAGAAACCTTTATCAAAATTACTTATTTCGTTATTAAATGACCCGAAAAGGGTTGATATGCCGTAAAACAAACAAACCAAAACAAAAGTCAACCCACGAAAGCTGATCTGCTATCGGACAAGGAAAATTCATATATATATATATTTACCAACCCCTCCGCACGAGCAGGATGTGACACAGGGTCAATTTCATAAGTGGAGTTTAACAGGTTTGAATTCAGAGCTTTCCTTCTCCTAGACTGATTACCTAGCCATGGTTAAAGAGCCCAGTCTGTCCTGCTATTTGCCCATAACTGGAGGGAGTATTGAATTCATACCTTTCCCAAGGGTATCAGCGCTATGTGAAATGCAAACAGCTTTGTCCAGGAATTGAACTCGGGTCGACGAGTCAATTTCTCAGGACTCTAACCATTAGACCACGCGCCTCCATAAAGGAAAATTCATATAAGGTATGTGTAAAGCTAAAATTTCCACTAGGGTTCAGGATGTGACACAAAGCCAAATTTTAAATAGAATAAACCTGGCTTGAAATTAGAACTTTCTTTCTTCAACACAGCTTGCTTAACCAATGCACAGATTTCTCTACTGTTTTCCCATAGATGGAACCATGGAAATACCAGTTTCATAGACAATGATATTAGACAATATATAATTACATGTGACCAATACAACCCCCCAAAAAAACTGAATCAATTAAACAGTTAAATTACTGAAAATAATATTTACCTAACCCGATCGTACGAGCAGGATTCAAAACAAGGCCATTTTTAAGCAGTCCTGTACATAAGTACATCTATATATCCTTAGTCTAATAATGAAACTAACATTTATTTTATATAAACTCGTGGTGTAATGGAAAACGGATACGGCGGACCGAGTTCAGGAGCGGGGAAGTGCAGCCCTGGATTAAATATGTGGCTGCTGGAAAAATCTACATTTGGCAACAGGTCGCTGCGCCATGCCACACAAACAAAAGATCCCGGTCTTGGAAGTGAGAAATTTCTGCGACCACATCCTCCCAAATATCTGTCCACCTAACTCGCCAGAGTGCAACCCCTTTATTATTATGCATGTAGCTCGGTTGAGCAAGACACCAATAAAACTCCGCTCAACATTAAAGATTAACTGAATGCAAGGATAACGGTAGAATTTAAACTTGGAGACCGTCGGCTGGGCCTGCAGGAGAGCCCGAAGTTGTCTGTAGATTATGTTTGAAGCCAATGATGATTTTCATTATATTTTGGTAAATATATTTGATAAAGGGATGTGCCCGTACTATTTTTACATTTGAACAATTACGAAAATTTGACTACACACCCTATATATATATATATATATATATATATATATATATATATATATATATATATATATATATATATATATGAAGGAAAAAACTTTAAACTTGCTTCATTACAATAATTTATTTCAACCTCATTTGAAAGAAAGTTCTGATTTGTAATGAAGCAAGCTTAAAGTTTTTTCCTTCACTTGTTCTGTCCTTCCATTCACTGGCATTAGGTACTAGTTCTCCTCACGGTCTACCTGCACCAGCTTGGTTAAACCACACATGGAAAGATCCTAACTACAGGGGAAATATATATATATATATATATCAATTTCGGTTGAGCACTTTATTTAGAATGGATTTAATTGCAAAATTCACCGTATTCGGCATTCAGCTAAGACTTACTTTGTTTACAAAGTTTGAGACCTCTATGTGAAATGTAGCGATTAAATAGCCTGCTATGCTTGGCAGCTGACTGTGGCCGTATGGATAAGAGGTTTGGCGAGCGTAAGTTCGTTCGTGTCTCGAACCCGACCAGAGGTAGTTGCTAAAATTATATATATATATATATATATATATATATATATATATATATATATTCTTGATTTGAGGATCATTCCATGCGTAGTTCTTCTATTGTGATACAGGACATCGAGGAACTAAGAAAACAATATAAATGATTTTGCTTTAATCATTTCACTTGGTATTGTAATTACCTTCCGAGCATCCCCATAATCGACTTCCCACCCCCATCCTAGATTTGTTTTGTAACCTACAGAACCCAACTTATCCATCTTTTAACTTACTTTTTCTTCTCCCAAACTTATTCCCAACCTCCCATTCTCCGTTTCACACCAAAAATCATACTGTCCCACTAAAAAAAAAAAAAAAAAAAAAAAAATTCAAATAATAAAAAACAGAAACTTATATATATTTTCCAAAAATATTCCGGAAAATCAGTCCTACCCATTTTTGTACACTGTCTGAAGAGGCTCAAACGAGCTAAGCTTGTTTCAGTTAAAGTAAATTATAACTTCAAGTAAATTTTAAGTAATTTCCTTCTTTCATTTATATATATACAAGGTGTGTCAAAAAGAATCGGAATTGCAGCTGTATTTACCAAGATAAAAATTAACAACGAATAAACGTTAATTTCTTTAAGAATACTTGGTGTGACATAAAAGTTCCGAGTTAGAACCTGTATTTACCGAGATAGAAATGAACAATGAATGGTACGTTATTTTTTAAGTACAAGGTGTGTCAAAGAATACAAAGAAAATCACGAAAACTGTTTTGCCACACCTCGTATGTATATATATATATATATATATATATATATATATATATATATATATATATATATGCATGTCGAATTAAACTGTCTAACGATTTTATTGGTGATCTGCCAACTTTTGTATATTTGGATGGAATTCGTGGATTAGTCCACCGAAGTTCATATCCAGGTTAATTTTAGATGTTGACAAAAGGAGCTATTATCTGGCATATGGAGAGTTAAACGAGGTGAAAAAGTCGTTGAGGTAAAACCAATGTAGGTATTTTCATTTTTTTGGAGACAGCCATCTCGTAAGGGACATTTAAATTTGTATACTACATTGGTCTCATTAATCCGACTTGTCTCAACATCTAAAATTACATACACTCTAATTACTCGTTGGACTAATCCACGAATTCCATCCAAATATAAAAAAAAGTTGGCCAGAAAATTTGAAAAGATCACCAATAAAATCGTTAAACAGAAGACGTGCCTTTTGTTTAATTCGACATGCATATATGAAAAAAAATGCTCCCCAAATACGCACACACACACACACACACACACATATATATATATATATGTGTGTGTGTGTGTGTGTGAGAGAGAGAGAGAGAGAGAGAGAGAGAGGGAGAGTATGAGTGTGTGTGTGTGCGTGTGTATGTGTGTGTGCGTACATATATATATATATATATATATATATATATATATATATGTTCAATTGTATATATATAGAGAGATATTATTTAAGAAATAGATATAAAGTGACCTACTCGAGTTTCATCATCTGAATCGTCGAGTTTTCGATTAATATCAGTTGATACCACGTATGTCTGTTGGAATGGATCTTATCGTTATATGAATGAAACTCGAGTAGGTTACTTTATATCCATTTCTTAAATAAAGTTTTCTCTACATTGTATTGAGCACTTTGTATTTGTTTTTTTCACGGTCTTAATCCCTGGATTCTGTGCGCTCCCAACGATCGTACCCGTACCCACCGGTATGCCACTACTCATACATAAATATGTATAGAGAGATATATAGGTGAATGACTTCAAGTGTTTCCGTGATAGGATTCAACCACCTTTTGTGTCTTATCTTCTTAGTTTTCGCTTGCAACTGCGTACCTTTAATCAGATCTTGACAGCCAATGCCACAATAATCTCAGTGGTCCCACATTACACTTGCTTTTCATTGGGAAATGATATCCCCAGAGGCTAAATGATGGTAATAGATTCATGTGAGTTTCTCAGAGATATGCAGATGACCGATAATCTAAATGTCAGAAATTGTATTTGAGACACGTGGGATATGTCAACATAAATGCGCTCTCGGAGAAGCCGTTTCCTACAGTAATCATGTGAATTGCACCAGGAATGGATCAACCAGACACACTGTATATGACACAAGTAACAGATGCATAACACCAGAGCTTTTGTCAACGCTCACAATCACCATATATATATATATATATATATATATATATATATATATATATATATAAATGGAAAAGGAATTGAATCCGACAATATGAGGAAAGATGAGTAAAGAAAAGAAAAGTAAACGGATAAAATGAATTTAATCGATCACTTACACATGTGTTTCGGTCAGTTTATGTGTGTGAAAATATTTCGCACATATACAAGAATCGACCTTCATCAGAGTGAACATTTTATTTTTATCTTATTTATTTATTTTTATCTTATTTATTTATTTTTATCTTATTTATTTATTGAACATTTTATTTTTATCTTATTTATTTATTGAACATTTTATTTTTATCTTATTTATTTAAAAATAAAATGTTCACTCTGATGAAGGTCGATTCTTGTATGTGTGCGAAATATTTTCACACACATAAACTGACCGAAACACATGTGTAAGTGATCGATTAAATTCATTTTATCCATTTACTTTTCTTTTCTTTACTCATCTTTCCTCATATATATATATATATATATATATATATATATATATATATATATATATATATGTATAGTCGTAGAACGAGTTATTTCCCGACCGCGGTTTCGGTGTTACTCTAACACCTTCATCAGAGGGATTGTATAGCTAGACTGATATTTCTTTAATTACTCCTGAAAATTAATCTTAGTGGGCTGCTAGTTTGTAGTTGAGGTTAAGCTCCTCCTATCTTGACCTACGTGCGTAGTAGTGCGCTGTAACTTTATACTTATATTACCCTTACCACTATCTTTAACTTACTCTATTGACCTTTATGGGGTCAGTTTGTCTGGAGTTTGGCTAAGTTTTTTAATTTATTTCTTTATTTCTTCTAGTAGTTTTTCTTTGTTACTGCTTTATCATAATTTTACTGTATTATGCCCTTATTGATCAATTTTATCTTATTGGTATTCTTATGCATTGCTTAAACTATGCATACATTTTCCTAGGAACTCATCCTTTTTATTAATTAAGTAATTTTTATTTGGGAATCTAATTATTTTTAACTTTTCCTGTAGACACAAGAATCATTGGTCCGTCAGACCACGGCAAGCACTCGTTTTTTTTTAATAAATCCCATTTGTGTTATGTTTTGATGTTTTAAATCCCAAATGTAGCTAGCTAACGTTGTTGCATTTTTTCGTTTAATATTAGAGAAAGTGTGTTTGTGGTTTGTGAATCTAGTTTTAAATTCAGATTTCGTGCATCCTACATAGTATTTGGTAGTGTCTGGTTTCTGGGTGGATGTTACTGATGCTAGGTAAATTACTCCTTTGGTAAGACACTTTCCTCTTACCGGACACGTGCTTGGATCTCTGTTCTGTTTGCATCCTTCCTTATTTTTATTTTTGTCAGGAAATAACTTCTTCTACGACTATTAATGCTCTATATTCACAATCTACATCTCTCTCTCTCTCTCTTCTATATATATATATATTATATATATTTATATAATATAATATATATATTGCACTGCTTGTTGAGAGCAAATTAGGTCGAAACAGGTGTACAGTGTTCCTCACGTCGCACAGGGTATTCACCGAATTTGCTTGTCAGGATTATTCCAATTATATAAATAAAATGTCTCACTATAAATAAAAATCTAATATATATATATATATATATTATATATATATATATATATATTATTCCCATCCTCCTGAATTCATCACCGAATTAATCCCTCACCCGTCCACTTTCTTTCAAGAAAAACATGTATGATGCATTGATGTTCAAATAGACGACTGAATAAGTCGTGCACAATGAACTGCGTTTGTTCCTTTGACCACATTTCCCTCTATTCTTTTATCACAATCTGTCGGATATTCTCCAACCCTGCTATCCTGATATATATATAATTATATATTATTATATATATATATATATATATATATATATATATATATATATGTATATAACACCACAGAGATTGATAGATAGATAGATAGATAGATAGAGAGAGAGAGAGAGAGAGAGAGAGAGAGAGAGAGAGAGAGAGAGAGAGGGTAGAGATATTTGAAGATTCTTTCAGGACCTCAGGTGAGTTGAATATATAACAATTATATAATTTCATACAGGAACAATACTCACAATTGCATGCAAAGGAAGGAAACTTTAACACTCACACATTTGTCTATTAAAAAATTTATTTATTTCAATCAGTTCTTTTTGAAAGCATATTCAGACAACCAAAAACTCAATGATAGAAGCAAAATATATACATATCTTTCTCTCTGGTCATTTTTCTATGATTTAAAAAGAATATGTGCTAGAAATCCCTGTGAAAAGTAATGTATTCTTATATATATATATATATATATATATATATTATATATATATATATATATATGTATATATGTATATATGTATATATTGGTTAGGAGGTTGATTTAGAAGGCTATCACAATGCAGATGTAAATAATAATAATAATAATAATAATAATAATAATAATAAATGATTAAATTGATTGATATTACATCCAACACGAAATATTATACATCACTACGGCCAACAAACACAAATACGCTCTTTCATACGCACATACACACGTACATTCCCGTGCTAGGATACAGTCATATGCCACAGCCAACACACATTTTCTTGGACACGCACATACAACATACGCACGTGTACAAAAAAACTGCATTCACGTAAACATGCAACACGAGAATACAGATATATAAAAATACCATGATTTTCAAAAAAAAAAAAAAAAATCAATTAAATAGAAATGCTATAACTACTTCAGTTCCAGTGATCTTTTGAAACAGATTTATCTCGAAAATACAAGAATAAAATACAGGTTAACACACAACACCATTGTTACCGTATTATTATTTTTCTTCTTTACATCTGAATTGTGGTTGCCTTCTAAATCAACCTCCTAACCACTATATACACAATGCTTCAAGTAAATTATAAAACTCTCTCTTATATATATATATATATATATTATATATATATATATATAATATATATATAAGACCTTATTAATATCAAAATGGCACCCAACACTCAATAATAGAGCAGAACTCAATGCAGAATATATAGTGCAGTAAATCAACAGCAAAGCACAACACAACACACAACTCATCATAATAATATATATATATATATATAATATATATACATCATCATATTTTTTTTTCACATCATAATATTTGGGACTGCACGCGCGAACGAACCTTCGATTACTCCACGGAAATAGCCGAATGCTTTCAAATTTCAAATTCAATACAACACTCGGCGTTTCTTTATTGCATTTCTTTATAACGTTCACGTTCATATATATGTATTAACCTCTGAAGATGGGATTTTATTCCGAACATTTAGGAAACAGGTAAATAAACATCAATTTCATCACCTATCCTTTTTCCATTGCATTGTTCAATAGCCTTCTAATTTCTATTTATTTTATATATATATATATATATATATATATATATATATATATATATATATATAGAGAGAGAGAGAGAGAGAGAGAGAGAGAGAGAAGAAGACATTCCTTTTTCCCCGTCTGAAACTACCCTGTGTTTGGGTGACTATTACTTAAACGAGCTGATTTGAGGCTCGACGCCGGAGATCCTCTGTTGCCGAGAGTCACATTGATGCATCGCCGAGAATCACCGCCGATGCCACCACCACCACCACCACCACCAAAGGTACCATGTTAAAAATTCCCCTGGCCTGTTGTTGTGTAACTTTTATTACAGTAAACATAAATCCATGTTCCACCCTCGTTAACGCTAATCTAGGAGGGGACATGTTGACTTATACTAAGTTAAAACTCCTAGAGGGGTGTTGGTGTCGGTGTTGTCTCTGGGATGCGTCTATGTGACTCTCGGCAACAGAGGATCTCCAGCAAATGTGCATCGAGCCTCAAATCGGCTCGTTTAAGTAATAGTCACCCAAACACAGGGTAGGTTCAGACGGGGGGAAAGAAATGTCTTCCTAATGTCAGTCCTTAACGAATATATATATATATATATATATATATATATATATATATATTATATATATATATAGTGAGACAATTGCAAATGACCTAACGTTTAAGACCATGTAAAACTGAATCAGCAAGACGCGTTTACATTATGTCTTATATAAGTTTGTCTGTTAGTATAACGGTTAGTTGGTTTGGAACCACAAGGTTCCGTGTTCGATACTGGCCCTCGACAACTCAGCACATGAGTATTTTACCTTGCGGTATACTGGAGACGCAAAAACAATCTAGCTGGCCAAGCCATATTAAAAAAAAAACGATAGACTCCCTCGTTAGACTCTGATAACGTCGATCAGTCAGACCGCCTAAATTTCTTCTTCCTATTTGCTAATAATAATAATAATAATAATAATAATAATAATAATAATAATAATAGGGGCCATCTTGATAATAGCATTGTTAAGATTGCTTAGAATAATCAGATAAGTCCTAGAGACCTGATGCAATTTGTATTATTGGAATAATTCGGACTATTATCCTCATATTTATTGTTATCTATACAACGTTTCGACCAATGTGCCCTCCGGCCTTCTTCAGATAATGGTGGAAAGTTTGAGAAAGCAACTTGGATTACTGACAATACTATATCTTCTCGTGATCATCACCAAAGCGTGATATCACTCTTATGGATATAATGTTTAACACCTGTACCCCAGCTATGGTTAGCGGAATAAGAACAGGAGATCCCCGTGGACTGAATAAATAGTTAAGGTCAAAGTTCCCTGGTGGCTCCCGATAACACCATGAAGGTTCCCGAGTTCGAGAAGGCTCCCAAGTCCGACACGAATTACCCGAAGAAGGCCGGAGGGCGCATCGGCCGAAACGTTGTACAGATAACAAAAAAGATGAGTACAACAGTCCGAATAATTCAAATAATACTAATTATCAAGCCTCATCTAAAAAAAAATCAGAGAAAAAATGTGGTGCCATCAAGCAAAAGACATTCAGATCAAGCTAGAATAATTTTAAAGAAAGGCGCGTTTTCCTATTTCGAGATAATGGTTATATGTGGGGAAAATATTCTCAAGAAGATCCTCATAAATGAGACGAAACACAAAATACTGAAAACCAAAATCTCACGGAACTCTGAATCACAATACTAATGCTAACATGAATTGAAAAATGCACCGTAAAGTTAGTAAAACAAATAATGACCAAAAAGAATGTTACATTACGATCTCTATGTAATCAGGACTAGAAAAACGTCAAAGTAGAAACCGAAATTGTAAATAAAATATTACTTCCAACAGATAACCTGATAGAACTAGAATAACTAATTCATGCAAGAAAAAAAACTAGTCAGTGAGTAAATTGGAATTACCCTGTGGAACCCGAAAAGAAACATAAAAGCTGTCTTGAAAATGAGGCTAGAAGAACCAAATAATGAAATTACGACAACAAGCAAAAGGAAGCGAAAAGACACAATGAAACAAAATGACCCCCTAAAAAACAACAACAGCAAATAACACTGACAGTGCTGATGAAATATTTTGGTATGTCGTTATTTACTATGCTTAGCTTAGATATGGCCCAAGGGGCACCCAATGTGAATCGAACTCGCTAACAATGGTCTGCGAATCTAAATTGCTAACCATTATACAACGTGAGGTCCCCACTATTTTGGTATATAAGGTGTGCTAGTGCCTACATTTTAACACTAAGGAACAAACAAGGATTCTGTTTAACACAAAGGAACAACCAAGAATTCTGCTTAACACAGAAGACCAACCAAGGATTCTGTTTAACACAGAGGAACAACCAAGGATTCTGCTTAACACAAAGGAACAACCAAGGATCCTGCTTAACACAGAGAACAACCAAGGATTCTGTTTAACACAAAGGAACAACCAAGGATTCTGTTTAACACAAAGGAACAACCAAGGATTCTGTTTAACACAGAGGAACAACCAAGGATTCTGCTTAACACTAAGGAACAACCAAGGATTTCTGCTTAACACAGAAGACCAACCAAGGATTCTGTTTAACACAAAGGAAACAACCAAGGATCCTGCTTAACACAGAGGAACAACCAAGGATTCTGCTTAACACAGAGGAACAACCAAGGATTCTGATTAACACTAAGGAACAACCAAGGATTCTGATTAAACCAGAGGAACAACCAAGGATTCTGCTTAACACAAAGGAACAACCAAGGATTCTGTTTAACACTAAGGAACAACCAAGGATTCTGCTTTAAAACAGAAGACCAACCAAGGATTCTGTTTAACACAAAGGAACAACCAAGGATCCTGCTTAACACAGAGGGAAAAACCAAGGATTCTGCTTAACACAGAGAACAACCAAGGATTCTGTTAACACAAAGGAACAACCAAGGATTCTGTTTAACAGAAAGGAACAACCAAAGGATTCTTTAACACAAAGGAACAACCAAGGATCCTGCTTAACACAGAGGAACAACCAAGGATTCTGTTTAACACAAAGGAACAACCAAGGATTCTGCTTAACACAGAGGACCAACCAAGAATTCTGTTTAACAGAAAGGAACAACCAAGGATTCTGCTTAACACAGAGGAACAACCAAGGATTCTGCTTAACACTAAGGAACAACCAAGGATTCTGTTTAACACAAAGGAACAACCAAAGAATTCTGCTTAACACAGAGGAACACCAAGGATTCTTTTTAACAGAGAACAACAGATTCTGTTTAACACAAAACAACCAAGGATTCTGTTTAACACAAAGGAACAACCAAGAATTCTGCTTAACACAAGAAGAACAACCAAGGATTCTGTAACACAAAGGAACAACCCTTAACACAACCAAGGATTCTGCTTAACACAAAGGAACAACCAAGGATTCTGCTTAACACAGAGGACCAACCGAGGATTCTGTTTAACACTAAGGAACAACCAGGGATTCTGTTTAACACTAAGGAACAACCAAGGATTCTGCTTAAAATGTAACAAACCTAATGCTACAAGAGATCAACACTGTAAAGTGCTCTCACCTGCAGCCTAACATTTACCACAAGACTCTTAACACAGTGCTACGGGAAAAATCAAAGCAAAAGGTTTTGGCAAAAGAAGCAACATTCAAAAGATACGGGAACAGAAGCCAGTAATATAAGCAGACAGGACTTTCCAAAATAACGAAAGGAAAATTAAATCAGTACAGCGTAAGTGAATGCATGAAGTCGAATGAACAACTAAATAAAAAAAAATAAGAAAACTTTTCCGGAGCAAGATATGGGATTAGAATGAACATTACAGAATGGCCAAATGGATAGATAAGATAAAAAAAAGAATTGCTTGAAGAAAGCCCCGAGGGCGACATGCACATGGAATCGGTAAGAGCAACAATCAAAAAATACAAAACGAGAAAAGACCAGGCCATGATGGTATACATATATTCTGGATTAAATAATTAATTGTCTATCGACGACATATTGGCTCAGGTTCGGTGCTAAATTAACAAAATAATACTTTACACATTTTCCACGTTCTCTTCCTCTTTCCTTATTCTTCACCATTTACATGTTATTCTCTCTTTTTTTTTAATGTTCTGTTTCATTCAATTTCTGAAATTCGTATTTTTGCTTTCTTCTTGCTCTCCATTGTCGTCGCTTTCATCACTCATACAATCACACACACACACACACACACACACACATATATATATATATATATATATATATATATATATATATATATATATGTGTGTGTGTGTGTGTGTGTGTGTGTGTGTGTGTGCATGAAAAAACATGAAAAAATAAACATATTTAAAGGATCTGTATATTTATGAATGAAAAATATTCTTGCCTATGTTCGATCATTTCGTTTTATATATATATTGGATATATTAACCCCCACCAGGGAAATCTCGATGAGCGGTGCCATGAAGCCCCTTCAAAAATGTTATTTCCAAGTGAGATGAAAGGTAAATGGAAAAAATCTATTTTGTTATAATTATCTAATGTATATAAAAACCGAAATGCACGAACGTATACACGACTATTTTTTCATTCATAAATAAACACATTTTCTGAATATTTAGTTGTTTTGTTTTTTCATACTTTCCAAACTTACATACCGACGGATTTATTTTCATTATATATATATATATATATATATATGTGTGTGTGTGTGTGTGTGTGTGTATCTTATTATGATGGGTATTGCGTGTTTTCCTGTTTGAAACCGAAATGTTATCACTACTCAAGTCACAATTCCCATTGTTATTTACGTCACAATCTGCATGATATTATTTAACCTCAATTCTTAATGAAAATGTTTTATATTATCAATACTGTTGAAAATGAAAATGTTTTATATTATCAATATTTTATATTATCAATAAAATATTTTATATTATCAATAAAATGAAAATGTTATATTATCAATAAAATGAAAATGTTTTATATTATCAATACTGTTGGATATTTCTACATACTTTATAGCATGCAATTGTATTTAGGTAGAATAATTTGCATATTGATATGTGTTTAGTATTATTGATTTCTAATTGTTTGGTTTTATCTTAATGAATATGAGCAAAAATCTCGGAGATGAATCTTTAAAGAATTCCATTGACAACACATTCTTATTCTTTACTTCCTATTTTAAATAAATAGTTAAATTAGGAAAATTTAGCAACGAAAGACGGGAGTGATGGGAGAGTAAGTTTCAGACATTCAGTTATCTTTTTTCGATTATAACCCATCTATTTCAAATCTTTTTATCTGCATTCTTATTTAGTTTCATTAGCTTTTCTAATATGATATTTTATTACATTAAAACTTAAATATTTGCACACGGAGGGTGCCTATATTTGCTAGTGCATATAATTATAGTTTCTGGCGTATGAGATTAAAGTAAATTGCATAGGGAAGAGTAAAGTAAAAAGTAAAGTCGACGGGGCAGCCTAAAGTCGGTATCAGCCAGTCAGCAAGGGAGTCTATCCCCTTTTCAATAGCGCTAGACAAGGATATTGTTTTTATCATCTGAGGTGGAGCGCCACACCTACCATCAGCTCCTTACTTTACCGCACGGATCTTTGTGCTACTCATACGCTGAGTTGGCGGGGACCGGTATCGAACTAGGAACCTTTTGGTTTCTAGCCGAACGCTCTACCGACTGAGCTAACCCTGTTGACTTCATATCCATGCTACACCTAGATATAAATATTCTATGCATCATATTGAGCACTATTTACTTGTATACGTAGCACACTATATTGGCAATAGTGATGTCGCCCCCCTCTCTCTCTCTCTCTCTCTCTATATATATATATATATATATATATATATATATATATATATGTATAGTCATCCACAGTCACATATTTCGACTTATCAAGTCTCTTCAGTGTGGCTAGACATTTGTAAGCTACCTACAACCGGGATTGAAATCCGATCGGTTCAGTGTCAGTCAGACACCTTAACCATTAGGCTATAGTCAGCTACAGAATGCGAAGGGATTTTAACTGATTTTAATACACACATCTCTATGTATGTAAAGGCCGTCATAGAGTGTTGCATCCCTTATATAGGAGAGCGGTGCGTTTATGATGTGTGTGTGTGTGTGTGTGTGTGTGTGATTTAAGCATTTATTACTTTCTTTTCACCTCTTTTTTATTTCCGTATTTCTTTCATTCACGTTCTTTCATAAAAAAATAAAACTTCAGAAAAATATTTGTTTTTTTTCTTTTTGGTTTTTTAAATTTTCTTTTGCTCAATTCATTTTCTACAGCTTTTTGACATTCGAGTTGTCTAACATTAACCCAGCAGGAAATGTCCTTTCCTCAAATCAAATTAAATTTAAGCATTCGATTTTACAACTCCTCCTTTTCAATATTCACATAGAATCTGAAACAAACAAAAATATATAGTTTAGAACTATATACACCAATTGTTATGAATAGTTTTTAGTTAAATTTGGTTTTATGTTCGTTTTGCAAGAAAATCTTTTCTGTCACTTTATCTGAGGAATATATGGGTGAATATTGTCTTCGTTCAAGGAAAATACTCCGAATGAAGGAAATAAAAACTGTCTCTTCGATAAATTGGTTGTTAAGCTTTTAAAGCGTACTTCCCAATACATTTTTGGAACGAATAAAAAGGCGGAAATAATAGTATATGCTTCTATGACTCACCTACATTTTGTAAGTATTAGTGTATGCACGCATGTATTGAATCTGTATATATATATATATATATATATATATATATATATATATATATATTATATAATATATAGATTAGTTGTATATATATATATATATATATATATATGTATTATATATATGTATATATATATATATATATATATATAAAATATTAAAATATATATATATATATATATATATATATATATATATATATATATATGCGTGTGAGTGTATGTGTGTGTGTGCTTGAAGAGAAATAGAAAGACACACAGATATTGACTGTCTAAATATAAAACAAATCTTTACAGACAATATATATATTATATATATATATATATATAATATATATATATATATATATTATATATAAAGAGAGGAAGAGAGAGAATGAGAGAGGGAGATAGTGTGAGAGATAGAGACAGACACGTAGACAAATGGAGTTATTGACGCTGTAAATATAATTTTCAAAAAACTAGTTCTTTACACACAGTATTTCATTAATTTGTACAGATATTTGAGCTTATATATGCGTAAAGGAAATGTAGTACATCTACTTTCCTACTGCCCTGTCGGAGGGGCTTATAATACGCTGACTATATCCACTGAATAGGGGTGAACAGTCCAAACCTTAAAGAAATGTGTGCTCTGCATATGACACTAAACTAAGAAATATTATCATAATTGCAACAAAATAATGCGAATGAACTATATCAAAGCAAAAATAGACACTGCACGTATAAGATGCGTGGAAACACAGAGGGAATGTTTAATCACATAAGCAAATACAGAACATAGCATAAGGGGTGAACAAGACTAGGCACAACAAGTTGGGAAAGGTGAGTATTGTACAATAAGTAACATTTTGACCATACTACCAAATGGTATATGCATAAATCAGAATATGTCCTAAAATACATACATATCACCAAATCCCGGGTAACAGACCAGATATAATCACGGATAGAAGACTAAAGCTATTGTTAATTAACAGGAAGAAGCGAGCTTGTCATCTAGTGAATTTTACTGTTCCGACGAAACATAGAGAAATAATGAAAGGAAAAGAAAGGAAATACAAATACTTAAATACTTAGACCTTGATAGAGAACTGAACAAACTGTGAAACATGATGGTGAAGGGGATACAAGTTGTAGCTGGTATCCTTGAAACGGACCCAAAGAGTTTGGTTTTAAAAAAACTATAGTAATTACATATTAGAAGAATCGAGGCCATTCAAACAATTGAAATCCTAGAAAAATGAGACGTGCTGTCACTCTTTCTTTTCCCTTCCATGTACTTGTCTAAAATATTCAGACAATTAATACCTTTCTCAGCTTTTAATCTATGGTTAAGCAATAAGTCACATTAAATGTCTTTGCTTGTACAAATCCTGGCGCAGTTTCCAAAAGGATTGCTGGCAAATTGGTCATGGACCTTTTTTGTATACACTTTTCCATCTCCGGTTATATATTTGTAAAACACACACACACACACACACACACACACACACACATACACACACAAAACATCCTTCACTGTTCATACAATACTTTCTCTATCCTAATATCCTGGTGAAGGCTTAATAAAAACCGAAACGTTTTAATGTCGACTTCAGCATCAAGAATAAATTCATTCTCTTCTACGTACTGTCGTATGTGGAGAAAAGTAGAAAACTCGAGATAATTTACGGGGTGAATGTTTATTATAGGTCGTGATGTAATAAACATCCATCCAGTACACAATCCCGTGTTTGTCTACTTTTCTCCACATACTGTCGGATTAATTTCCTCTTTTTACACACTTGCTGTCGTATTTATATATATGTATTATTCCAATAAATGTTTATATGTGTGTATGTGTGTCTGTATGTGTGTGTGTGTGTGTGTGTGTGTGTGTGGTGTGTGTATACATATATTGACATAAGTCAAATTGTATTTTGTTTATGATAGATGGTGTATGTGAGTTTGATAATCACTATGTAAATATGTGCACGAGTTTTAAGCAGTACGTGTTTCATTGTCATCAGCCTTGTTATGGCTAGTCTTTGCCGTTGACTGTCAAGTTGGTTTCGGATACCTTATCCACTGGGGCCCTGTTGACAGCCAACTCATTCAGAATTGTCAAACGTGGAAATGGATTCTTTTTCTTTTGCGCGCCAACAAGATGAAACATTCCGGATGACAACTTCCATGTCGTCACGGGATTTCCTTACCGTCTACTCCTAGATGGCTTCACAAGCTGATTCAAACAAGTAAGCAGTTGATACGACAATGACACACTATGTTCCAGGGTATTCAGAAAGTCTTTCACCGAACACTCAATCAATGGAGAAAGGATTTTCAAATTGATTTTTTTCTTTCGCTTGATCAGGTCACGGAATCAGAATCCAGGCGGAACTAACCCCTGTGCAGTAGACTTGGTGACAAAGGTAACAACTCTTGCTCGTACATTTTGTTGGCCACATTCGTCTTTTACAATCCTTGATATCACCTGTACTAGACACGTATATTTGGAGGCAAGAGAACATATAGATTCATGCACGGTGTGTAATGGTTATCGTCAAGGAAATCAAGGTTCAACACCTGGATGTGGCTGTTTGTATTTCATATAGTGATAATACATTTGGGGAATGTATACATCCAACTATTCTCTCTCCAGCTATGGTTAAATAGTAGGGCAGACTGGGTTGTTCAACCTTAGCATAGCAATCTGTCTAGGAGAGGAAAAACTAAACTATGAATTCAAACATATTACAGATTTCAGACATCAATCCACCAGGAATTCTTCACATGAATACAAACCCGTAACAAATAAATGGCTCTCTCTCTCTCTCTCTCTCTCTCTCTCTCTCTTCTCTCTCTCTCTCTCTCTAATTCATGTAATCACTCACAAATGTACCAAGGACAATGGCACGAAATGAAACGTAAACATTCTTTTCAGGTATTTGAACTCAAGTCACCGGGTTCATTTCCTACGACGACAACCATTACCCACGATCGCTTCGACAAAAAAGAAATGTGTGGAATTGGGTATCACGTATTATCTGTGTTATTCGGACTATTGTCCCCATCTTCATTTTATCTTTACACGTTTCGGTCGATATGCCCCCTGGCCTCTTCATGTATTTCAGCGAGTCTAGGCGGATCTCAGACAGTCCCACGAGATCAGGATGTAAGAATAGTATACAATGAATGGGCTCTGTCATTAAGAAATTAGATGTTCGCGAAATAAAATTAATTTCAGCAGTTTTGAAGCTCCCCCCCACCACCACAAAAAAATTTAAAAACAACAACTGTGTTTGCGTGTTTCATTATGTATTGTTTTTGCCCTCTTACTTATGCTTATATTTAGGATTAAATTACATGAATAATTCCGGTTCCTTCCTCATGGTACAATATGCGGAATGTAAAAATCTGACAAATCTGGTATGCAACTGTTGTAGAGTAGCTAACACCCCTTCAGTACTCTACCAGATCGACTGGCTACTGCGTTGGCTATACCGAATTGACCCTCCTCTATTTAGTGTAAGTCTTGTCTTGTTAAATGTTTGTACTAATTTATTCAGTGTTTGTATGTATCCGTTAAGCACCGGATGCTGGTGCTTAATATATGTATTAAGCACACCATTCTTCTGGGTATTTTTCCACCTCGCGATACAAAATTAACCAATTTATTCTCGAGTATACTTCTTTGGTATACGGCGATAATAGCAACCTGTTCTTGGCAGCTACATCAATCGGACTAATATTGTAATTATGGTGTGACAACTAGGTATTATTACTAAATGAAAAGCAACTTAATAAAAAGACATTGAGAGAAACTTCAATCACACAATACAGTGTTCTCAATCTTGAGTTAGCTGGTCAAATTTTTTGAAAAAGATTAATTTCCAATCTTCAGGTACATTTGAACTATTGAAATGAAAACACCTTCGTCAGGATTTGAACTCATCTCGTCATCCCAATATCTTACGACCATAAAACATTGTACAACTCTCTCTCTCTCTCTTCCTCTCTCTCTCTCTCTCTCTCTCTCCTCTCTCTCTCTCTCTCTCTCTCTCTTATTATACAAAAGTCAACTTTTGTCTCTTAAGGGCCTTTTTACTATTTAGTTTAATTACACGAAAATTATACTAAATATTCCTTACTTTTAGAATGAGTATATTTGAAGAACTCCATCTTAATTGGTTCTAATTACTCGTAATTTGGAATTAAGTCAAAAAACTTACCAATCTCTTACTTTGCATTCTGCCTATCACTTTCTTCCCTCTATGTATATCCTGATTGCCTCCACGTTATATATGGTTAGTTTCTCTGAGAGATGAGAGAGAGAGGAGAGAGAGAGAGAGAGAGAGAAGAGAGAGAGAGAGAGAGAGAGAATCTGAAATGTACTTCTATTTTACATTCATAAAGAATCCGTAGCTTAAATTAGATCAAACATTCCTTTTCTGAGACATCTTACAAAATAATTTTAATGTTTTGTCCGGTCGTATTTATTTTAGAAAATTAATTCGCTTTGCAAACTCACTTTTTTCTAATCTCAATTATCGACCCAGAGCAGAATGTGTGACCCAACGGGATAGTTTTTTTCTGGTAAGTATAATATATAATATATATATTATATATATATATATATATGATGTGTGTCGGTTGTCGGTGCCAGTATCTCTGTGTCTGTGTCTATCTAGAAACAGAAGAACTCTTTCTCAAAAATTGTAAGCCCATCTCGACTGATCCATGAGGAATTTTTTTTTATTCACTGGAATTGCATGATGTCGAAAAAAAATATTGAGCAAAAGCACGTTACGATTTATTGATATCCTCATCAAGTTGTGCTGACACCCACGAATTCCCAAGACTCTCTTCTCCCCCGCCATCTCTCCCTCTCTAGCGCAAATGAAAGGGGTTAGACTCCCTCGGTGTCTAGCTGATACATCAATGGACACTCTGTGCTAAACCATATATTTTATCATTCACAATGAAATCAAAAACCAAGAACTGATGGAAAGCTAGCTGGACCAGTTTCCATTTGCTAAACAAATATAAAATCGAGGAATAAATTTACGATCAAGAAATATAAAATAAATATGGTAAGTAGTAGAAAGAACAAGAAGGTTTAGCGACATATTTAGGAATTAGTGGAAATAATAACAAGTACGACTAAGCATTCCATCTGTTTGCAGAGAGAAGACTTGGTCGACAAAAATATATAGAGAGACTTTTTAGATGAAAAGAAAAGTGAGACTCGCTCAAAATAGAGTACAAGTCAACACTGAATTTTATTTAGCACCATCTGTTAAGTATCTGGTCGGCATCTAGGTTCCAAATGTAATAAGTAAGTAAGCAAGCCAATAAGAATCCGGTGTTCTTTGTAAGTCCTACGTCCAAGAGAATCCAAATGTCAATGAAAATAAGCTCAGAATGGTGGCTCTATTAATACAGCAGAAGCAGCAGCAGCAGTGCCATGATTGGACAATAGAATCTACCCCAGTTCACGTGGTAGATCAACGAGTCTCTATATCTAAGACCATTTGCCCCATGCCTTATATCAAACAATTCAACCACCATCACTTTATCTTCATACCCGTTCTTGTTTCTTTATTTCTCCTACATAAATTTATTCCTCGATTTTAGATCTGTTGAGCGACGACGAAACTTGTCACCTAGCTTTCCATTACTTCCTTAGTTTTAATTTCCCTATTGAATAATGAAATAATATGGTCTATTCATTACCATTATATATATATATATATATTATATATATAATATAATATATATATATATATATAAAGGACGCGTAAAAGCATATGCATGTTGTTAAAAAATAATTTTTTTTTTCTTAAAAAGAAAAGTAAGGTACCCTAGTTAGATTTAAAATCAGAAATGATTCTTTTTTCGCTCAATGCTCCTCAGAGAAAAATTTCATTGAAAGATGGTGATATAGTTTAGATTTTTTTGTTGTAGACAACGGAAAAGTCAGAAAGCAGTGAAAGCCACTTCAAGCCTCAACTTATCAAAACGGGGCACTCGTAATTTTCGACCCCCCCCCTCGTGAGTTGTAAGTTTCTAATTTTACGAATTCTCTTGTCTTATTGAGAAAAAAAAAAATTCTCTTTCTCATGCTTTCTGACTTTTCGTTGTCTACAACAAAAAAACTAACTATATCACCATCTTTCAATGAAATTTTTCCTGAGGAGCATGAGCGAAAAAAAAGAAAATCATTTCTGATTTTAAATCTAATAGGGTACCCTTACTTTTTTTTAAGAAAAAAAAAAACAATTTAATATTTTTACAACATGCATATGCTTTTACGCGTCCTTTTTAAATTCTGTACTGTTAATAAACTTTCAATATATATTATATAATATATACATGCGTGTGTGTGGTGTGTTGTGTGTATGTGTGTGTAACTATCCAATCGATCAGATGAGTTTGAACGGATTTATATATATATATATTATATATATATATATAAATATATATATATATATATATGTTGTGTGTGGGGTTGTGTTGTGTATTATATATATTTATATATATATCTATATATATATGTGTGTCTCCAGGGAGGGCTCAATAAATGATAATTGATTTCATACTGTGCAATATTACACTTCATAAAGTGGGAAAACTCAACAACTCGTCATTTGGTTATTACAAATTTACTTAACCGGTAAATCTATAAAATTAATTTTCGTCAGATCGCCATCAATATAATAATATATATATATATATATATATATATATATATATATATATATAATAAATACCATGGGAGGTATGAATTCATATATTCTTCCCCCAGCTATGGAGATAATAGTTGGCAGGCTAGGCTCTTTACTTGGGTAGATAACCAGTCTAGAAGAGGACAATCTCTGAATTTAATAATCCTGTAGTCAGTCGTGATTGGGTTTATGGCATTCCTTGTGCAACAATTCTTCCCTCTGTACTGTGCCAAAAAGTGCGAATGGTCCAACACAAGCCTTCAGCATTATAGAAACAAAACAGTATGGGTTGTTCATTGGATGGACTCTCATGAGTCGAAATCGACGAGAGAGTCTATATATATCGATATTATATATATATATATATATATATATATCTTGAAGCAATTACAATGCGTATATCTATAAAATTCGATGGTTATTGAAAATAACCTATGACAAGCGAACTCGGCAAATATTGTGCCCCACGTAGAACATCGTACAGCTGCTATTAAACTTAATAAAGTTGAAACTGCTGTACGATGTTCTTCGTGGGGCACAATATTTGCCGAGTTCGCTTGTCATGATTATTTTCAATAATTATCGAATTTTATAGGATATACGCATTGTAATTGTCTTCAAGCAAAATATATTAAATAATAATATACTTTACTCAACAATGCTTCAAAAGAAAATTATCATATATATATATATATATATATATATATATATATATATATGAGGGGGTTATGAGAAGGCTTTTGAATCTGTTATTGAAAGGTAGAATAGTATATATTTACTTGTAGATTCATATCAGGATGCCAAGTCATGGTTGTTTTGTTAATGGTGACACATCGTAGAATTGAATAAGCAACGTTAGTACCGAATGTCAAATACAAACATAAATTTAAAAGCAATCTTCATAAAAGTTGGAAAGATCAACACTTTTGACATTTAAGAAATCAAATTAATAATAATGGAGAAAGAATTATTAAAATCTTGGAGAAAATATAAAAAGTAATTAAAAACTGCTTGGACAATGTTTTCACTTGAATATCTTAACACAATAATTTTATAATACGATATACCCGCCAAATGTCATGTACACTGTTAAATCACAAGTTTTTTTTTTATAAAACCACCCAAGTCACCCTAATATTTTCCCTGGAAAGTCAATTTTTCCAGTAACCCAACCCGCCTGGCCTACAGAATCCCAATTTTTTTACCGACCACCCACTAAAGACACCCACGCCCATATTAGAGGCACTGACCGGCTTGCTTTCAAACAACAAAGTGCGGAAGACAGTCGGCGGGTCTACACAATAGTTGAGAGAAAGGGGGAAACCAAAATGACCCACAATTTTTGTTTTGTTTATACGTGTTTTTCAGTTTCTTGTGGTTTTTATTTTCAATTTTTCTCACACCCTCCATCGCCAATCATCAATATTGGGAAATTTTTAAGTAGGATAGATGCATAGAGCGAATGAGTGTCTACCCCCAAGCATATTAGTGCCCGCCCAGTTTCTGGTATGGGGCATTTTGTTTACCCTGCCAGTGTCAGAATGTCTAACTCCAAGCCTATTTATGCCTGCCCAAATTACTTAAAACTAAATGCACTAATTCCCTTGCAAAAGGCATGATTCCATCTCTTCTCCCTCTAGCTATGGGTAACTAGTAGTGCAGACTGTATTATTTAGCCTTGGTTAGGCAACCAGTCGAGAAGAAGGAAAACCAACTGAACACTGCTTACAAATCCGCCATGTGTCACATCCTGCCCTTGGTGGAAATTCTAGAGAAACCATCATCATCATTAGGTCATGTAGGTAGCACAGATATCCATGACTCTCTCTCTCTCTCTCTCTCTCTCTCTCTCTCTCTCTCTCTCTCTCTCTCTCTCTCTCTCTCTCTCTCTCTCCAACCGTCCCTATCAGTCAATGCTGCGCAAGGAGAGAATGCAAGAATGTTATTTTATTTTTGAATGAATCGGTCGGTGAGTGAGCCTAGCTAGATAGATCCGTGTAAGGTGTATGACCAGTTTTATCACCTCTCCCCCAAAACCAAACTTCCGGCTACATGCCGAGTTGTGTGCACATGCGCTGTACCTCATTTCCGAATAAATAAAAAGTTTGTTTGGAGTGAGTGCAGGAATGTGCTCACTTCAAATATACTGTTATTCGTTAGCTAATAAACAAGCAAGTTGAGAGATTAGAGTTTCTTGTTTATATACGAGAGTAATGAATAATTTAGCAGGACAAAGTGCCAAACATAGAAGTGCTGGAACGAGCAAACATGAACAGCATGCACGCCATCATCTGCGAGAGGCGCCTGCGTTGGCTTGGCCACGTCAGGAGGATGGACAAAGGCTGCATCCCCAAAGACCTACTGTACGGCGAATTAGCGGAGGGCACCCGACCAGTAGGGAGACCACGCCTGCGCTTTAGGGATGTCTGTAAGAGAAACATGAAGATGAGACATGCCCCATTAATACCAGCACATGGGAGGCTTGTGCAGAAGACCGTGCTACCTGGCGACTCCTCGTCAGACAAGGACGAGAAGGGTGAAAAAGAGAGGAAAGAAGCCGCCACAGAAAAGAGAGTCAAAAGGAAGGAGAGACAACTCCAGCAAGCATCACTGTTTGTTTGCAGTCACTGCTCAAGAGACTGTCATTCAAGAATTGGTCTGTTCAGCCACCCACGCAGTTGCAGATTTTTTTTTTAAAATGGACACTACGCCATCAGTAGACGGAAGCATGCCAACAACAACAATAAATAATTTTAAATCAAGAATATATAAATGATAAAAAATATATATAGGAAAATACAGTTTATTAATCTATAAGGTGTGTCAAAAGAGTATCGAGATTTTTTGTACTTTTTGACACACCTTGTATTCTGAAAAAATTAACGTTCCATTCATTCTTCATTTCTTTCTTGGTAAATCCAGTAAAGAAGTACAAAAAATCTCTATACTGTGTTGACACACCTTGTACATACAAATATAGAGAACATATTTATTTTTAACTAGTAAAATCGTGAGCAAAATCGGCTAGTGCTCAATAATTCTCTACACACTTCCTAAATAAAACATCAATAGCAGTATAGACACAGTTACAATGGGAAGCAAAGAGTTTGACGGGTCTTATAGTATATATATATATATATATATATATATATATATATATATATATATATATGGGTGAGGGGGGTGCATGGGTATGTGTAGGTATAAGATTTTGTGTGTATGTGTGTTGTGTACATGCGTGTGTTTGTTTTACTTGATTTTTTTTGTTAAGGCTGAATTCAAGATTTTCTTGTTGTTAAATAAGCCGATGAAAGCTCAACATATTTACGTGCATATAATCAGATCTGTGCGCATGCGTACACAAACACTGTTCCGCCATAATTTATCTCATTCATAGAATTTTTTCTTTTGTGCCAGCGTTTCGTATTCATACGTATGCTTAAGGCGCTTTTTTACGGCAAACTTGTTATGAGATTTTAAAATGTTTGTGCGATGAGGATGTATATCAATGTGATTTTCCATTTTAGACAACTGAATGGAACGCGAAGAAAAGCTAAAAAAGAAGAAAGAAAAAGACAAGAAAGAAAACAAAATGTATTTGACTGAATAGGTGGTGGTGGTGGTGTTTGTGAAACGATGATTGCGGTCGGGAAGTCGGTGGGGTATTTATTGAAGATGATAAATAGAATGAAAGAAGGTTTATATTGTGTGATAATGTGTTTGTACTGTGCCTTTCACAAACTTTCACAATTTTTTAAAAAATTCTCTTTTTAATTTTAAAGAAACGATGTTGTGTGAAAATCTTTACGTTAAGTAAGTTTTTCTCAATGTTTTGCTTATGTTAACAAATAAGAATATGAATGTTATTTTTGTTGATGGTGATTTTTTATATCTCCTCCTTATCATCCTCAACCTCCTCATCTTCAAACTCTTTCCCCCCCCCTCTTCATTCTTACTCATTACTGCTCCCGGTAGATTACCGAAGTTAAGCAGTATTGAGCCAGTTCCATACCTAGTTGGGTGACCACTTAAGCAATAGCAGGTACAGTAAGCAATCAGAATTCCTTTTATCAAATTTACTTGATTCAGCATTAAATAACACGAAATAGGTTGATATGCCGTAAATCAAAACAACAAACAATTTATTTATTATTATAGTTTATAATATATTTATTTATATATATATATTATGCCGTAGCCGGTGGTTCACTTGTGGCTGAGCGAAAGCAAGTCTCCTCAGGTCTCTAGGACTCTTCTGGGTATTCTAGCCGATCTTAACAATCATGTAGTTTGGATGGTCTCCATTCTTCCTTTGATTTAGAATTCACACATTATTTTCCAGACCTTTGGTGACCGTTCCAGACCTTTGGAGACCAATCACAACTGGCACGACATTTACCTTCATGTTTCATAGTTTTCTCAGTTCTTTGGCAAGGTCTAAGTATTTTACTATCTATTCGCTTCCTTTACATTTACTTGGTGGTCGGCCGAGACGGTTCAGTCCACGAGATCGCAAGGTATCTTCTTCTTGTTAATCAACACTATCCGGTCTCCTGGTCGGTATTAGGTAGTCTATATCTCAAAGTCTCAGATGAGATGACGATGAGGTGCTTTTCATCAATTTATTCACTTAATGCAAGTTATTGAGAGAGAGAGAGAGAGAGAGAGAGAGAGAGAGAGAGAGAGAGAGAGAGAGAGAGAGTCGATTTCTTTAACACATGTTTTTCAGTCACCCGCCTATGACTAAGTCGCCCAAACTGCCAACCCGACTGCTCTCGGCAAGTTCCGTCAACCCGACTGTCAAACCAACTCCACGGCCCCAGACCAACTGTCGCAAAATCTAAGGTTCCCTCATTATATAGAAATGGGTGTGGAGCTTTCTAGAACGTTTTGAAATTTTTCGAATGTTCTAACTGTTTTACCAAATTGCACGTGTCAATTAAGAGGTCAACGGGTCAACCATAATTTATTCTGACAAACCGATTAAAATAAATTTTAATAGCAAAATCCTAGACTTCCTGGCTACGAATCGACTCACAGGTGATAATGAGTTTTACATTACCCTCTTGTTTGCCCATTCCCGTAAGGTCTGAGAATCGTGCTACATCCTATTAAGGTTTCTCGGTGTCTGGCACAAGGCCACAAATATGGTGTTCCCGGGTAGGCGCGCAATTATGCTGCACTTTCATTCTGCAGGACATATTGAAGCTTGTGCATAGACCATTATTTATATGGTGCAAATTGAGTTTCTTGCACAATTTCCAGTGGATCACCATACCTACCCAGTCATGTCAAGCCTTATACTCGCTTTATGCCAGTTTGCTACATTCGCTTATTATATGATTAACCGTTTCATTTCTGTCTCCACACATTCTGCACTTGCTATTCTGTTGTATCTTATTTATTTTTGCCTTTAGGTAATTTGTTCTTTTGGCATTAAGAAAAGTGCTGTGATTATCAGAGATTCAGTTTCTCTTTTGAGGTTTCCTATACTTAGCCATGTCCATGTCATCTGATGTAATATATCTTCAGTGCGTTACTTGAAGTAACCATATAGTTGTTTTTATTCCCATTTCGGTTTTCTAGTTGTTGATGTATTTCTTCCTGTCCTTTTGTTGCAATTGTTTTTCCTATCTCCTGCCATTAGTCTTTCCTTGCTTTCATAAGTGTATTCTTTATGTGCTCAGATTGTCGTAATTACACAATATTCAAGCTTCGCGAGAACTCTTCTCCCTTTTTTCTTAGCACATATAGTCTGTCTATGTCGTCTCTCAGGTGGATGCCCTGTGCATTGTTATACGTTTTCATAGTCCTTTAGTCAGTCTGTCTGTCGGAGTTCTTTTTTCATCACGAACATCGCACACTTTTATTGCCAAATCCCATTCCTATGCCCTGCCTGAATATTTTTATGGTTTGTATAAGATTGCTAGATCTTTCATATTTTTTGCAAGCATTCTCATATTATCCATGTACATAAGGAGATGGATTTTTTCTGTGTTTTTGAAAATTTGTAACTCCCTGTACATTTGCTAAGTATATAGTTGAGTGACATTATTAATAGAAAAAAATAGCGGTGGTGAGAGTGAGTCTCCCTGGAAGATTCCTCTTTGGATTTTCACTTCTGCTAGGGTTTTTATTATTATTATTATTATTATTATTATTATTATTATTATTATTATTATTATTATTATTACCAAAATGAAATAACGAGTGCAAAATTCTAAGTGACTCTGGTCCCTCAGTTCCATATCCTATAATATTCATCGTTTTGTACAGTTTGCAAAATGTATATGATTATATATATTACATGTAGCTGAAGTGATGATTATAGACATTATTATTATTATTATTATTATTATTATTATTATTATTATTATTATTATTATTATTGTAACCATATATCTCCATCCTTCAAAGCCTCACTGATCCTTTTTGTGACATTTTTTTTGTTATCTCTAATTTTTCTTTTGTTTTATTTTCCCGCTGCTATCTGATTAACGCGCCAAAACCATTAACCGTGTGTTGTAAATCTTCGTCACTGACGAGATTCAAAATAATAATGAATGCCAGACGCCACAGCTGTGCATAAAGGTCGTAGACAACTGTGATATTTTTTGGGATTGAAGGTGGCATTGTCAATTAGTATGAAGATCTTAACTAATATATGTCATTAGATAGAGCGGTTCGTAAAACACGGTCATAAAATTATATCTGATATCGATGAGATGCAGGTGTATATCAAATGCGCGCGAATGTGAGTAATCTTTTTAAAGTATACGATATAATTATCGATGAATATGTTATTTCCGAAAAAAATTAGAAAAATTGGATTGTTGCAAGTCTTGGGTGTATACTGTATCGAATATTATATTGACAAGCAAAGAAAAATATAGATATATATGTATATATACAGAGAGAGAGAGAGAGAGAGAGAGAGAGAGAGAGAGAGAGAGAGAGAGAGAGAGGGGGGAAGGGGAGAAAGAGGAGAGAGAGAGGGGAGATTAAAACCACAAAGATGACCTGAATTTGGTGTTAGTAGAGAATTACTCATTTACTGTGTATCGGTTGCGAATAGCCTGACAGGAACCAACCTCTCTATGTCGACTGTTGGTTTGGAGCCAGAGTCTTTGTCTCTTTGACTGGTTGCCACGCTAAGATTAAATGGCCCAGTCTGGACTTATATATACTCTTTGATGAAGAGATATTAGTTAGCATCGTTCATGATTTGGATTCTGGTACACGAGTTCAGTTCATGCCTGAAAATAAGGACTACAGATATAACAGATCAGGCGATTTTGGTTTTCAATTAGCTGTTTAAATAAAAAAAGCATTTGTTATATATATATATATATATATATATATATATATATATATATATATATATATATATATATATTATTTATATAATTTACCTTACCTATGAACATTAATGGATTACGTCCCTATCCTCATAAATACGGGAGTATTATGCTGAGTAGTCTTATACCACTAGCAGGGATTTACCTTCTTTACTGCGCTGGCGAGTATATTATATATATATATATATATATATATATATATATATATATATATATATTGCATTGAATTTTTACCCTAGGTTTCTTTTACTCTAGATGCTCTTTATCCATTCTTCAGGAAGAGACTGTCTGATGAATGCATTAAAACAGGAACCCTAGGGTAACAAAAGATTCCATGCAATGAACACACACACACACACACACACACACACACACACACACACACACATATACATATATATATATATATATATATATATATAGATCTGTCGCTGATATTGAACACTCAACTAATAAAAGCGCAAAAATTGATCCTCTACTAACTTACCATGTTACCTATTTATAAATACACATACACACACGCACACACACACATATACACACACACACACACACACACACACACATACATATATATATATATTCATTGTCATAGAGCTCGCTATTTTTTAAATAGTGCCCAAGTATCTAACCAATTCTAGGTGAAATACAATCAGTTGCAGAGAAGACCATCGGGTGAGCGGACCGTTTGACTTCGACCCCAGACCGAAGAGTTGGAAATCATAGCAGCCACTTAGATAATTAGTGTCACGGCTATTTGCTGACACGCTCATCAAGGTAAGTGCCTCTGTAAGTTATAAAACCTAGCATTTCTCGTGACAATTAACAGCTAGACAAGAACTGTTTTAGAAACTCTTCCACTTACTATTTCTCTCCTATAAAATACATATTTGAACTTGAATACCGGGGTTTATCAATTCTGTTTCGTTATGAAAATATAAGTGAGAACCGGGATATTGACTTATTTGTTTGAATTGGCCAGATTAGTTTATTCAGACTTGAATGATTTGCATATTAAAATATGTCAGTATATATATATATATATATATATATATATATATATAATATATATATATATATATATATACTAGACAAAACGTGACCCATTGGGTCACCCATTCAGCTCTGGGTAGATAATGAGATTAGAGAAAAGGGGTTAGCAAAGCGAATACAATTTTTTAATACGGCTGGACTAAACCTTAAAATCATTTTGTTAGCTTTCTAAGAAAGGAAATTTTTGACCTCATTTAAGCTATGGCTTCTGTTGTGAAATTTCAAATATATCTCTCTCTCTCTCTCTCTCTCTCTCTCTCTCTCTCTCTCTCTCTCTCTCTCTCTCTCCACTCCAGAGAAACAAACATTATATAACGAGGATGTAGTCAAGAGATACATAGAGGGGAATAAAGAGGGTCGGTTTTTGACTAATTTTCAACATTCTATTTACAGATTGAATTTGTGCAACCGATGATGGCCCTGATGGTTTGAGCAAAGGTTTGGTTGTAACCTCATTAGCATATTTAATACTTAGATGTATGTCCATTTAAGCAATAGCAAATACTGTAAAAAAAGAATATCACAAGGACTTGATTCAACGTTAAATGACCCGAAAAGAGTTAATATGCCGTAACATATAAAAACCAAACCAACAATGAAATAATTATTGTAACATATAAACAATTACTTTAAACCATGCAACTTTGTGCAAATTATTTGTATTAGATATAAAGACTTTATATTCCATAACGTGTTGGGTCAGTAAAATAGTTATTCCTGTGTGTGAGATTAACCGAGGGACCGGCTTTCTGTGATTGGATATACCAATCACGTTATGAGCCCAGAACTTTTGGCGCAACATACCAAAAACCTTAGATAGATCGCGGAGCAGCTCCCGTATGCACTTCAAACAGTAATTCTCCCCAAGAAAGCACTAAGATACCAGATATCTTCCTCGTTACAACGGTAAGTCCCTCAAACTTAACTCTATACACAGGAAGGACTTTATATTGTTACTCATTGTTTTTATGTGTTCTTTAATAAATTGTTAGAATCAAAGTATATTTTAATTCATTTTGTTGTTGTTGCTGTTAGTCTTAGAATTAAATGCTATACTAACACAATAAAGGTATACAATACAAAAGCGCTAGATCATCTGCTTAGTCTGCATCTGTAATAATTTCTACGAATTATCGCCTCATTCATGCCGAACAAGCTTCAGTTTTGATCAAAATTTTGTAATTAGCAAATACATCAACATAAAGATTCTAATTGCGTAACGACAAGTTTGTGTATCGTCGCGTTTCTTTTAGTCGGTCTTTCGAAATAATCAGATGTGATTTCTTTGAGTTAGTTTTCCTCCTTTGACATTTTTGTCTCACTGCTTTCTCACTAGAGTTCACGTTGGCCGATATTCAGCGATGTTGATTAAGATTGATCTTAGTAGTCTTTCGAGATGACTGTTTAATGCAATTTTATCTTATCTCAAAGTAAAGTAATTTCTGATGAACCGAGCCATCAATCTCACTTTTTCTTACATTAACAAAAGCCAGACGGTGTCTTCCATTCGGAATATTTAATCTCAAAATGGAACACTTTTCCATTCCTTTTGTGTCTTCGGCAGTCAACGAAAGACATAAAGATACAAGGTGTGCTGAAAAAGTAAAGAGACTAATGGTGTATAGACAATGATGGAAACGTCAAATGTTCTTAATGATAATCCCCTTTGATTCTCAACACACTTATACCAGCGGGGATTTATACTATGTACAGTCAAAACGTAGCATCATCATTTTAGTTAAATATAGCATAACATTTTTTCAGTTAAGAAGTTTAGACAAAATGTTGCATTACATTTTTAGACAAAATGGAGCATAATATATTTCAGTGAAAAGTAGTGTTACATAATTCCTAAGCAGCTTATGATTTATATACGTACCTGTAGTTAGGATATGTGAATTAGGGTCCGTTAGATTCAGAATTACGAGGTCCTGTGGAAAGTTACTCGCCGGGTATTGACGGTTAGTAACCTTTTTACTTGACCACTTGAAAAACGCGCGATTAGGCGCGAGATAATTAGTTAGCCTGACGCGATAGAGATTTCAGAGTGAGCGAACTCGAAAATCGCTAGCTCTGTTGTCGGTCTCTCCGCGGCGCAAATATGGTCTGTGTTATAGAATACAGCTTTATCAGTAAACAACCAAGTCTTGTTAATTGATTATTAAAAACTAGAATTGACCAGTCCAACAAGAAAAAAGAATCAACGCTTAAAATAAAGCCCTGAAGAGAAATCAGCCCAGAGAAAATGGCGGCCAAGTTAGAAGCAGTAGCAGCGAGAAATAAATAAGGTCCATCATATCAAGTCACCTATTTAATCTATCTGTCTATCTCTCACCAATTATATACACCCAAGTACATCTCTCACCAATTATATACACCCAGTAGCACATCATTTTAGTCAAAATGTAGCATAATAGTTTTTTTAAAAAGTAACATTTTTTAATCAAAAAGTAACCTAATATTTTAGTCAATTAGTAGCATATGTTTTAGACAAAAAGGTAGCATGACATATAATAGTCAAAAAGTTAAATTACAATTTTTAGTAAAAAGTAACATAACATTTTTCAGTCAATTAGCATAACATTTTTAATAAAAAATTAGCATAATATTTTTAATTAAAAAATCGAATGATATTTCTTAGTCAAACAGTAACATGATTTTTTTTATTTGTTGTTTGTTTGTTTTGTTTTACGGCATATCAACCTCAGTGGGTCATTTAATGCCGATAAAGTTTTGAAATAAATCAATTCTTAATGGATAATACAATTTTTTTATAAATACATTTTTCTGTTTAACCCATAGATGGGACACTAACAGGTACTACCACTCCGGGTCATATGGACCAGGGAGCAATGGTGATGAAGGGGTGCTCCACATTCCCCAAACCTCCAGAACTGGAACCTCATCATCAGATAGAGTTTAACGTCATTCCCAGGACATGTAGACCCGCAGCCACCGCCTTCTAGCACCCATATGATAAAAAGGGTTGGGGCTTGCCATAAGAGCAATATGGTTGGGAAAATCATATAGGTGCTAGGGCTTGACGTGACCAGCCGATTGATCGGAGGGGGCCTCTCCGACCGCCCGTCTAGCCCAAGATAGGGCCAAAGTGGAGTATTGCATGTCATGAACTGCTCATCCACCTGGGCTTTATCCTTAAGCATCACGGGTCGCCACCCACGGCCAACAGGTGGACCCATTGGGGGAGTCTTACCCCTCTGCAGAGGTGCAGTCGGTGCATTCTAACGCCCCACCGTCAGGGCGGGATTTTTTTTTTTAAAAATAGCATGATATTTATTTGTCAAAAAGTGGCATAACATTTTTAGTCAAAAACTACCATAACATTTTTTTCAAATACCTAAAATTTGTTTTGATTCATTGATTTATGTTAGTTGTTCTTGTAGATAAAAGTTTAATGACAACATATATGTGTTTAGCAGCGATTATAATTCGACAAGATAAACTTAGAAATGATGAAAGTGTCTCCAGGCACAACAGTTTTGAATTGGTTAAATATTTATAAGGATATTTCAAGCAATTCAAATTTAATGTTGATATTTTCTATATCTATTGCGATTAGTGATACTAAGGATTTATTTAACTTAGTAATCTTCTAGATTTATGTGTCCTATTAATTACACTACCGTTTCTAAATCATGATATTTAAAGATCTGTGTTGAAAGGAAAAGGATCGAAGAGGGTAGTGAAAGCGTAAAAAGTTGATAGGGGATATTCTGGATTTACATATTATTGTAGTTTGAATGAAAGGAAAAAGAAAAATGGAATGTTGGTTACTGTCAACCTCGTGGAAGAAGAAGAAGAAGAAGAAGAAGAAGAAGAAGAAGAAGAAGAAGAAGAAGAAGAAGACCCTAACGCTAAACCGAACCCGTAGCCGGAAATGATGAAAGAATACATTATTTACGGCTATGGTTAGGGTTAGGGTTACTTCTTGTAATACTAATACAAATGCGAAATTTACACCGAATCCATAGCCGTAACACCAATCCTAACCATAGCCGTAAATGATGAATGAAAGAATACGAAAAATCGAGGAAATTACATTTCTTCTTCTTCTTCTTCTTCTTCTTCTTCTTCTTCTTCTTCTTCTTCTTCTTCTTCTTAATTTAAACCTAACCCTAGCTGTAAATGCTGAATTTATACATATACCTCCGGATTCATTTCCTTTCTCTTAACTCAAATATATATATATATATATATATATATATATATATATATATATATATATATAAATCATCCCCAGATATCGTCTCTTTGGTGTGGCTAGACAAAGCAATTACCTCTGACCAGTAGCCAAAACGACTGACTTTTCATCAGCCCGATTCGTTAGCCTCACGGCCATTTGACTATTGCCATTAAGGGCGGTGTTTAAACTATTAAATACATACATTTGTATGTTAAATCGAACTAACGAACAAGTATCTTTGAAGCGTAAAAGCTTCTCAAAGTTAACTGACCTGTAAAAATGTAGAGGTTTTTAAATAAAATAATTAGTGCATTATATATTTGATTCATTAATATAATCAACACTGAAAATTTCATTAAATTCGGTTAATTCCTTGACTTTTGTTGTTTTTTTCTTTCGGTTGGATAACATACGAAGGTGAAATTTAGGTCCGTTAAGTTTAATTTAACCCATTTCTTTATATATTTTACGATCCCCAGAGAGATCCAGTCTGTAAACAAGCCATCGAGGTGGCTTAGTCGGTATCAGCCACACAGCTAGGAAGTATATCCCCTTTTCACTAGTGCTAGATCAGGGAGATTTTTTCGGCGTTTGAGCGCCACTTCTACCTTCAGCTCCTCACATTACCGCACATATCCATGTGCTACTGATACACTGAGTTGAGGAGAGCTGGAATGGAACCGGGAACCTCGAGGTTCCCAGACGTACACTCAGATGATAATTCTATTAAATTTGAAGTATTTGCCAACTCCAAATATTTCGTTTTTTTTTTTAATATTAAACCATCATCAGGGCATTGTGAATATGAGATGTTGTATCTTCAGAATTATGTTCAAATTTAATATGAAAAATTCGAAAAACCCTTTGCATTCATTTAGCATTTCTCATTATTCAAAAGAAATAACATTACAGATTTAATCTAAAGAAAAGTTTAATGTTGGCAAATACTTCAACTTTAATAAAATCATCCTCTGAATACCTTGTTTTTCATATATTTACATATCGTGGTGAGAATATTTGATGAACTGTTCATTAAATAATACAAAGCTGATTCTCGTAAACTGAATCTCATGATTGTCAGATGGAAGTGAGAATGAATTATATCAAATATCACACGATCATTTTTCAGTTTATTTGTAGTTTATTCTTTTCAGTTATTTTCCAGTCTTATGTTTCCATAGCTTCTTAATTAATATAATGTTAAATGTATCGGAAATGATGTAACATAAAAAATATACGGAAAATAATTTTATTGTAAAAATGCAATGGAAGCAATTTTACTATAAAAATGAAGTAATTTTAGAATAAAATTCATTGAACATGATTTTGCTATTAAAATGCATTGGAAGTCATTTTTAATGAGAATAGATTGCAGATTTTGTAGCTCATTCTCAAGCCACACTGATGCGTGTTTGCCAATGTTGATGAGCATCCTGATTCTTTTTATTTGAGAGTGTTCAGTTCACCGTTTAAAATTGTAACAGGTGACTCGAAAAAAACAACACAGCGAAAGGATGTACAAAGTACAGAATGAATTGGAGTATTGGGATAAAGGACAAAATGGGAAGGGGAATAGGGGAGCAGGGAAGTTTCTAAAAGAATTTAAAAAAACAACAACAAAAAACAACAAAATAAAAAAAGAAAGGAGATAAGCTGAAAAATCAAAGAATCAAACGTTCCGTTTAACAGACTTTAAATTGAATAAAAGTGACTGAATAGAGACTGTCTCGGTTCATTACTTTGAAACTTTAAAAGCTGAGTTTGAAACCGACGTTGATTTAATCACGTGATTAATGCATATTTTTTATATCTGAATAATGATTTTCTGTTTTTTTTAACGGCATATCAACCCTTTTCGGGTTATTTAAAGCCGGATCAAGTCATTTTAAATAACAAAGAACTCAGGTGGCCTACAGTACCCACTGTTAGTTATGTAGTCAACCAAGTATTGAACAGGCAAATTGCTGCCTAAATTTGGTTATCTAGCATGGACCGGTGTTTTCAGTGTGACTTGAACGTAATACAGGATAATAAAAAGAAAGAAAAAGAATAGAGGTTTAAGAGATATAACTAAAAGAAGAAAGAAAGAAAAAGATGAGAAAAATAAAAGCGAAAGAGATATTGAGAGAAGAAAAAGAATTCAGTTTAGAGAACAAGGACGCTTCCAAAGATAACTTTGAAATCTTGAGAATTGTCCAAAAGAAATTTGGTTTTAAATTAAAAGAAAAAAGAGACACAAAAAAAAAGAGAAGAAAATTGTCATGTCATGGAAATATTCTTATCTTTTTCTCAAATCTTATTAAATCATCTCGCAAAGAAGAATTGATGAAATTCTCCAACCTAACATCACAGTTCTTATATAAGTTATTCAAATTGGAAAAAAACTTTATTTTTGTTGTCATTATATTTTTTGAAAAAGAAATCGTCGACAATGGAGAAAAACAAGAGTTTAGAAGCAGTGGTTATCAAATTATTATTTAGTATTAGTGAAATAGATCAGTAATTAGGACTAAGTCTATTCTAGTAGCGACGACCCCGAGCGGATTTAACAGGGTTGAATTCAGAGTTTTCCTTCTCCTAGCCTGGTTGCCTAACCAAGGTCAAATAGCCCAGTCTGTCCTACTATGTCCTACTATGTACTCATAGCGTATTGGTGCTATGTGAACTGTATCTTCATCCAGGATTTGAACTCGGGTCGATGAGTCCATTTCCTACGATTCTAACCATTACAACAGGCACATCCGACTAAATCTTATTTTTTCCAAAACAATGCCAAGTTTCGCGCCTTATGGCACTTTTAAGGAGTCCATTAACGATGCCTTCTAGTGTTACAATACCTTCCAGTATTGTAATATCTTTCAGTATAGAAATGTCTTCCAATACAGCAATATCTAACGATCAGAGATGACTGGTCCGCTAAAGCTGTTGATCAGCACATACATCTATTAACCTGAAATTATTATATATAACGAAAGGTGAATCTGTGCATATACATCGTCATCCAGTAAAAAGAGTCGATGCTTTGGATTAGGCCGCTGTCACTCCGACCTCCTTCCAGCCGGTGTCACCCACCCTCAATGTTCTTCGTTCTTCGGAAGGGCAACGCACGTACGAAAATATTAAATCATAAAATATGTATTTCGAATGCATTAAAATTTAATTGTATCCTTTGAATTGGGGCATTTTTTTTCGCTTCCATTCAAATTCCATGTTCATTTTCACATGAAAATTTTATTTAATCGCTTTTCTTCTCCGAGGGCAAATAACGAATTCGTCATTTAAAATAGGATATGAATATTGATATCGTTTGGGCGAGAATAATTCTATGAACATATAAAATGATTATATCATCTTTTAGGTTTAAGCGTGTATTTAAAATCTATATTGAATATATTTATCTATCTATCACTCTTTATATATATATATATATATATATATATATATATATATATATATAGAGAGAGAGAGAGAGAGAGAGAGAGAGAGAGAGAGAGAGAGAGAGAGGTGAGAGATATACATGTCAATCTTATTCAATTCATATCTATCAATCTCATTAAGCTCATGTCTACCTTATCCTGCTTATTCATCTATATATATCAACGTCTATTCATTTGTCTATCGATCTATCTCCTGTTCGTATTTTATGTTCATCATCCATTTATAAATTTATCCTGATGTTTTCAAATGAAAAGAATCATATTACTTTTCATATATTATTTTATTATCTCTCTCCCCCTCTCTCTCTCTCTCTCTCTCTCTCTCTCTCTCTCTCTCTCTCTCTCTCTCTATGTATATATATGTATATATATATATATATAAACATATATATATATATACATATATGTATACATATATAGATATATCATTCTCATCATTTCTATCAAGTTCATTTTCTTTCCATCTAACATGTTCATTATCTATCTATCTATGTATCTATCTATCTATGTATATATGTATATATCTATGTATTTATATCTATATATCTATCTCTCTCTCTCTCTCTCTCTATCTATATATATATATATATATATATATATATATATATATATATATATATATATATATATCATTATCTTCATATCTATCAATCTCATTTTGTTCATATCCATCAATATCATTCTTTTCATATCTATCTATCGCTTTTGGCTAATATCTATCTCTATCTATCTATCTATCTGGATCACCTATCACCTACAAATTAAGTTGCTAGAAAGCTTCCATCAAAGCTGCCTGAGATTAATTTTAGGAATTATTTGGTAGGCATTCACGCTGGATAATGAGCTTCCCTTGGGGCCTACGATTTCTACCGTCGCAAATCGATCAATCATGTTTCAAATGCGTTAGGCAGGCCATGTTGTTAGAATGGAGCACATTAGATTTCCAAAGACACTGTTTTTATGGAGAGAGCCAACGGTAGGCCAAGCCTCCCCAACACGTTCTCTGAAAAAGCAACGGAGTAACTGGGATTCGCGCAGTGTGCCGTAAATTCATTCGTGAGCCGGGCACAGCGTTTGAGTATTAATGTGTGGATCACTCTAAATTGAAAACAGGATTAGTAGACGTTATCCATTCAGCTACAACGCGAGTTGACCAGTAACATGTGTATGTGTGTCTCTTCTCATCAAAAGCTGCTTTTGTTAATCACACAAGGGTCTATGAATGTAGACAGAATTAAGCTGTATATAACGGCATTCTGCAAGCTGAACCGCAAAAGAACATCTGCTCAATATGCATTTGGTTATACAAAGTCATCTACTTGTTCGGCTATATGCATGAAAGGGTATCAGAATATGCCACATTCTACCGTTCGTTATAGATTGTTCAAATATCAGAAGAATCCGTAAGGGAGAATGTGGCCTGCTGAGCCAGCTGCGTGCACATGATCGTGCAATGGAGACATGCCCATCCTACGACAGGACGTGTCATGAATCTTTCTATCACTCTATCTATCATTCTATCTATCTATCTATCTATCTATCTCGATGTGTTCACATTTATCATTTCAGTCTGTTCATACATACATCTCTCTCTCTCTCTCTCTCTTCACATGTATACTTCGCAGCATTTTTTCTTTTAGACATGTTCTGTTAAACGCCACAGACAATTCAAGTCTGAGGAGTTTTTTTATGTCCTTTTAATAGAAACACACTCACACTCCATAAAGAAAAAAACCAACAAAAACTGCAAATAATGGAAGCACTCTATATCAAATTAAAAAAACCTACTTAAACAAATAAACTTTCAACCAGTAAACACGTCCTCCAATGCTTATAACAAATCCCACTCTAACCATTCCCCCTCCCTTCCTCACAATTCTGTATCCCCCTCAAAAACCCATTAATCCAGTGTTTCGTACTAACTACCACCACCACTCTTAAGCTACTACTCGTTCTTCTATAAAAACGAGGCACTGGAAAACTTACATCCCTGATGATGGCTGATAAACCAGCCGAAAGCGCTCGAAAAAACAAGGATTTTGTGGACTATTACAATTCTCCACCCAAACACGAAAAAGATCGCTAGGAAAAATTGAAAGACCATAAAAAAACTCCTCAGACTTGAATTGTCTGTGGCGTTTAACAGAACATATATATATATATATATATATATATATATATATATATATATATATATATATATATATATATATATGGGGGTAAATATCGAGTAAGTTTGAAAAAATAAGTGTTCCGAAAATAGGAAGAATTTAATTATCGATGTTTAAACATTTCGGTTTCATTAAACCTTCATCAGGATGTATCTTAGGGTGAAGAAAAAGATTTTTGAAGCCCGTGCTATTTCGCATTTGCCCTCCCTTAATAATCGACATGGATTCTTTAATATATCCGTTTTTTCGCTAAAATAATGTTAAATAATTACAAAATACCAGGCTTCATTTAATTATTTATTTAGTTATCATTCCCACTTTGTTCCCTTTGTTCTCATTAAAAAATCAGTCCATTATTACTTTTTCTCGTCTTTTGCATTTCTTCGAGTAGCGTTACGCGTCAAGACATCTTTGCGTGCGTGGATCGCGACTTGCCTTTCAAAAATATAACGCTGATCAAATACAGTTACACAACAAAATATATTCCTCTCCTGTCATCTATGAAAACATCCATCATTTTCTTCCCCCTAAGATACATCCTGATGAAGGTTTAATGAAACCGAAATGTTTAAACATCGATAATTAAATTCATTCTATTTTCGGAACACTTGTTTTTTCAAATTTTCTTTTCTCTCTCTCTCTCTCTCTCTCTCTCTCTCTATCTATATATATATTATATATTATATATATATATATATATATATATATATTCCCACATGGATAACTTTGAACACACTGATATATATATATATATATATATATATATATATATATATTATATATATATCAGTGTGTTCAAAGTTTAAACAACTGATATATATATATATATATATATATATATATATATCAGTGTGTTTCAAAGTTGTCCATTTCAATCTGTTCATACATATCTATCTATCTTTCTATCTATCTATCACATTGTGTTCAAATTTATCCATTTCAGTCTGTTCATACAGATCTATCTATCTATCTATCGATCTATCTATCTATCTATCTATCGATTTATTTCAGTCTGTTCTTACATATCTTTTTATTCGCAATCGATCGGTCGGATCGAACCTGTCCAACCACCCGTCTAGCCCAGTAAGGGCCAAAGTGGAGTGCTGCTCAGCCAACAGGATCGGCGTATTTTGCAGCCCAAGGCGACAGGTTACTTTCCTCATTACATAATAGCATAAACACCGGAAGACCATTTACATATACAGAAATATGTTTCAGGATCTAAAAACTGCTATAATCTTATTATAATGGAGATTGTGGGTTTGTCTGTCTGTAACCGAAACTATATTACTATTCAAGTCACACTTCCCTTTGTTATTTACATCACATTCTCCATGATTTTATTTTATTTAAACCTCAATTATTAATAAAATTGTTTTACATCATTAAGACTGTTGACCATATCTACGTACTAATAATATGCAATTGTATTTATATATACACAAAATATCGGTTTACAGTGTGAACGGGAAGGCTAATCTGCATATTGATATTCAAAATTTGATTTTTAATAAATATGTGCTTCAGTATTATTGATTTCTAATTGTTTGGTTTTATCTTATTGAATATGAACAAAAATCCCGGGATAATCTTAAAAGAAATCCATTAACAAGAAGAAATAACTGTAATAGTATTTTTTTTACTTCCTATTTTAACTAAATAGTTAAATTAGGAAAATTTACCAATGAAAGACGGGAGTAAGGGAAAATGATGGAAGAGTTAGTTTCAAAGCTGTTCTATTTTTCAATCATACCCCCTCTGTTCCAAATATTTTTATCTGAATTCTTATTCAGTGTCATTAGCCTTTCTAATTTAACATGATATTTTATTATATTAAAACTTAAATACTTGCACCCGGAGGGTGCATATATTTGCTAGTTATATATAATAAATCAAGATAAAGATTTAAGACATATTTAGGTATTAATGAATTTATTTTTTCAAAACAATAAAAACAAAAATGACTTTGCAAGTTTGGTTTTGTCAGCAAACTAATTCACTCAAATAAAAAAAAAAAACAACATAAAAGTTGCTAAATGCTAAATTTGTAGAATTGTGTTTGTAAATTTTAACCCGTTTCCTCTACACATATATATTGTAGATGTGTTTTATTTAAATGGCAGATAACGATGTGTGGTTTAACTTTTTATTCAGCTTTCCTTTCTTTTCTTTTTTGGGAAAGTTATGTAGTAACTCTGGTTGTATTCAGTGTAAATATTTTCTAAAATAAAACATGTCTATAAAGAAATTGGCTGCAAAACACACACACACACACACACACACACACACACACACACACACACACACATATATATATATATATATATATATATATATATATAAAGGCATGGAGCACTCTATGGCGGCCTTTACATACATATAGATGTGTGTATTAAAACAGTTAAAATCCCCATCGCATTATGAGGGTGACGATAGCCGAGCGGTTAAGTTGTCCGCCTGATGTTGAATCGATCGGATGTCTATCCCGACTGAAGGTAGCTCACAAATATCGAGCCACACTGAATAGACTTGATAAGGCGAAATACGTGTATGTGGATGACTATATATTCTCCCCATCCCTTTGGGGCTTAGCACTTTAGAGTGGATTTCGCTGACGACCGCCAACTAAAAAACGTAAACGCAACGCTCTTCTATAAAAGGGATGGAGCACTCTATGGCGGCCTTTACATACATACAGATGTGTTTATTAAAACAGTTAAAATCCCCTTCGCATTCTGTGGGTGACGATAGCCGAGCCAGTAAGCTGTCCGACTGATGCTGAATCGATCGGATCTCTATCCCGGTTGTAGGTAGCTCATAAATGTCTAGCTACACTGAAGAAACTTGATAAGTTGAAACACGTGTCTGTGGATGACTATATATGTATATATATATATATATATATATATATATATATATATATATATATATATATATATTATTATTATACTAAAGCTGAGATTTGGAGCGTTCAACCCCTAAAGGCTTTTTTGTTTGTGACCTTAAATCACACGAAATTTGTCTCTAATTATTCCTTAGTTTTAGCTCAACCTATTGTTTGAAAAAAAAAACAACACTTTAATTGGTTTAATTAGTCGGAATTTGCAATTAAGTCAAATTTTGACTCATCCCTGTCTTTGCATCCTACGTTCCTCCCCTTTTTACCCCCTATACGCCAAGGAAGGGGAGATGAAATTGATCACAAGTAGTACTATTACAAAGGCGGCACTCAGCCCCCACCCAACATCCTATAACTCTAGAGTCGCCTCTTACATTCAACGAGAAACACCCGCCCCGCCCCGCCCCGCAATACAAATTCTGATGTCTATTTCAATTGTCTAGGTCAATTCATTGAAAAATCCTTCTTTTTTTTTTAAATACAATTCTAACCCTTACGTTTGTACCAAAACTCGGGGAAGTTTTCGATTTTAATTAAATTTTCAGTGTTGGTTTAGCAATGAATTTTTATTCTATTTTAAAACTTAACCTTGTCTTCCCATGTTTTACGGGTACAAAATAACAGTGTGTATATATGTGAATGATACTATTTTCTACATAAATAAAAAAAACTAGACAGAACGTGTGAATAGAAGAAAAACAAATTTTTTGCTACTCTTTGCGGAGAACCGTCCCGGCCCCCTGCCTCAAAAAATGCTTGCCGGTGGCTACTGTGAAATAAAATATTTAAAAAAAAAACACCAACTACGATTGAAGTCCGTAGCCGAAGCGGTGTTACTTGAATAATAAAAAAAAAACTCGGGTTGGGGTTTGAGTTTGGGGTTGGGGTTAGGATTAGTTTAATGGGGAAATAAATAATTTGGGCTCTGTTTTTTATAACCCAGAAAAAACAGAACCCAGACATTTTGTAATAAAACTGTTAATTTTAAGTAGGGTGGGGTT
This sequence comes from Doryteuthis pealeii, assembly GCA_023376005.1. Lineage (NCBI taxonomy): Eukaryota > Metazoa > Mollusca > Cephalopoda > Myopsida > Loliginidae > Doryteuthis > Doryteuthis pealeii. The sequence continues at coordinate 73,732,456 of CM042138.1, read as the reverse complement.
AGAGCTTAGGGTTGGGGTTGGGTTTTCGGGAAAAACGCCCTAAGTTGGTTGGTTTTTTTTTTAAGTGACACCGCTTCGTCTACGGACTTCTTTTTTTTCACCAGCCATCGGCTAGCGTTTTTTGAGCAGGAGGCGGGACGGTTCTCCGCGAAGAGTACCGTTTTTTTAAGAATCTGTTCGAGTAGTAAATAAGTACCGAAAATCGAAAAATAAAATGAAAATGAAAACTAAAAAATAATTTTTGGAGTATTATTTGGGTGATATTTGCGGAGTTCTGTCCTGGAATCCTGCCTCAAAAAATCGTAGCCAGTGACTGCTGAAAAAAAAAAACACCAGCTACGATTAAAATCCGTAGACGAAGCGGTGTAAAAAATAGAGTTAGGGTTTAAGGCTAGGGTTTTGGTTGGGGTTAGGGTTAGTTTAATGGAAAATAAATAAATAATTTGGGTAACCCAGGAAAACAGAACCACAAATTTTGTAATAAAGCTTAATTTTAACTAGAGAGGGTTGGGGCTGGATTTTCAGGAAAAACGCCCTAAGTTGTTTATTTTTCGTTTTTTCAAGTGATACCGTTTCGGCTACGGACTTCAATCATAGCTGGTGTTGTTTTTTCAACAGTCTGGGGCTAGCAGTTTTTGAGACAGGAGGCCAGGACGGAACTCTGCAAAGATTACCATTATTTGTATTATTCAGTCTATTCTCCTCATCTTCATTGTTATCTGTACAGCGTTTCGGCCGATGTGCCCTCCGGCCTTCTTCAGTATTTCTTGTCGGACACAGGAACCTTCTTGTAACAATAACTGAGGTACAGCTTAACGGGTGACCCAACGGGTCACTTTTTGTCTAGTATATATATATATATATATATATATGTGTGTGTGTGTGTGTGTGTGTGTGTGTGAGAGAGAGAGAGACAGAGAGACAGAGAGAGAGAGAGAGAGAGAGAAAGAGAAAGAAAGAAAGAAAGTGTATGTGTGTTTATTTGGAGTTCCAACGAGGGAAAGGTTTTCAAGGGAGTTTGAATTTTAGTTCGCGCCAACTATAGATAGATAAATAGAAAACCAATAGACTTTTTGCGGACATGTTCATTGAAATCACACATACATATATACATACACACATGTGTGTGTGTGTGTGTGTGCACATGAGTAACAGTCTGTTGATATGTGTCTATCTCTCTCTCTCTCTTTCTCTCTCTCTCTCTCTCTCTCTATATATATATATATATATATATATATATATATGTGTGTGTGTGTGTGCGTGTAATATAGTGACAAATTTGAAAAAACACAGGTTCAAATAAAATGAGTGATATTTATTCAGCCAACGCTGCAGTGTTTCAATCTGTTTAGTAGATCTTCGTCAGGGTTTTTGTTGATATAAGAAAAAGTAAAAATTATCACAGATTAATAAGGAGATTGTAATAGTTTTTGTTGATCAGTTTATTTAAAATGTTTTGAATGGAAAATTAGCGCTCTTGGAATAGTTCGAAATTTATGAAACGCTGGAATAAACGGTTTTGAAGGATGACGTCGAAAATTCTCTTATGTTGTGTGTGTGTGTGTGTGTGTGTCTGTGTGTGTGTGTGTGTGTGTGTGTGTGTGTGTGTGAAAGTCCTCACAAAACAAAAAAATATTATTAGTAATAAAAAAATAACACTCATGCGAGGTCTGATGCTGGTGTATACACCATCCAATGTTTGGATTGTAACAAACAATACATCGGGGAGACGTCCAGACACATCGACCCACGAAGCCGGGAACATAAGAGAGATATTAAAATGGTCAATTGAACAGCGAACTTACAAAACACATTTTAGAAACTAACCATCTGTTTAATTTTAAAGAATCCAAAATGTTAGTGAGGATACACAACAAAAAGAAAGAAAATCGTATTAATCTTTGTTTATACTCAGTTTTTAAAACACACTTTGATACTCAATTTTTTTATGTATTTAACCCATAGATGGGGCCCTAACAGTTAATACTACTCTGGTTTAGAGTGGACCTGTGAGTGATGGCAATGAAGGGGTATTCACACTTAAGAAATCCATATTTAGAACTTCACCACCATGGGCAGTTTAACGTCATACCCAGCACACTAAGACCTTGAGCAACATCCTATTTGCCCTGATATGATAAAAGGGTTAAGGGTTTGCTATAAGAGAAATATAATTTGGACACTCATATAGGTGATAGGGCTTGAACCAAGCAGAGGATCGATCAGAGGAAGCCTCTCTAGCCTAAGGAATAGCAGAAGTGGTGTGTTGCATTTCATGGATTGGTCAGTCACCTGGATTCTGTTCTTCTCAAATCACGGGTCGTGATCTACGACCAACAGATGGTCCAATTGCAGGGCATGCCTCTGTAGAAGAGCATTTATTGTATTCTAGACCTCCGGCCAACAGAGCTAGACTGAGATATGTATACCAAATATATATAAATACAAATACACACACACGCGCATATATATATATATATATATATATATATATATATATATATATATATATAGTGAGAGAGAGAGAGAGAGAGAGAGAGAGAGAGAGAGAGAGAGAGAGAGATAGAGAGAGGGGAGAGAGAGGTAGAGATAGATAGATTGATAGATAGATAAAGAAACCCGAAATAATGTATATATATTTTTTCTAAACTAAATGAGGAACGTTATTATTTCTAGTTGGTTTCTATAGATACCATATGCTATTAAACGTTATTACATCTAGTTAATTTCCGTTGATATCATTTGGTATTCAAGGTTATTACTCCTAATTGATTTCTATTGATATCATTTGGGTTAGCTCAGTCGGTAGAGCGTTTGGCTAGAAACCACAAGGTTCCTAGTTCGATGCCGGTCCTTGCCAACTCAGCGTATGAGTAGCACAGGCATCTGTGTGGTAAAGTAAGGAGCTGATGGTAGGTGTGGTGCTCCAACTTATACACAAAAACTATCTACTTGGTCTGGCGCTAGTGAAAAGGGGATAGACTCCCTCGCTGTCTAGCTGATACCGACATTAGGCCGCCCCGACGACTTTACTTATTTACTTCTAGTTGATTTCTATTGATATCATTTGGTATTAAACTTTCGGAGAAAAACTAGTTGGGGATTATAGAAGGACTCTTTGAACAAACCCTGGACACAGCACCCCACAAACCATCAGTTGTGTAAGACCAGAAAACATGCTGAGCACTGCTAAAGAAGCAGTAAGGGCAAAGTTCTCTTGTGGACTCCTACACAGGAACTCACTAGTGTTGGCCAAACAGCTCTGTGCAGGCACTGATGTCATATAAGCACGACTTAATTATGCTGGTTACCAAACCTTATACCTTAGAATTATGGAGGCACCTGGTCTAATGGTTAGAGTCGTAGGAAATGGACTTGTCAATCCGAGTTCAATTCCTGGACGTAGCTGTTGGAATTTCACATGACGCTAATACACTTGGAGAGGTATGAATCCAATTCTCCCTCCAGCTATGGGTAAATAGCAGGACAGACTGGACTCTTTACCCATAGCTAGGTAACCAGAAGGAAAACTCTGAATTCAAACCTGTTAAACTCCGCTTAAGAAATTGACCTTGTGTTGCATCCTGCTCGTGTGGAGGGGTTGGTAAATATATATACCTTAGAAATTCTTTAGCTAGAAATGAATTTCGATCACACATTAAAATATTGCAGGAAAATATATTACGGTTGTAATTATTTTTTCGCTGGTATATAATTACATGATTCAAATTGTCGTTTACTCGTTGGAATACTTACTGGATCACCAAAACGTGTGTTCCCTACGGACTGAAAGGTTTTGTTATGTTTTGCATCGATATCTTCCAAGAGAGATTATCAGTCGTTTCTTCTTTTTTATCCATCCTAAACTGTAATTAGCCAATCATTACTCACATATAATTAAATCATGTTCTCTCATAAGAGCTGCTTTCTTTGTTAACTAAAGACCCATTGAAATGGTGGTGGTTTACGCTCTGTCCCTCATCGTAGTTTCCGTAACAATGGAATTAAATCAGGAATTCTAACGTCCCTCAGAATAAAGTGTGACATATTGTACTGGGTTACGTAGTACAGCTGCAGCGAGTGAAACATGTGCATCCATCTAAAAAATATTGACGTGAATAAACGGAACTACCTTACTTAAATTTTTTTTTACTCAGTTCCCCGATGGAGATGGCCCCCATTGCGTTGTGGCTAACGTGCGACAACATAGTAAGCAAGTCCGAACGCAGTTCAACTTATTAACAAACACTCGGATTTTCTGATGTTTATATTCTAAGAAAATGAATATATCTTTAATAATAAAGTAAATTGAATAAAAAGCCAAGGGAATATTTTCAAAATCAACATTTTATAATTGTATTAAAAATCTTGAAACATCTATTTTCAATATCAGTATTGGGGAAACACACACACACACACACACTCATATATATATATATATATATATATATATATATATATATATATATGTATTGGCTGTAAACTAAATAAAAGTGACTTCATAGTTGGGGTCCAGAATTTATTTAAGATCATATTTCTATGCAGGTTTAATTTTCCACCAACTGACAACTTCTGTTTGATTTTTCCGCCCTGTCGGCTAATTGCTAGCAGTTGTCGGTAGCATTCACCCATGACTAGTGACAATGCTCTGATCTGATTCACTCATGAGTCAATTTTTAAAAGGCCATCTCCGACTTTCTGTCTCCTGAAAAATGTTTTTTTAAATTTTCCACTGAAATTAAGTTATGTAGTTTTATTTCCTCCGAAATTAAATTACATTACGGTATTAGAATAACATATTATAAACAGACTTATATTTCAGTGGATATTGCTTCGTAATGGCGTAAAACACATTAGTATCGGCTATGAATATAACTTACATTCGGTCACCAATCCCGAATATAGTGAGGTATGTAGCCAGCAAATAAAATGAACCATAAATTTTCCGTATATAATACGTCCCTTATATTTTTCTACTGGTTAGAGGTGCGTAGTATAATGATTAGAGTCGTAAGAAATGGACTCGTCGACGTGGGTTCAAATTCTTGAAGAAGCTGTTTGCATTTCACATATCGAAAAAGGTATGCATACAACTACTCTCCTACAAGCTATAGATAAATAGTAGGGTGGATTGAAGTCTTTAACCTTGGCTAGGTAACTAGTCTATGAGAAGGAAAACTCTGAATTCAAACCTGTTAAACTCCGCTTAAGAATTTGACCTAATATCACATCCTACTCGTGCGGAGGTGTTGGTATATATATATATATATATATATATATATATATATATATATATTTGGAGGATATGTGCTTAATTGAAGTCATACTTAATTTTGAAAATTAATTTTAATAATTAATGAATTTAGGCGGGCCTATATGTTCAAATTTAAGGCTAAACAAATGATAAAATGTCAATCCCTGAATGTACATTTCGACCTATGACTTCAATTAAGCACATATCCTCTAAAAATTGTCGGCTAAAAGCCATATCAAATAAACACATTGTTTGTTTACTTACTCTCATATATATATATATATATATATATATATATATATATATATATATATTAGGGACTGGCAAAAAAATCAGCTTCTCCGATGTTTAAAAGCAAATTAAAATTAATTAAATCTATTTAAGGTCAAACTTTGTCTAAACCGTAGTAACATAATGACCATCATTAAAAAAAGAAAAATATCGTTACATATGCAGTTTATTTTTAAAAGATTTAAAATCATTGGTTTTTGTCAATTTCGACGCGATTTGCCATTCTGTCTCTTTTTCAAGAGTTTTAAGCGCTTGTTTACAATTTTAATATAACATTCGCGATTGCAAAAAAAATTACCTAAAATCAGGTAATTCTCCGATTTTAATGAAATTTTCAGTATTGATTTATCAATTAATGAATTTTATAATGCATCAGTTATTTTATTTCAAAACTTTAATTTAGTATTTTTGCTATAAAAAATAATATATAAAATTCATTTAAAATAAAAATATTCTGATTTTAAGTTTAAAATGTTATATTTTTAGATTCTAGAAATAAATATCTATTCAATGCAAACCTTATTTTAGATACATGAAGTAATAAGTTTTGAAGAAAAACTCGATTGAAAATGTACCCCCTCCCCTTTTTAAGCAGAAAAAATATCGATGTATTTTTTTCTCTTATAAGATAATAGCCAATTAAATAATTATCGCAATGAGTAAAAAAAAAATCTCCAAAAAATTAATCATTTATTATTTTTTCACATTTTATTTTTCGATTTCCGGTACTTATTTTCTCATAGAACAGCAACCGTTTTTTTTGTTTCTTCATAACTTCGGTCTTTTATCTCTTTATTTATACTGTATTTAGTACAATATAAGACCAACTCGAAACGATTTTACACCCCCAGCATAAGGGGGTCAAAATTAAGTGACCTGAAAAAAATTAGAAAGTTTTGAAATAAAATAATGTATTACAAAGACTATTCTTTGATAAATAAACACTGAAAATTTCATTAAAATCTGATAATTCCCTGATTTTTGGTAAATTATTTTCTGTAGTGGGTGCTAAAGTCATTTTGTCAAAAACGCATATAGATTCAGTTTGCCAGTCCCTAATATCTATATATATATATATATATATTCTATCTACTGGAAATGTCAGTTCTTTTGGAAAATGCTATCTCCATCCTGCTTCGAGATCGAGGGGCGAATAACCCCATATTCATCAAAATCGCAACTACAAAGAAAAAAATGAGTTGAAACACCTGGGGAAAACATGGGACACTGGAACATTGGGTATTTAATGCAATCGCTTGACGCTTTAACGAATACATTTGTATATTTCCTTATTGATTCTGAGAACAAACTGAATACTAATGCTGAATTGGTTCTGTTGAATTGCCTTAAACTCTTCAGCTTTAAACATCTTATGTTGTGTAATGTATCATAAGTTTTCAATTAGTTCACACATCCTGGATTCCCCAAATCTGGCTTTTCTCATATCGGTTGTCTCAACGGACTGACCCATCCAAGCACATACATTAACACATACACACACGCACACACACACACACACGCGCATACACACATATATATGCATATTCTTTTATAAGCAAACACTTCTTGCGCAAATATACATAGATACTCTAGCAAGGCTTCACAAGTTTATATATATATATATATATATGTGTGTGTGTGTGTGTGTGTGTGTGTGTGTGTCTGTGTCTGTGTGTGTGTGTGTGTATGTGTGTGTGTGTGTGTGTGTGTACGTATATGTGTGAGTGAGCTTGTCTCCTGTGTGGGCGTGCTTGTGTGGTTTATGTTGGTAAACGTTTTGGTTGTATTCGAAGCATGGATGCCTATATATATATATATATATATATATATATATATATATATATGTGTGTGTGTGTGTGTGTGGTGTGTGTGTGTGTGTGTGTGTGTGTGTGTCATTTTGTTAGGGAGTTACGCAATCTTCTTTATTTGTACACACATACACACACACACACATAAATGATATTATTTCGTAATCTAATAACCTGACTAACCCTAGTTCTAATACATACATACATATATATATATATATATATATGTGTGTGTGTGTGTGTGTGTGTGTGTGTGTGTGTGTATTGCCTTTTGTAATTATTTATCTAACGGAGAAAGCCAAAGTGCACCACTAAATCTATATTGTATTTTTACTCATATCTTTTTTAGATAAAGTCATCATACGACGTCGTCACATTTGGAGCATGCGTAGACACGTTTCCCTTTACCTGTACCAATATAAACAGTACTGTATTATTATTATTATTATTATTATTATGCAAATGATGGATTTTGCTTCGTCAATCTTAGTAACGGAACCAATTAACGATTCTGACATCATCGTCTGCTCATGCGTGCAACAGTGTGCACGTGTGTCCGTTTTTGCCGCCAATTTAGCTTATGCATCTACCAGCACGCTGGATTACCTCATTGCCATCTCGTTGGCCGATGTTAGGCTACAGTTTGCGTGTTTCCACTCAGCTGGGCGCGTCTATTTTAAGAGCGGTGGCGCGAAAACAAGATGTAGTCTGTGAGGCGTGCTCAACTCATGTCAGGCGGAGACCCGTCCGCATAAAAGTGAAATGAACACAGACATTTACGGATCGCTGCTCTTATCAAAGCGACGAGCTTGTCAGACTCGACAAGAAGTTAAACCGCATTTGCCAAACTGTTGTTTGATTACATATATTTCATTAACGCCACAGAATGAAAAAGAAAATGAACGGTCGGCTCATCAACTTCATCTGTCAATGAAAAGACTTGCGGTTAAATCACGAGACTGTTGGCCACTAATTCTGAGGTCCTATTCCGACTTCTGTTTTTACGCTATTTGAGCACGTTTATTCAAATGTAGAAATAATGAGGAAAACCTCTCTCTCTCTCTCTCTCTCTCTCTCTCTCTCTCTCTCTCTCTCTCTCTCTCTCTCTAAGCGGTCAGTCTGACAAACTGAGATAAGTCTGGGATAACTAATAAGAAGATATACACGTCTGATGAAATAACATATTCCTTACACATGTCCTATGTTGTTATTATTGTCGTAAGAAATGGAACCAGTGACTAGGTTCAAGTCCTAAACGAAGTTGATAGTGATCCCCCGCGTCCTAATGCCCTTGGGAAAGGCATGAATCAATATTTTCTCCCTCCAGATATAGTAGAGCAGTTTGAATTCATTAGAATTGGTAAAGAAACTAGTCTAGGAGAACGAAAACATATCCTGATACACTCTTAGAGTAACGGTTATTATCCTAGAAAATAATTGCTACGACCTGAGTTCGAATCCTAAATAAAGCTGACTGTGTTTGACTTCGCACTAATATCTTTGGAAAATGCATGGATCAATCTCTTTTATCTTATCCATGGGTAAATAGTTTCTATAGCATTGCTAAGACAACCAGTCTAAAAGAAGGAAACATCTTCCTATGTGCTCTCTGAGAAATAGGGAATTTTGAGTTCATTGGAATCGGTAAAGCAACTAGTCTAGGAGAAAGAAAACATATCCTTACACACTCTTAGAGTAACGGTTATCATCCAAGGAAATGGATCCGTTGACCCGAGTTCAAATCTTAAACCAAGCTGAATGTGTTTGACTCTTTTGTTTAACATGAATTTATCCCATTTCTCTTCATCCATGAGTAGATAGGATGATAAAAGTGATTCTTTAGTGTTGCTAACACAACCAATCTAAACGAATGAAAACATATTCCTATGCGCTCTTCGAGTAATGTTTATCGTCATAATAGATAGGTTCGACGACCCAATATCAAATTCTAAACACCTGTTGACCCTTGCTGGCTACCCATAATAACTGAGGATAGGATTGTAGTTGCTGAGCGGTCTATGATCAGCTTATTGAGTGGTTCCGTGATATACAACATTCCACTTAGACCTTTACTTGGTTTCACAGGCGGTCAAAGAGGCCCATATGATCTATTGGATGGTCATATCAAACCCTAAAACTTATATGACTGCCCCTATCCTATTCTTCAAATTGCTCTAATGGCAAACGGCCACAATTTTTATCACTACTTTTTAGTGAACTATTTATATTCATTAATACACTTGACATTGATCGAAATCATTTCTACATATTCATAAATACGCATATAAATAGAGAAATTAAACAAATTCTATTGTTGTATCAGATTAGCTACACCCACCTCTATACCATAGAATAATGGTTGCGTTTGCCTGATAAATAGCTGTTAGACAAACGAGACAAGGAGTTAGGTAGTATATATATATATATAATATATATATATATATATATATATATATATATATATATGAGCGAATGAATATACTACTAAGAATCACTTAAGTTGTGTTTAATTCACTTTACATATCTCTTACTTCTCTTTGTGCGTGAGTAAATTGACCGACTTACTCACAACACAAAACCTATATACATAAAAAAATAAGACAGCATTAAACAACCCACAATGATTTATATGCCGTTAAACACCAACCAACTCATTTTTGTTGGTATGAGTTCAGTTTAGTCAGACACAAGGCAAAAAATGTCGAGTGCTCAGTAAAGCTTTAACGAACAGTAAAGCTTTACTGAGCGATCATAACTTTGCTGGGTCTTGTTAGGCAATAAGAAACCCTTAAATGATGCCTGGATCATTTGCCTTTTTTTTTTAAAAATCCAGTTCTGATTTTGAACCTTTGAAAAGATGATCATCACGTAAAAATGTTCTGTGAATTAGCTAGTTCTTTAGAGATGGTCGTTGTCATCGAGCGTCAATGGACAATTGTAATCGATGAATTGTTATCATATCGTGACTGCGCAATCAATCACGTGAGGTAAGAAGAGAACTTGTAACGCGGGAAAGGCTATCCGCAGGCGATCATTCATTGAGACAGACCGTTGATTAAGAATCAAATAAATTGAGAGAGGGGAGAGAAAAGAAGAGAGACAGACAGACAGACAGATAGACAAAGAGTTTGGTTGATAGAAAGGGAGAAAGAAGAGAGCGTGTATTAGAAATAGAGAAGCAAGCGAATGAGAATGAGAAAAATATAATAAAGACGATGTAAGCAGCTCTGTCAGCTGAGACCGTTAAGAGTCAAATAAATAGAGAGGGGATAAGGAATGAAAGAAAGAGAGAGATAGAGGTGGGGTAGAAATAAATAGATATATATAGAGTAGGGTAACAAAAATGAAATGCAGAGTGAGAGAAATGAGAGATATAGAAAGAAAGAAAAAAAGAAAAGAAGAGAGAGGGGGGGAGAGATAAAGGAAAATTGAGTCAAAGAGTGTAAAAATGAACAAGGACCGATAAAAGTCAAATAAATCGAGAGAGAAAGAGAGATAAATAGAGATGAATAGAGATAGATTGTTAGAAAGAAAGAGAGAGAGGGTGTATTGAGAAATAGAGAAGCAAGAGAAAGAGAGATAGAGAGACAAAATGAAATTAAGAAAAAGAGAGTAATTATGTAAACATAGACCGTTAAGATTTGAAGAAATCGAAATCGGAGAAAGAGAGATAAATACTGACAGACATGATAGACTGAATGGGAGAGTTTGTGTACGAAATAGAGAAATTGGCAAGCGAGAGAGAGAGAGAGAGAGAGAGAGAGAGAGAGAGAGAGAGAGAGAAGAAAATAATATGCAAACAAAGATGGTTAAGGGTCAAATAAACGAGAGAACTCGATAGATAGTAAGGTGGAGAGTGAGAGGGAAATTAGAGAGAAAAGTAAAGAGAGATTGAGAGTAGGTATAGAAAGTAAGTATAGTGGAGGTGTATGGACTAATGGCTATTGTTGCAGGTAGTCTACTCGGCGAACTGGAAGAGGCTGTTTGCAGTTCCTATAGCGTTAATACCCTTGGAAAATATACGCATCCAACTATTCTCGCACCAGCAATTGGTAAATAGTAGTGTTAAATGGGCTCTTTAACATGATTAGGCAACCAATATAAGAAAAGGAAAACTCTAAATCCAAACCTGTTAAACTCCACTTAAGAAATAGACCTTGTGTCACATCCTACTCGTGCGGGGGGGCGGGGGTTGTAAATATATATAAAGAGGTATATATATATATATATATATATATATATATACCAACCACTTGGCACGAGCAAGATGCGACACAGGGTAAATTTCTTAAGCGGAGTTTAATAGGTTTGATTTCAAAGTTTTCCTTCTCCGAGACCGGTTACATACCAACGATTAAAGAGCCTAGTCTGTTCTGCTATTTACCCATAGCTGAATGGGCAATTGGTTCATACCTTTTCAAGGTGTATTAGCACCATTTGAAATGCAAACAGCTTCATCCAGAAATTGATCTCGGATCGACGAGTTCACTTCCTGCGACTCTAACCATTACACCACGGGCACCTACACAGATATATATTGTATAAGACCAGAGAGAGGAAAGGAAATAGGAATTTATGATTAAGAAAGAACAGGCTTATTCAAAAGGTGATTAATCTTAAGAGAAAAATATGTTTTTAAGAAGACAGTAAATTATATTAATAGTCCGCAAAGATTTGTCCGGAGGAAGGGGTTTAAAATTGACTAATTGTTAATGAGAAAGGATGAAATATAAAACGAAAGGAAACAAGACATAAATAAAAAGAAAAGGGAAAGAGATATGAAGAAAAGGATGAAGAAACGAGAAACAAGAATTAGTGAAATAGAATTAGGGAAATAGATCACTAATTAGGACCTCCACAAGCGGATTTATCAGGTTTGAATTCAGAGGTTTCCTTCTTCTAAACTGGTTACCTGGCTACGGTAAAAGACCCCAGTTTGCCCTACTATTTACCCATAGTTGGAGATAGAGTAGTTGGATTCATAACTTTCCCAAGGGTATTAGCCCTATGTGAACTTTAGCTTCGTCCAGGATTTGAACTCGGATCGACGAGTCCATTTCCTATGAATGTACCCATTACACCACGCACTTCAACAAAAAGGTGAGACAAGAAAATAATGGACTGCCAGGAGAGAGACGAGAGTAAAAGATATTGAAAATATCTGATTAGAGAAGAATTTAATTAGTTAATAGGTAATCTAATCTAATAAATGCTAATGTCAGTGTGTCAATTTTTTTTCAATTTACATGTAAAGACCGTAACCCAAAATATCATACCCTTTTATAACTAGACCGACTTCTGAGCGAATTAAAAACGTTCTGGGTCGAATCTGGACCCGCAATCCTGAAATTTTGGATTCCCGATTTTTAATTACTGCGATTGTTTTCGGCGATTTTTTACGTGAGTTTTAAGCAATGAAGTTTTTTGTACGATAACAATTTTTATAATTTGGAAATACATTTGGAAATAATCGAAACTGATTGCAAAATCTACTGAAAGTCAGTCATGAAATAAAAATCGATGGGTTGATAGATAAAATATGAGTTTTAAAAATGTGTTTAAGACTTGGTTTAAAGAAAATAAAACAAAACGTCTTCGGGATAAAATAAACCAAGGGATGACTTGCCGTAAAATCCAACCAACCAAACAAGCAATTAAAAAAATCCTTTTCGAATTATGACCACAAGGAGCGTGGTTCTCACATAGTCCTTTATAAGTTCTAGTTGCTGTCAACGTAAGTAAAGTAAAGTCGTCGAGGCGGCCTAAAGTCGGTATCAGCTAGTCAGCGAGGGAGTCTATTCTCTTTTCAATAGCGCTAGACCAAGATTGTTTTGGCGTCTGAGGTGTAGCGCCACACCAAACATCAGCTTCTCACTTTACCGCACAGATCTCTGTGCTACTCATACGCTGCGTTGGCAAGGACCGGTATCGAATTAGGAACCTTGTGGTTTCTAGCCAAACGCTCTACCGACTGAGCTAAACCAGCTTTCAACGTAGTTCAATAAAATAGATAAATTAACTCTCCTCATCTGTGTCGCTAAAACGGGTAACTCACGTAGTATAATGTTTAGCAAGCTAGATTTGCAAGCCATTGTTAGTGGATTCGATTCTCACTGGGTACCCCATATATCTGGCCTTGTGCCAAATCTAAACTAAGCTTGGTAAATAACTTCATTCAGAGCAACTAGAGTGGTGAAATGGTAAGCCAGCTAGACTCGCAAAACACTGTCAGTGTGTTCGATTCTCACTGGGCGCTCCATACTTTTAGCTTTGTGCCACTTCTAAGCTAAGCGTAGTAAATAATTATTATTTGTGTCGCTAAATGCGTCTTTCAAATTCTCCCCAAAGCTAGATTTGCAAGCCATTGTTAGTGAATTCGATTCTCACTGGTTACCCCATACTTCTGGCATTGTGCCAAATCTAAGCTAAGCTTAGTAAATAACTATATTCAGGGCAACTAGCGTGGCGTAATGGTAAGGGTATTTGCCTCATACCCCACTTGTATGGGCTGGGCACAAGGCCTCGTTTTAACGTGGGCCCACCCACAAGCCGAAGCTGATGGGTGGGAAAGAACAAAAATTGCGTCGATCCCTTCAGCATTCCCCCTCAAGGGTGGCGCCTCAGGCGCTGGGCAATAAACCCAGCCCTGCCCCCATGGGCAGGATTGCCCTGGGGGAAAAAACCTGGGATCGACGCTATTAATTTTACTTTACCGGTCCAGTGGCCGAAGCACACTGGATCCCCAACCGAAGCCGGGTATAAAAGGTAAGGGTATTTGCCTGCTCATCCCCTTATGAGGGCTGACACAAGGTCTCGTTTTACGTGGGCACATAAAATTGCAACGATCTGGGGGGCATGGCCCCCTTGGATCGATGCTATTAATTGTACTTACCGGTCCAGAGGCCGAAGCACAGTGGACCCCAGCCGAGGCTGGTATGGAAGTAATGGGTCAAAGCATAGACTCTGGAACAGATACTACACTTTTGATCCTCACTTCTATATCAGGTAATGGTATTTACCTGCTCATCCCACTTATGAGGGCTGGACACAAGGTCTCGTTTTTATGTGGGCACATAAAAATTGCAAGGATCTGGGGGCATAGCCCCCTGGATCAATGCTATTAATTGTACTTTACCGGTCCAGAGGCCGAAGCACACTGGACCCCAGCCGAGGCCGGGTATAAAGGTAAGTCTCAAAGCATAGCATCTGGAACAGATACTACACTTTGATCCTCCCTTCGATATCAGGTAAGTAAGTCAGGTGGTGTAATGGTAAGCCAGCTGATTCGCAAAGCACTGTTTGTGTGTTCGATTCTCACTGGGCGCTCCCTACTTTTAGCTTTGTGCTACTTCTAAGCTAAGCGTAGTGAATAATTATTTTATTGTGTCGCTAAATGCGTCTTTCAGTGTCTCCCCAAACACCACCAACAATGCTAACCGAATAGTATTTGACCAACATTAGTAAGCTGCGTCAAAAGCCTACTCGTTCTGCAGCATACTTTTTAATAGATTAAAACTTAAAATGTACTTGGATTTCTAGGCGGCTATAGTATTGACGTTTGGGCTTCTTCGGTGGCGTCATCTTGTTATTTGATTCTTGGTCGCTGTTGAATTATAACGCTAATTGCATCTGACATTGTCGACCTGGGGCCAACCAAAAGAAAGAACTTGAAACGTGCGTCTGTCAATAAAATCCAACAGTGATTACTCAAATGAACAAAAGCTGCAGGGTAGGGGGTTAAGCAGTCAATCCTTTCAAGTAGGACGAGATAAAGACCAAAAATCAATTTAGCATCTGCGCATCTGTTTTAATCATCATATATTTTGATTGGCTTGTTTTCCGCTCATCTCCAGTCGACAAGTTAAGAAATAGTATTTTAAAACCCGCACAAAACTTTATTGATAATGTTAACGCAGTTTTCCACAAATTCTGTACTCGTCGCTTTATATTGAACTGCATGCAACTAATAATATAGTCTCAATTGTAGAAGCAGTTATTCTTTATTGAACAAATAGATAGTCTTTATTGTAAATAATATAGTCTCTATTATATAATTATATAGTGTTTATTGTATAATCATATAGTCTCTATTGTAGAATTATACAGTGATTCTTAGATAATTGATAATCTCAATTTATGATCATATAGTATTTACCTATAATTATATAGCTCTTTTGTAGAATTATATAAACTTACTGGGATAATTTAATAGTCTCTGTTGTATAAACAGACTTTTATCTATGATTAAAAATATTTATTGTATAATTATATAGTCTTTATTTATAATTATACAGTCTCTGTCTATAATTATATAGTATTATTGAATAAAAAATAGTATCTACTGTAAATCATATTTTTTATGTAATTATATATTCGTATTATAGAATATATATTATTTTTAGAATAAATAGTCTTATTGGATAAATAGATAGATTACGTGAATATATATCTCTATTGTATGGTTATATATTCTCAATTGTATAATTATATAGTCTTATTGGATAAATAGATAGTCTCAATTGTATGATTATATGGTCTTTACGTATAATTATATAATCTCTTTTGTAGAATTATATAAACATTCTGGGATAATTTGATAGAATCTCTTGTATTATTAATAGGCTTTATTCTATGATTATATGACCTCTATTGTATAATTATTTTCGCATATCTAGGAAGTGAAGTCTCATCTACAGAAGGTGATGTCAATTATATGGAAATCTGATCTCTAAGATAAGCTAAAACCAAAATTCGTCCAAGCTGTAGCAGGGCCAGTACTACTGTATGGTCACTTGGACTTTAACAAAACGCTTATAGAATATGATTCATGGGAACTAAACTCTTATGATATTAGCTGCCCTGAAAAAAAATCCTGGAAGCAACACCACACAACAAAGCAACTGTACGGCCTCTTAGCTCCCATCATACAAACCATCCAAGTAAGACAAATGAGTCATGCTGGGCACGGATGAAGAAATAAGAACGAAAACATAAGTGGCGTTCTCCTGAGACATTTGCACATGCACACACCAGAATAGACCGAGCACCAAAAACCAAATCGAGTAGACCTGTGCGAATACTGAATATCATGCAGAAGATTTTGCAAGGTGCGATGACTGATACGGGGGTGATGAGAGAGAGAGAGAGAGAGAGAGAGAGAGAGAGAGAGAGAGAGAGAGAGAGAGAGAGAGAGTCATTGGAATCCGTACTGTGACTATGATCTGATGATGATAATGATTGTAAAATTATATAGCCTTCCAGATCGATTCTAGAATAGTAAAAATTCCTCATTTTTACTCGTAACATTTGGGCATGGTATACGGCGACTGTACTCACTCAAAGCTGTAATAAGACCCACCCCGAGTAAAATTTGTCCTGGATATGACACAAACTGAATACTATGTCAAGTGTTTCACCTTCGATGCCTTTCCTTCCATGTCCACCTACTTGAACTCGGGGTGATAGTATTCGAAAGGTTCCCATATACGGATCAATTAGATCGTTTTAAAATGATGAAGCGTTTATTTGTGCTAAAACGATTGTGAAGTAAAGATTTTGTACTCTGTATAATTTGAGACCATAATTTTTAAATTGATTTCAGCATAAAATAAACAAGCAAGGTCTGACATACTGTAAAACCAACCAACCAAGACTGTTAATATTGAATCAAATTAAACTAATTTTGATATACACTTTATATTAACATTCAGGGCTTTTGGTCTTAATCATCGGAAGCGCGTGGTGTAATGGTTACGGTCGTAGGAATTAGGACACGGTGAGAGGAGTTCAAATCCTGGACGGGCTATTTGCATTTCACATAGTGCTAATACCCTTGAGAAATGTACGAATCCTCTTCTTGCTCCAGCTATGGGTAAATAGTAGGGCAGACTGGATCTTTAATTTGGTATGGCAACTGGTCCAAAAGGAGGACAACTCTGAATTCAAACGAAAGGTGTTCCCTTCTAGCTAGTCAATATTACTTTGAGAGCTCTTCCTATCCCTTTGTTGTATAGGATTAGCTACACCCCTCTATATCATCACATAATTGTTGCGTCAGTCTGATAGATAAATAAATATAAGATAGACGAGACGAGGAGTTAGTTATTTGGTATATATATTATATATATATATATATATATATATAATATATATATGTGTGTGTGTGTGTGTGTGTGTGTGTGTGAAGGAATTTTTTATACATAAAGAGAATTTGATATATATAATTGAAATAAACACAAGCAAACTCGGCGAATACCGTGTGCGACGTCTAGAACACTGTACAGCTGTTTCGACAGAGATCAAACCGTAGAACCCAGAACGCAGTGCCAGAGATAGTACCCTTGGGCCACCGGCCACGCCACAGACGAAACCCGCCAAATCAACTTGTCATTGATAAATGCGCCATATATATATATATATATCTTATTATAATGGAGATTGTGTGTTTTTCTGTCTGTAACCGAAACTATATTACTACTCAAGTGACAATTCCCTTAGTTATTTTTGTCCTATTCTCCATGATTTTATTTTCATTCAAACCTTATTTATTAATAAAATTGTTTTGCATTATTAATACTGCTGGCTATATCTGCATACTAATAACACACAATTGTATTTATATATACAACAAAATAACATTTTGGAGTGTGAACGGGAAGGCTAATTTGCATATTGATATTAAAAATTTGATTTTTAATAAATATTTGCTTAGTAATATTGATTTCTAATTATTTGATCTTATCTTTATAAATATGAGCAAAACTTTCGGGGATAAATCTTAAAGGAAATCCATTAACAAGAAGAAATAACTGCAATTTTATTTTTTACTTCCTATTTTAACTAAAAAGTTACATTAGGAAAATGATGGAGGAGTTAGTTTCAAAGTTGTTTTTCGATTATACCCCCTCTGTTTTAAATCATTTTATCTGCATTCTTTTTTAGTTACATTAGTCTTTCTAATTTAACATATTTCCATTACATTAAAACTTAAATACGCGCGCCCGGAGGGTGCATATATTTGCTAGTATATATAATATAATATATATATATATATATATATATATATATATATATATAAAACCCTTTCACCTCCTTCTATTACGAGATGACACCTCCCAATATCTGGTTTTCATGGAAATCGTTTTCAGGTACCAACGATTCCCTCCCGATGTTTCGGTCGTATATCATATTGAATGGAAGTTTTAACATTTATGATGCCTTCAGTTTTTGACAATGCTTACTTTGAAACATTGATAAACTTATTGAGGGATGACACAAGCTACGTGATATGACTGAGGAAGATTGATTTCTAAAGTGGGCGATTTTTAAAATTACCTTTGAAGTTGGGATGATGAAATGTGCAGCTTCTTTGTTTCCTAAATTGATAGAACAACAATTGCCTTAACACCACGTTTTCAGAGAAGGGTTACTAAAAACATCAACTAACACAATCTATCTATCTATCTATATGTATATATATATCTCCACACATACACACTCACACACACACTCTCTCTCTCTCACACACACACACACACACACACACATATATATATATATATATATAATGAAATAATTAGATAGTAGATGAAATATTAAGGGTCTACCATGGTTTCAACCAAAAGGATTTCACCAGGATCCTACCCTACGCTTAACTAAGTCGGTGCAATCATCAAATCGACCAGAAAAACAATTATATTCAATAGAGAAGAACAATGAGTGAAGATTCACAATAACACAAGTTTTGTTATAGCAATTCGTGCCCTTGATTCTGCTCAAATGTCTATTAATATTATATTAACTAATAAAAATATTAGATATCAATGATATTTCAATTTCTAAGAAACCATGGTTTACTCTTAATTTTTCGTCTATTATCTATTTTTATCATTATTACTGCTCTATGTTTTTAATATATTGAGGACTTTTGAATTATTTACTGATGCCTATTCAACAGAAAATTTAAGCGGCAATTTGATACTATACACACACACACACACACACACACACACATATATATATATATATATATATATGTGTGTGTGTATGTGTGTGTGTGCGTGCGTGTGTGTGTGTGTGTGTGTGAAGAGAAATGTAAGTGAATCCGACGGTATGTAGTATAGTGAGAAATTTGAAAAAAATAGAGGCTTAATAAAATGAGGGGTAAGTTTATTAGCCGACGCTGCAAAGTTTCGAACTATTAAGTAGATCTTCTTCAAGGCTTTTGTTGATATAAGGAAGATATAAATAAAAAGATTGTTTACTTATATTCTTATATCAACAAAAGCCCTGAAGAAGATCTACTTAATAGATCGAAACACTGCAGCGTCGGCTAATAAACTTACACTCATTTTATTTAAACCTGTGTTTATTCAAATGTCTCACTATTACTACACACACACAACACACACACACACACAACATATATATATATATATATATATATATATATATATATATATATGGAGAGAGAGAGAGAGAGAGAGAGAGAGAGAGAGAGACAGTCCTGTGTCCTTAGAAATAACTGAAAAAATCAACAGCTAATCGCCAGATCTGCATTAAAAACAAATGGTATGCTTCAGTCTAGCTGATTTCATTACTGGATTGTGTCTTGCCCGGGAAACAGATGATATTTTATGTATACAGAATGTCAAAAATAAAACTAATAATCAACAAGTGTAATGGCATGTTTGCTTTTCTCTAAATATTTACTTTAAGGATACCTAATTATAAAATACGGTACTAACAGCTAAGTGCCCTTATAAGGTTATTTGTATTCAAAGACCAATAAAAGATTCATAAAAACATCATCAGCAACTCGCCTGTGATGCAGTACCAAGAAGACCCAAGAAGAATGACCTAATCCACCTCAGCAGATAAGTACAATATGATAGAATGTAAAGATCTCTACAACAGTTCGATTATATATATTTACCAACCTCTCCGCATGAGCAGGATGTGACACAAGGTCAATTTCTTAAGCGGGGTTCAACAGGTTTGAATTCAGAGTTGTCCTTCTAGACCGGTTGCCTAACCCAGGTTAAAGAGCCCAGCCTGCCCTACTATTTATCCATAGATGGAAGGAGAGTAGGATTCATACCTTTCCCAAGGGTAATAGCGCTAAGTGAAATGCAATTACCACATCCAGCATTTGAACTCGGGGCGACCAGTTACATTTCCCATTACACCACGCGCTTCCTAAGAAGTTCGATTATAAGTCAGTTTGGCTTGGTTTGTTTCACGGCATATCAGTCTCAGTGGGTCATTTAATGCAGACAAAGTTTTGAAATAAATTCATTCTTAATGGATACTCAATTTTCTTTTTATAAACACATTTTTCTATTTAACTCATAGTTGGGACTTTAACAGGTACTAACTCTCCGGGACAGAGTGGATCTGGGAGTAATGGAATTGAGGGATGCTTCATATTCCCCAAACGTCCAAAACTGGAACCTCATCATCAGTTAGATTTTAACGTCATACCCAGGACATGAAGATTCTCAGCCACCACCTTCAAGTACACATATGATAAAATGGGTTGGGAATTACCATAACGGCAATAGTGTTGGGAGAATCATATATGTGCTAGGGCTTGACATGGCCAGCCGATTGATCGGAGGGGACCTTTCTGACCGCCCGTCTAGTCTCAGTAAGGAACAAAGTGGAGTGTTGCATGTTATGGACGGCTCAGTGACAAGGATTCCATCCTTACACATCAGGGGTCCCCACCCACGGCTAACAGGGGGCCCAATTGGGGGGGGGGGTCTTAATCCTCTGTAGAGGTGCAGGCAGTGTATTCTAAAGCCCCAGCCGACACGGCTACTTGATTATAAGGTCACAATGTGACAGAATTTGTTTCTTTAGGACTAACTAAGAACGATTTGCTATAATAGCTGGCTATTGATTAGTTATTTAATAAGCTTAAATTAGTTGCGACACAAAACCGGAAGTATTGGACACCCAGTGAGAATCGAACTCTCAAACAATTATTTGCTAACATATCTCGCTAACAATTATTTTCGAAGCTTATCTTACGTGCAGCACGAGGCCGGGTGTTTGGAGAACTGCTCCCCAGATATCCAGAAGTGACGCCTTACCATCACATAAAGTGTGATTTTATATCCAGTACACATTTTTTGGTTCCGGGGGAGTCTACCCCTCTGCAGAGAATACAGACAGGATATTCTAAGTCCCACCTATAGGGTGGCAAGGTTTGTAATAATATAAATGTAATCTTCTTTTTTTTAAAGTGGAGGAGCTCTCAAAGTAGTTTTGACAACGAAACGAGAGCCTCTTGAAACGAGTTCAAGTGAGAGCGCATTACAGTGGATATCCCTTGTGTTAGTCAGGGTGCGATCTTTAGTGAAGAAAACTTTGGTTGTTCCTTGGTGTGCCTTAGTGTTGGTTATTATCCTTTCGTTGTTCCTTAGTGTTTGGTATGACAATCTTTGGTTGTTCCTTAGAGTCGGGTAAAATCCTTGCGTTGAGCAAAGTCCTTGGTTGCAGGCCGGTTCGTCAATCTCTAATAACGTGCAAATGAACGGCTTTCAATATCGACAATTAGTTAACCAACTACGTATTCAAAGCTGTTGATAGGCTGGGTTTAATTCACGTCATTACGCCGAGTCTATAAGTTTAAGTGGTGGTTTCCAGAACACCTTATATACGTGAATATTTCAACACCTCGTCGGTTTGAATTCAAAGTTTTTCCGTCTTCTAGACAGGTTGTCATACTAAGGATAAAGAGCCCAGTGTACCTTTCTCAAGGGTATTAGCTTTATGTGAAATGCAAACAAGCACGACCAGGATTTAAACTTGTCTCACTGTGTCTATTTCCCACCATTATACTACGCATCTCCACCAATACTATTGACTGATATTTGAATTTACCGGTTTTACCACGTCACAGAAACAATATTAATCTATGCATTTTTTGACTTCATGATAAGCACCCTTCATTTATATTATTTACCTTTTGTTGTTTACCCTCCAAGCATTTTATTGCACACTTTCATCCTCTATTGCCTTTAGGTGTTTCCGGAGTCAATGATTGAACCCCCTAAACTTGTAGAAGACATGATAAAAAAGACCGCGTAACAGCATATGTTTTATTGATGAGTTTTTTCTATTCTTTTTAATCTTAAGAGACATTGTAAACGAGCTAATGTTATTGTTGATCTAAAGTCATTTAGATGGAACAATATTTTTCAAAAAAAAAAAAATATTAAAAGATGAAAAGCAAAAAGAAAAAAAAATGGCCATAATTTTACAGAGACAGAGACAGACAGACAGACAGACAGACAGACAGAGACAGAGAGAGAGAGAGAGAGAGGGGAGAAAGAAAGAGATACAGAAAGAGTTATAAAAACTGTAGTAAACTTCTGTGATCGTGCCTGATATGTTATCATTATTCTCGCCTGTATGGTCGGCAGAAGTAAACGTTTCAACTAATACACGTAAATCAGGGACCACGATCATTTCCTCAAGTATCGATCGACTCCTAAACAATAAAAGCTTGCAAGAACAAAGAAGAAACAAAAACAACTGTAAAAAAATATACACCTCTTCCTCTCCGGGCTTTTACACGCAACAATACAACTCAAACTAAAAAAGACAGCCCGAATAGTTTGGTCTGCTAGTTCTGACAGTTTCTGCCCCCAGTCACCCATATTTCTACCCCCACAGCTCAGCGACCAAATTCTACCCCTTCTCCCTTCTACTTTCTTCCATGATTATTGAACAATGCCCAATGACTGGTGGTATCAATTTCATAAATCGACCCAGACAGAACCGAGTGACGTGTCTCTTCCACCATCCGCCATTATTACTCACTTCACCCATTGGCGCCACTAGGCCCAGTTCCCGCCAAAAATTACTATTGAACACACTATGATGGCGGCCAGCAGGAATAATGGTCTTGATCTATTATGTGCTTCCGGTCAGCAAGACAGTTGGTGTTGAATGAAGAATAATATTTCGACTTAAGGTAATATCTCGCTGAGAGATGTTCAGGTTATGTACTGAACTTCGCACACACACACACACACACAGACACACACACGCACACACACATACATGCGTGCATATACATGCGCACAAACACACACGCTCAAAATCACATACATGCATAGAATTATATATGAATTCATACCTGTGCTTAATATATACACTATATTAAATAACGACACATATACATGTACGCACACACACGACAACATCTATTTTACAACTATATTTCCACTCTGTTTAGAGACATTTACTGGGCTTAACTTTGTCACATGATCATATACTGTAAAAAGAAGATTGTGTTGCGCCAACTATCCAAGCGTAAAGAGCTTTTCTGTATTAAAATTTTGAATTTACAATATATATATATATATATATATATATATATATATATATATATATATTAGCTGAAGTAGTATCATGTCAGTAATTAATCCAAGAGATGTCAATACTTCCAAAAAGTAGAGGTTTACTAACGATTTAATATATATATATATATATATATATATATATATATATATGTGTGTGTGTGTGTGTGTGTGTGTGTGTGTGTGTGTGTGTGTGTGTGCATAATAAGATGAATTCAAACCTATTGAACTTCGCTAAGGATTTTCTTGTGATGCATCCTGCTCGTGCAGAGGGATGGAACACTCTCTGACCGCCTTTACATACGTACACATGTGTGTATTAAAACAGTTAAAATCCCTTTCGCATTATGTGAGTGACGATAGCCGAACGGTAAGCTGTCCGACTGCTGCTGAATTGATCCGGTTTCTATCTCAACTGTCTAGCCACACTTAAGAGACTTAATAATTCGAAACACGTGTCTGTGGATGACTATATATATATATACATATATATATATATATATATATATATATATATATATATACGAATATATATATATATATATATATATATACGAGAGAGAGAGAGAGAGAGAGAGAGAGAGAGAGAGAGAGAGAGAGAGAGAGAGAGAGAGATAATAAACGCATTGACCAAAGCATTTGGTATATCAAAGAGCTCAAATCTGGCCAGTCGAGCAGGATAAAACCTAAAAGAAATTAAAATCTCACCACTTTTTTTATAACAATTTCATTACTTAACGTTTCATCTATCATCTATGGAAAGGATAGAATCCTTAGATTAAACTTCGGAATAAATGGACGATAAAATGAATATAAATACTAAGTATTCCCGACCCGATGCAATTCCATTCCTATGTCATGCGGCTATTTAATTGATCTGTGTCGGAAATACTTAATATTCATATTCATTTTATCGTCCATTTACTCGTAAGATTCACCTATCGATTGTATTCTAAACAATACATATAATTCTAAGAATATATATATATATATATATATATATATATATATATATATATATATATATTATTTGTTTATTATTGTGTACAACACATTGATTGTGGCATTGTTACCATTGGTTTCTAGGCATCATGTTAGCTACCCTTAATCAAAGCAATGCACCAGATTAAGCTTAAACAAGCGCGTTGTTTTGATGATGTCAGGAAACCAATGGTAACAATGGCACCTTAAATATATTGTGCACTATAATAAACAAATAAATACAGCTCTTACACACGTAATCGAGCACTTTATTTTCAATTCACTATTACTAACAAAGGACTATATATATATATATATATATATATATATATATATTATTTCTCTCAATTTTTTAGATACGACTTGTTTATGAAACTGAAGTAGGAGGAAAACTTTTTTTTCATATATTTGATATTTATTGTATTTTCAAACCAGTCTTGGTTTGAAAATCAAATAGGTGAGAGGCTGTCAGTAACAAAGCGCCGTTGACTCCATTTCCATGCAACGCTAATAGAATATAGATGCTCTATCTCCGATATTCAACACTATATATTTATAGATATAGCACTCTATACTGTCAATATTGCTATATATATATATATATATATATATATATATATAGAGAGAGAGAGAGAGAGAGAGAGTGTGAGAGAGAGAGAGAGTGTGTGAGAGAGAGAGAGAGAGTGACAGACAGAGACAAGGACAAAGAGAAAGAAAGCGTGTGTAAATGTGTATGTGTGCGTGTGTGTGTGCGTGTGCATATTTGTGAGCTCTATCACCGTTATTCAGCATGCTACATTAAAAACTACATTATTAATATATATATATATATATATATATATATATATATATAGAGAGAGAGAGAGAGAGAGAGAGAGAGAGAGATAGAGAGTGAGAGAGAGTGTGAGAGAGAGAGTGAGAGAGTTATGTGTGTGCGTATGTGTGTGTTCAATATATAATATATTTGTGTAAATTATCAAACTACCATTTATATATGGAGAGTTATGTATTATCTAATAATAATGGAGATTCGCTTACGCTTTTTGTCTGTAACAAAAATTACGTCACTGCTTACGTCACATTACACAAAATCGTCATAACATAGAATATATACACTCAAAATTTGAACATGCAACATTAGACAGTCCTCATTGTTTTTTAAAACAAGTTTTAATAAATACATGACTGGTATTATATGTCTATATATAGTTTGTTTTATTTTAATACATATTTAAAGTTTACATTTCAAATTGTTTTATTTGTTAATCCTTTAATGAATTTAATGATTTTACTTACTTAGAGTACAAACTCGGTGACATTGAATTTTTTACTCCTACTCCTCAGGCAATATATTTCCAAAAACAATTTTTACATCGCCCGGGGCGTGTTTTTTATATTGCACTAGTAATATATAATATAAATGTATTATTCTATCAAATATATGTATATTACTAAAACATGCGTAGTTCCCAAAGCTTCATTTGAAGTAAGCT
Organism: Doryteuthis pealeii; assembly: GCA_023376005.1. Lineage (NCBI taxonomy): Eukaryota > Metazoa > Mollusca > Cephalopoda > Myopsida > Loliginidae > Doryteuthis > Doryteuthis pealeii. Next base: position 73,706,256 of record CM042138.1, on the reverse strand, counting down.
TCCTGTGCATATTAAGATCTGTCCAGAGAACTGCTACGAAAACATATAGCCAAATAATCTACATCTATTTAGCATGCATATATATATATATATATATATATATATATATATATATATATATATATATATACTTGCACAGCTCAGTCGGTAGAGCATTCGCCTAGGAATCACAAGGTTCCTGGTTTGATACCCACTTTAACTCAGCGTACGATTAACACATATATATATATATATATATATATATATATGTGTGTGTGTGTGTGTGTGTGTGTGTGTGTGTGTGTGTGTGTGTGTGTGAACGTGTATATATAAATAAATAAATAAATAAATAAATATAAAAAACTGTAGAGTTTGGAGAAACTTAATGGCCAAAAAAGTCGAACAAGTCACAATTTTGACACTCAGAACGAAAACTGAAAGATTCGGATGAAAAATATTGTGAGATGCTTAATACCTACGTGTAAAACCGGTTCATTACACACACGCACACCTAAACACACACACACACACACACACACACACACACACACACACATATATATATATATATATATATATATATATATATATATATATATATATATATATATATAGAGAGAGAGAGAGAGAAAAAAAAGAGATATAGATATATAGATATATTAGATTATATATATATATACACTTTTTGAACACGAAGTCCAGTATATGTGTATGTGTATATATATATATATATATATATATATATATATATATATATATATATATATATATACGAGTGTGTCTATGCATTTCAGTCTTTTTTACTCCTGCATTAGTTAAGTGTTTTGAGCAGGGAACTTATTTCCCAAGACGTGTTTTGCTTTTGACATTCAGAATATTTAAATAATCGGAAGGTATTTTACTAAAAGTCAGTAAGCATCACCTGTCAATACAAACAGCAAATTGCCTTGAAAAGACAAAATTCACATGGACACTTATCCCAGTTGATTTTACTCATAATATACCGTATATCTGCAAAAATAGTCTCACAAATGTATTGAAAACAACACTTTTCCATTGTGACAATTGTGATATTTGTTTTAAAGTTAAAGTTTGAAAGCAACATTGTTTATTCATTGATTGATGTAGCATAATTATTGTGGTCTACAGGGAATTTGGAGATTGACAGGAGGACGATGTTCTGGAATTTATGGAGAAAAAGGAAAAAAAGAAATAAGAACAAAAGTTAAAGTTTACAAGGGTAAACACTCAACGGAGTGCCAGTGTATGAAATGGTGCAAAGTTATACATACTTTGATATACAAAACTCCGACGAAGGTTAACAGACAAAACATTTAATATAATACAGCACATGGATATGACGAGATACAAAGTACATAGGTAAAAGGGTAGATACAAAGTACATAGGTAAAAGGGTACATAAACAAGGAGTACATAAATAAAGATAAAGACACATTCATGATAAGTACAATTAACATATAAGTACAGACATGAGACTAGGGACAGTCCATGCTGTGAAGAACATACAGTAATGTAAGTGGGGCGAACGCCCCAACGAGACGGGGTTAAATACTATAGCCCTCTAGCGGGCACCAGCAAACCAAAACGGGCAGACAACTCTCCCAGGCAAATACGAAACTAACGCTACACCAGCAATTGACCGACGAATGACATCGGAATGAGATTTAAAAATAAAAACGGGGGCTTTCCAGGTTACCAATTATGGGTTTTGCATACTAGTACCGAACATTACTTACGAGAAAATAATTTGACCTTACCTTTCTCTCTCTCTCTCTCTCTCTCTCTCTCTCTCTATATATATATATATATATATATATATATATATATATATATATATATAATAAATATATATCTAAAAAAGAATCCACGAGTCTAGAAAGGAATAAACGACTCCTTTGTGACTATAAGACCTGCGTATGTTGTTTACTGAACAAACGAGGACATCATCATCATTATCATCACCATCATCATCATTAACCTCAAAGCGTGCCAACGAGATTTAATTAATTTGACACTCTCGTCATCCCTTTCTATCGGCCATCTCTCTTGTCAAGTCCTCTAGATGACATCCAGTGTTCGCACAGAGCCGAAGAATATAAGTTTTAATTAGTCGGTTATCACTAGTGAGTCCATGCGTAGGAGTCTATTGGAGATGCTCGATTATGAGGTTGTCATTTCATCTCCATCAGTGCAAAGCATGTTTCTTTTCTATCTTACATGGATGGCCTGTGAGATAGGAGGTAAGTGGCTGTACAGCTGTTTTTTATAGGGTGCTGCATTAAGGATTTCTTCAAAGAAGTACACATCATTCTTGTGTAGTTCTCATCTACCTTTTTCTCCAAGCATTTTGTTAGAGTCTAAGTTATGCGACTGTACAGTGCTATTGAAAGGGATATAGAATGGAAGAATTCCCGTTTTAGTTTATTAGAGAGATCAAATTTCCATATGACCGTTATCATTGGCACGACAATAATTTCCAACTAGATATATTCCGATTCCATGTAGATTTACGAGTCAAGCATTCCATAAAGCAAAATCTTCAACGCAATCGAATGAACATTACTTGAAGTCAAATGTTTGTATTATATGTAATATTACTTGAAATGCCGACTACCAAACAAAGATCAAGTTATTTTTCTTTTCTTTCTTCATTAGCTATTTTCAGCTTTTACTTTTTTGTGTGGTTGACTTGATTGGATTTTTATTCATCTATCTTTTTTGTCATTTACTCATTCTTCTTCCTTTTTCTTCTCCCTCTCTCTCACCATCCCCTCTGTCTCTCTGTCTCTCTGTTCTTTTCTTCTACCAAGATCTACATTTTGCCACTTTCTACTTTTCATGTTATGTTTCTGCGTAAATTTATAACGCATTCCGCTGAAACGCCACCATTGAAATCCTCCTGATAAAAGATGAATGTATTTACCCAACGACTGCCGTCATGAGCAGGATGTGACACGAGGGTAATTTCTAAGCTTCTAGTTAAACAGGTTTTAATTCAGTATTTCTTCTCTTATACCGGTTTTCATACCAATATCAAAGAGCCCACTGTTCTTTGCTATTTACTCGTAGCCGGAGGAAGAATAATTGGATGTATGCCTTTCCCAAGAGTTTTAGTGCTATATGAAATGAGAATAGCTTTACTCAGTATTTGAAGTCGGGGTGACCATTACCATGGTAACCATTATGCAGCCAGCGCCACGTTTCAGATAACACATACTCGAGGTGACTCGAAAATGAAGAAAATCTCAAGAAGAGAGTTTATCGATCCCCGGTAACACATAAGTATACAGAAAAACTATATATTCGTTAAAACATTTTTCTTCTTTTATTCAGATGTTAAAATATTCAAACTGATAGTGGACCACCGTCTGCAGAAGACTAAGATCTCTTCCCCAATGGAGCCACCTGTGATGGTTATCGAGGAAATCCTATTGTCTGAGCAGTACATGATATACAACACTCAATTTTTACCCTTACCTGGGCTAGACGGGCAGTTGGAGAGGTCTCCTCCGGACAATCGACTGATCCCGTTAAGCACGAGCATTTATATGATTGTCCTGACACTACTGCTCTAATGATAATAGCCAGGACATGTCAATCATTTAGACGTTGTCAAAATGGGTTAACCACACAGAGAGTCACCACACATAATTAGCAAAATACGGTTTTGTCTGTTTACTTTCATAATTTCCGTCTGACCTCAGACTCTAAAAGTTCTTCGGATTGGTCTCTTCGATGTCAGGGAACTGTTAATAATCACATATCAGGGGAGGATTTATTATAAATAGATTCTCAATGTCATTCACTCAAATGATTAATGATATAGTGACTAGATTATTTGAGATTTTTGTTATAAATTTATTTTTTTGTGATTTAGATATAGAATAAATAATCTATAACAAACATCTCAAGTCTATGATAAGCATCACAAACAATTTAGAATAAACAGTTCAAACATTTAGAACAAACAGCTCAATTTTATACCAAACAAGCTAAACAATTGAGAACACACAGCTCAATCTCCAACAAACGCCTCAAACAATTCTTGAACAAATGGCTACAGCCTCTAGAACAAACCTGCTCAAATAATCTACCACAAACGGGCGAAACAATCTAGAATAAACGGCTGAAACAATTTAGAGCAAACAGCTCAGGTCTATAAGAAACGGCTAAAAAAATCGAGAACAAACGACTAAAAGAATTTAAAACAAACCGCTCAAATAATCTACAACAAACAACCTTGAACAAACGCTCAAACTGTTTTAAACAAACGGCTCAAACAACCTTGAAAAAAACGGCTCAAACTGTCTTAAACAAACGGCTCAAACAAGCTTAAACAAACGGCTCAAACAAGCTTAAACAAACGGCTCAAACAATTTAGAACACACAGCTCAAGTCTATAAGAAACTGCTCACAAAATCGAGAACAAATGACTAAAACAATTTAGAACAACCTACAAAAAAACGAGAACAAACAATCTACAACAAACAGCTCAAATCCTTTGAAAGAAACATCAAACTTATTTACATATTAAGAACAAACGTCTCAAAGAATCAAAATCAAACATCAAAAGTCTATAACAAATTAGAACAAACAGCGCAAACCATGGTGAACAAACGGCTTAAACGATCTACAATAAACAATCGAGAGCAAACATCTCAAACAATATAGAACAAACGACACAACCAATTTAGAACAAGCAGCTCAAATCAATAACAAACATTTCAAAATATCTAGAGCAAACGGCTCAAATATAGCTAAATAATCTATAGTAAACATGAAATATATCGATCGTCTCAATCTATTAATGATTACCGGCTTTTGACAAAAAGTATTCTTTTAATTTCAGATTAAAGTATATTTGTGCCTTCTTCTTGGATGAATCGTCTCTGACCTATTCGGGTTACAGTATTGAGAACAAATACTTCTAAAAACTGAAAGTGTTGACTTAAAGACGTAAGTGGCAGTAGTGATATAATACCAATACGAATAATTCGCTAAAAGAGATACTTTTCAATGACGCTTTGATATAGAAATCAAAAATGAACAAAAATGGTATCAGTGTGCAGAAGAATTGAATTAAAGCACAATTGTCGGTGAACGCCACGTAGGCGTGGCACTGAAAGCCAATTGAAAGTAATATCCTACTGATTTTAATGCCTCATCATTTTCTTATTTTCTTGTTTTAGATGTCACTGACTAACCAGAAGTAGTAGGTACTGAATTTTGTATGATTGTGGCCTAAGAACAAAATTGTATAGGTGAGTCTTAAGTTGTGAAAACTTTGACAGGAAATGTGTCTGGATAGCTAATAACTACACAGAACTTGCTACAGCATTTACACACAATCACACACACATATATATGTATATTTTTTTGTGTGTATATATATATATATAGAGAGAGAGAGAGAGACTCACACACTCATATATATGTATATGTGTGTGTGTGTGTGTGTATGTGTGTGTGTGTGTGTGATTTTCAAAGAATTAAACCCATAGATATAGTGCCATTATGAATTTGTAGGCCGAAAATCATTCGTAATGTACACCTCTTTACTAAAGCAAGTGTAGTTGGCTGAATCGATTTCGAAATATAGAGCTCGCTTTTTAAACATTTTACTGCTGGAAAGCCACTCGCGACTCTTAGTTTCTGGTGATCAATCTACAGTTGAGTATCTTGAATCGTGATATTTGGGTATTTAGAATTGTCAGGTGTATGCTTCTAAATTATTTAGTTAAGAATTAATGGAATAAAAATAAATTAAATGAATAGGATAAATGAAAAAATCTTATTCAAAGACCTCTCTTGAAAGATAACAAATATAATTTTTAATAGAGGTCTCTAATGGAAAAGCCTTCTTCATTTTACTGGACTTTTTTATTTTTCATAGGAATCTCTTAAAAACTATTAATTTTCCTTTTAAGAGAGTCCTTTGGAAAAATTTTTTTCATTATTCCATTCATTTCATTCATTTTTATTTCATTCATTTTCATTAATTCTTAACTATATATATATATATATATATATATATATATATATATATATATATGAGGTGTGTCAAAAACTATCGAGATTTTTGTACTTTTTGACACATCTTGTATTCTAAAAATATAACTTTCCATTCGTTCTTCATTTCTATTTGGTAAATAGAGCTTTAAACTTGGTACTTTTTTGAAACTCCTTGAATTCTGAAAAAAATAATTAATTGAACGTAATTTTTTCAGAATACAATGTCCGTCAAAAAGTACAAAAAATCTCGATACTTTCTTGACACGTGACACGCCTTGTGTGTGTATATATATATATATATATATATATATATATATATATATATATATATATATATATGTGTGTGTGTGTGTGTGTGTGTGTGTGTGTGTGTGTGTGTGTGTGTGTTTGAAATAATAAATGAATAAAGGAAAGAAAATGTTGAATGGTTAAAAATGGTTTATTGGAGTGCCGGCACGTGTTTCGTTCGAGAGATTGTCTTTGTACACATTGTATTCTATTTATTATTATTTTGTTTGCAAGGACAATCCAGCTTGTGCCCTTGAATTGACAGCGCCTCCTGTGAAGTCTAATGTTCGAAAAACATTCTCGACCACAGATGTCGAATGTGAAGGATGTTCCTGAAGATGTTGATGTGCCGGTGATTATTTATATTTTAATTCTTGATATTATATAACTATGTAAACTAATTATTATTATAGTTAATAAAAGATGATTTTTACAATGGAATATTTATTATTTCTTCGTTTGTCATGTTAAAAACAATGAAATTCTTGTTTCCAAAACAAATAAACGTTATTTTAGAAAATATTTATGGCGTATACTTATTTATGACCAATACAGTATGTAAACCAGTTTCATGAAAGTCAGTAATTCTTCTATAGATGTGTCAGAGGTGAAAGACTATTTTGATTGGATAAAGAAATAATGACGTCAGCTTGTTTTTCGAGCCATACATGAATGAAAATCATCGTAGTAAATTTAGCACTTAGAAGAGGAAGTTAAATCTCCATTCAACCATTACTACAATTATTGAATCTAGAATTTGTTTTAGCACGTTTCAGAACTATTGAGCGTGAAAAATCAAGAGAGAGAGAGAGAGAGAGAGAGAGAGAGAGAGAGAGAGAGAGAGAGAGAGAGAGAGAGGGGGCTTACCTGTAGCCATAACAAACAGCATCGACCTATAATAATGGTTGATTGATTACTTTTAGTGGCATTCAATCCGTCTAGGTTATATTATGCCTATATATCATATATATCAACTAATAGCTATATCTACACGGTCTTAACCGGGTTATATCGTATTCGACTAAATTTAAATGGGTATTTACCGAACCCGTTCGCCACGGGTAGGATGCGACACAAGGTAGCAAGTACAGCGCACTCAGCGATGATTGCTTCGCTAATCAGTAGTAATGGATCTGCGAGACTAGCTTTCTTACTATTACACCACGATTGGACGCCCTATTTATCCAAACCCTTTTCCATGGGTAGGATGCAACACAAAGTCGCAAGTATGGAGCACTCACCGAGGACCGAAATCGCTATTTAGTAGTAATGAACGTGCGAACCATAAAACAAGAATGACGTATCTATTATCCTACTAAAGCGGACTAAATCAATAATTGTTTGTTCAAGGTTTTCCTATTTAGTTTAATGACACAAAATACATCCTAAAATATTCCTTAGTTTTATAAGTGAAGTTATGTTTTTAAAAAAAATCCATTTTATTGGTTCTAATTAGTCATACTTTGGAATTAGTCATAAAACAACCCATTTCTAACTCACATTCTGCCTGTCACTTTCCCCCTCTCTATATATATTAGCTACTCTTTAAGGTAATTTTCTTTGAGTGTAAAGAGAGATTGGAGAGTGTAAAGAGTAGATGAACTCATACATTTTCAACAGCTAACATTTTTTTAAAATTTATTATTCTCCGGTTGTATTTATCTTTTTAATTTATTGCGTTTTGCAAACTTTCTTCCTGATCACAATTATCTGCCAAGAGCTCAATGGATGACCTCAACGTGTTACCTTTTTTCTATTAAAATTGCTTTTTATTCTAGTACTTTTTTTTCTTGTAACTTACTTTTTTTTTTCTAGTAAACTTACTTTTTTTTTGTAAACTTACTTTTTTTCTAGTAAACTTACTTACTTTTTTTCTAGTAAACTTACTTTTTTTCTTGTAAACTTACTTTTTTTTCTATTAAACTTACTTTTTCTTTCTTGTAAACTAACCTTTTTTTCTAGTAAAAATGCTTACCATTACACAACGATGGAACGCCTTGCAACTAAATTTTAGCATATTTATTTTAAATCTCAAATTTCTCAACAATGCATTTATTATTTTTCTATTTGCTAATAGACCAAGTCGGTAACTTGGTCTTTAGTGTCCCCAAGTTCAGCGTGGGTCTGGAAAAAATTGCAATGAAGGGATACTTCACACTTTCGAGAACTGGAGTCTCACCATCAGATGCATTTTAGCGTCATACCCATAACACCTACTTTTTGTAGAGTCACACACAGGGAATACACTCGACGTATTCTAATCCCCGTCGACAGGACTGGCCTATGATAAGTATATATGTAAATAGAAGCAAATAGAGAGAGATGGAAAGACAGACAGATAAACATAAACTAAAGTGTTATATATATTGAAATTAAGACATGAACAAAAATGAATTTGATCGATTGATCATGAGATAGATAGATAGATAGATAGATAGGCTGGCTGTTTGACAGATGAACATAAAATTGTAAGCTAAACTACAATCTGTATGGATGACTGCTTCTAACATAGGAATTGATTCCAGAATGTGTGCTTGGCTTCCGATCGAATTTACTAAAGTTGATTTCTTGGATTGTTTCCTGAGATAAATGAGAGACAGAGACAGAGTCAGAAAGAGAGAGAGAGAGAGAGAGAGAGAGAGAGAGAGAGAGAGGGGGGGAGAGTGATACAAAAAGGAAATGCATGTTTGCGAGGGATGAATTATTAAAATGAAAATGCATCACATTGAATGTAAGTAAAAGAGCGAAAAAAAGATATAGATAAACTGAAAAATGCCCAGAAGAATAAGAGAGAGAGAGAGATGTGTAGAAAAGAAAAGAGGACGACAAAAGAGAGTAATAAAAGAATAAAGAAAGAAAGAAAGAAAGAAAGAAAGAAAGAAAGAAAGAAAGAGTAAGATAAAAAGAAAAAGAAACATAATGTCAGAGGAACAGACAAAGGAAGAGACAGAGAGACAGACAGACAGAGAGAGAGAAGAGAGACAGAGACAGAGAGAATGTCTCCGTGTTTGTGTGTTTTAGTGAGATAGAGAGATAAAGAAAGAGAGCGTTTATTATAAATTGAGAAATAAAGATGAGAGAATTGAAACCGTTAAATACTATCTTCATTTTTTATGCTAGAGCGATAAAGCTCATAAATGCTATGTGTTAGTTTTAGTGATTCTTTAGCCAAAAACCCTTGGACTTCATGGGGACTCGTAATGAAATAAACTAAAATAAATCAATAAAAAAAAGAGACAAGATGAAATAAGCGGGATGGACAATTTGGGAAGTGCAACGCTTTAAAGAAAAACTCTACTCGACTTTTAAAGAAGAAAGAAACAAATAAACATATATTAATTCACTTCTTTCTATGTGTATAATGCTTTTAGTATTACTCCAATATCCACGACACACGTTGTCTCAAGTATTGAAATTTAATATTCTACTAACATATCCATTAATAATCTTATTTGGAAGGAAAATTCAATCTTATGCAATTCAGTGAAAATAAACAAGAGAACTGAACTTTACACAAGGTTGGCTTATACTTCCCAAACTAAACATTATTTTTTTCTAGACTTCGACTATAAAAGGGTGCAAGAGTTAAAATAACTGAAAAAGAACTAGCATCGATACCAGGAAATGCCCGAGTAAAGAGACGTAATATTTTCATAAAGTAATTCTGAACTTTTGGAAAAATTGATAGCATTTTGTAATCTGATAACTAGACCATTTCTCGTTCAAATGGTCCCAGATTTTAACATTACGTAATGTTTATATTTGTTTGTCTAATGGCATGCTAAACTTTGTAGGTTATTGTTGTGAGGTTTTAAGGGGTCAAATAAGAACAAAACGACGGGTAACAAATGTAGGAAAATGTATTAACAGAAAGTAGACAAATACAATACAGATAAGTGGAAATTACGCCCGACAAATAGAGGCATTGGCTTACTCGCATTGGCTTACTGCCAAGCCACAATTGTCCCTGTTACTTATAGTAACATGTCGGTGCATTCCATTAGTATTATAGGGTGTATCACCTATAACAGTTATTTAATTCCAAAACCATCCTTGTAGAAGAACAGTAATGATGCTATTCAAACCATTGCCAGGGAGGATGAGGGGGCTCATACCTTTTCCAAATGAATTATTCTAACTGTTAACGTAATGGAGAGGCTGGAGTTTGAACTCGCGGTCCACCACATTATCCACTACGCTACTGGAACTTCTCCTTGTAACAATTCTGTTTAATATTTTATGTTTTTTTTTCTCCGATCAGATATGCAAATGCCATTCCCTGACAGAGAAAAGGTGTTTAAACATTAAACATAGCATTTTGAGTTGTTTCTACACGTGCTGTTAAAAGCTGAGATTTTATAAACGAGAATTGATCAATTTATTAAATTATGAAACACACATTACATCTCGAATGATATTAAATGTTTTGAAAAAAGCGTGTATTATTTAAGGAAATTCCACGAGACAAATATATAACAGGAACATTAGAAAAAGAGAAATTCTAATAAGATTCCGAGATAATATTTGATTGATTGACTGATTTTAATGACATATCAACCCGTCTAGACTTATTTTAAGCTTTGAATTTAGGGAATCCATTTCATTGTGCGTTCATACTTACATTTTTGTTTCTCAAGGATTTTCTTTTTTATCTGCATTTGTTTTTGTTTTGTTTTTTGGTTCACGGTTCAATCAAAAACGAAGATTTAAACATGTCTATTTGAGCCATAGATTGGACCCTAACAGGTCCTACGACGTCGACCAGAATGGACCTTTCACTAATGCCAATGAATGGGTACACAACACTTCCCATATCTCTCAGCCACACCATTACACGCATTTTAGTGTCAGGACACACGTTTGTTGTTTGGAGGAGTCTTACTGCTATGAAGGGGATACAGTTGGCGTATTCTAAAAATATGTAGAATTCTTTTTTCGTATTTATTCACGAAGACCAAACTTATACAGTGCTGTCCATAAGTATGAACCAACCCATTTTAATACCCTAAAAATACACATATCACACTTTGGCAAATAGATTTATCATGCGCAAGAGGCTCGTAAGGAAGGTTTAAGTTTCCCATTGTGTGAGCCATGATGAGTTGGGTTACTGCTGGATTTTGGATTTGCGATGCGGATGAGATTCAAACTCACGTGGACAGACACGACAATTTTAATGTTACTGGGGTTGGTTATTAAATGTTAATTTGAATTGGAACTTACAAAGGAAATGGGCTTATGTTAACAAGACGTGAAAGATTGACCCCTGTCTCTCTGTCTTTCTCTTTTCTGTTAGTCTGTCTGTCTATCTCTCTCTCTCTCTATCCCACGCTCTCTCTCTCTCTCTCTTCTCTGTCTCTCTGTCTCTCTGTCTCTCTCTCTCTCTCTCTCTCTCTCTCTATATATATATATATATATATATATATATATATATGAGTAAGAAAAGGTGGAATGAAAACATCACACAATGCTGTTAAAGAAGAAAACAATTTATAATATAATCTTCTTCAACAGCATTGTGTGATGTTTTCATTCCACCTTTTCTTACTCATATTGTCGGATTCATTTCCTTTCTTTTAACTTATATATAAAATATATATATATACACACACATATATATATATATATATATATATATATATATATATATATATATATAGAGAGAGAGAGAGAGAGAGAGAGGGGGGGAGAAGAGGCCCATCTTTTTCCAGATAGTCAAGCTAGAAATATATTAGTGTTAACACTTCTTGTACGTCTTGTTAAATGTTCATATTCATTCAGAATAGTCCATTCTAAACAGAGGGGATATCTTGTCTTCTTAATAAAGGTTAAGTACTTTAATATTTTTGGATATATTCATCAGATCCCATAATTTGACATCCAACTTAGATAATAGTTTTATGTTTTTGACTCCTATTTTTATTTCAATCATAATTTTTTGTACTCTCCCTATACAATTTTCCTGTAGTGGACCAAACACTTCTAAAGAATGAATAGATTGAAAAAGATGTGCTCCTACACCTGCTTTTTCAACTGGTATGCCCGTTAATTCACATGTCTTATCATTTTTTACTGTACTAACGCTTTGGATAATTTTAGTTTTTGGGTTTACATATTTGAATAATGGTATACAACTGGATTTGATATTCTTAACGATTTTATTTTTTATCTTTCAACTTTTCATTTAATTCCATTTTTTCATATTCATTTTGCTTACATCACATTACATCTTTTTCGTTATATGTATATATATGGGAGGAATAAGAGACATTAATACACGACAGTATCTGGAGAAAGGTAGACAAACACGGGATGTTGTAGCAAATGGATGTTTATTGTGTTGCTGTCGAGGTTGTAACGTTTCGGTCTATTAGACCGTATTCAGGACTTTGGATTGAGTTATTGCTTCAATGGTGAACATTTTCGTATTAGTTAAGTAGGAGGGGTAGTCAGTTGTTGGTGTTAACAGAGGTTGCTAGTGGGAGATTTTCCTCTTTCTATCAGATAGGGTGGATAGTAATGTGGTTCTGATAATGGTGCCACAGGTGTTAGGTGTTAGGTGTTTGGAGGTGGGTCTTGTATATTGGGTTTGAAGATGTAGTGATTCATGTATATATGGTGAATGACATAAGGATTGGTTATGAGTGTGTGTGTATTTTATTTTTATTTTTTTGCTAAGTCTCACCTTGCTGTCTTTATTGTATATTATTGTTTGTGACGGCGATTTTTTTAGGATATAGGGAAACATATTAGGGAAGCTGGATTTAAAATTAACACTTGGTATGTTACCTATGTTTCAGGCTTGGAATATTTGTTTATATTTTTTTTAAATTGTGGATGTTAGAGAGGGGAGTGATAGTAAGATTTGTTGTAATGTGGTGTGTGTGTGTATGAGCATGCATATACATACATAGACCGACATGCATGGGCATACATAATCGCAGACACACAGACCTATAGGTATACACACACACACACACACACACAAACACACACACACACGCATATATATATATATATATATATATATATATATATATATATGAGAAAGAGATAGGGAGAGAAAGAGAAAGAGACAGAGAGAAAGATCGAGACAGAGAAACAGCATTAAGTGGGGGGGAGGCACCAACGAAAAACAATCTAGCGTTGGTGAAAAGAGAATAGACTCCGTCACTGTTTGATACCGACAATAGGCCACTCCGTCGACTTTATATATATATATATATATATATATATATATATATATATATAAGAGAGAGAGAGAGAGAGAGAGAGAGAAAGAGACAGACAGACAGCAGACATAGACAGAGAGAAAGAACGAGACAGAGAAACACCGTTAAGTAGGGGGCAGCAACAAAGGAAAAGTTAAATGCGTTGTCAAGGTAGGTCTGTCGGTAAGTAAATAGAAATGAAACTGGGTAATTGATTGCTAGACGTCGGTACGTGTGCACGTGTGTGTTAATAATGCAATAGTAACAATAAAAACAACCAACACAATTTTGGAAGGGAACTGATTAAGTTTTACATTTCATGAACATCTCCACTGTTTCGACTGGAAAACAAGATGGCATCCCATAAGCACCGATAAAGCGAAAGATGGATGAAAATTGAAAGGAACAGCGTGAAAATAATATAATGACAATTATTTCCCGTCACGTGACGCCTCAGCGCTTTTCATCGATTGGTTAACTTGATTGTTCTTTTTTTTTTTTTTTTCGGTGGCGGGAAGAGGGGACTTTTGATTGTTGGCACGGACACAAGAATCATAAGGTGAACAGAAAAGTGTCGTTAGAGAAATTGCCTTTCTCTACACCTGACGTATTTTTATCGTTGATGTCGACAATAACATCTCGTGGGCTCTTGAATCCCACATCGTCACCATTTCTTGATCTGACTTGTCCGCCGCTTCTCATTTAATTGTGAATCTCTCAATTCGACGTGGTTTCATTGAACGGACGCATATCTCAAATTTTCTTTGTCATCTTTTTATCCAGTTACTAGTGACCGGCTATTTTCAAGCTCAGACTTGTCTCTTCATGAATTAGTTTAGCTTAGTGAACCGAATAATGCACAAACCGGTCCGATAGCTCTACCTGTCTAAATTACACTTTAAGTCTATCTTACACTGTTCATCTCTCTCTCTCTCTCTCTCTCTCTCTCTCTCTCTCTCTCTCTCTCTCTCTCTCTCTCTCTCTATATATTCTCTCTTTCTCTACTACTCTATATTCACCCTCACTCTCTCTCTCTCTATATATATATTTGTATATGTATAAGTATTAACTTATGGGTATAAGAACGATCGTTGGAAGCGCACAATATCCAGAGGTTAATTAAAAACAAATACAAAGTGCTCAACAATTAGAATAAATTTATTATTTATATTTATATATATATATATATATATATATATATATAGAGCATAAATTTATTTATATATATTTATATATATATATTATATATATATATATATATATATATATATATATATATATATATATATATGCTCCTGTAACCCGGTAGAGCACTTTAGGAGCGACTTTAATAAACTTTCACCGCCAGCATTACGCAATGATCAGCTGTTTACAGATTTGATCTCTCTGGTGATCGTAAAGTATATAGACAGATATGTTTATTTCAAACAATTAAAACACAGCTCCTTAATCAATGGCCCAGAGGTTAATGGATCGGACAGGCGTAAAGTCAGTCGGGGTTCGCTTCTGCTCGGGGTTAGTTGTTGGGTCTAGCCACACTGAAGAGACGTGAAACGCCGAAACACGTGTCTGTGGATGATCTATATATATATATATATATATATATATATATATATATATATATATATTATTTGTTATAGGATACAATACATTTAAGTAGCAATTGTTACCATTCCTTTCACCGCAGCGGGATAGCCACTTACCGTGAAGACAACGCACATTCTCTTGACGATAAATGGCTAACACGCTGCTTGAAACCGGTGGTAACAATCGCACCTTAAATATATTGTACCCTATTAAATAAATACAGCTCTTACACCTGTAATCGAGCACTCTATTTTCAATTCTCCAAACTAGAACATACTATATATATATATATATATATATATATATATATATATATACACACACACTCATATATATATATATATATATATATATATATATATATATATATATAGGGGTACCTTGACTCATGAGTTTTGAATAACGAGCTGTCACACAGTCGATTTTTTCCTTTGTGTTGATAGATAGTCTGAGGTACGAGCAAGCTACAGATACGCTTATGTTAATAAGTTAACTAAAAACATTTAAGTTTCCAAATTCATTATGCCAAAGAAAATATTATTTACAAAAAAATAAACTTTAAACGTATTACAGTACATAATCCATTATATCATTTCAATGTGTTTTTATTTTTTTAAATTTATGTTTGAGGGTGTTATTTAAACGTACTAATTGCATTTCAGTTTTTCAATGAAAAAAAATGATTTTATATATGAGGAAATTGAGTTACGAGCGGAATGAATTAAACTTGTAAATCAAGGTACAACTGTATATAAAAGAAAGATGCATGTATGTCTGTCGTCTGTCAGTATGTTTGTTTGTATAACGACAGAGCGCACATCCTTTTATAAAGAAAACTTGGTGGTGACCAACAAAGTCTAAAGTTCAATAAAATCCACTCTATTTTTTAACAGGAGATGAAGCTAAATACATGTTACCCTTCATTTACCCTCAGGAAAGCGAGTAAGGGCATAAATCAATAATATATTAAAAAGTCAATTTAAAAAAATGATAAAAAAGAAACAAATTAATAAAATATAAAACATAATAAAAAGCCAAATAAAATTAAAATAAATGAAGATATTCAATCATACATATTATGGAAATTCGGTATCTAGCTGTCTGTAACCAAAACAACGTCACTGTTTACGCCCCTTTCAGGAATTAAGTAAGTGTTTAATTTATAGTCAAGATCATTAATACATAGAATAAAGATCAACACTAGTTTATATATACTCAAAAAGGAAGTATGCGACATTTGATGGTCCACCGTGTTTTTAAAACAAGTTTTATTAAATACCTTCTCGGTATTGTTAATGTATATATAGTTCGTGTTATTTTAATATATATTTAAAGTTATCTGACACATAGAGTTTTACGCGAAATTATTTCCAAACAAGAAATAATCATATAAACTTGTCTTGCTTTAAATTTTAAGATTTTTTTTTTATTTGACTTTTATTAGGAATTATTTATAAGCATGAACAGTCCATTTTTTATTTGACTTTTATTAGGAATTTTATTAGTATGAACAGTCCATTTTTTATTTGACTTTTATTAGGAATTACTAGCAAATATATGCACCCTTCGGGTGCAAGTATTTAGGTTTTGATGTTATAAATATTGTATCAAATTATTAACTATTTAGAAAATGATAAACGAGGGGGTATAATCGAAAAATAGAACAGCTTTAGATTTAACTCTTCATCATTTTCTTTCACTCCCGTTTTCATTTTTCTAATTTATTCTATTAGTTAGAATATGAAGTTTTAATAAAATCACAGTTCTTTCGTCTTTTTTATGGATTTCTTTAAGATTTATCCTCGAGATTTTTTGCTCAGATTCGTTATGAGAAAACCAAACAATTAGAAATCAATAATACTAAGCATATATTTATTAAAATTAAATTTCAAATACCAATATGCAAATTAGCCTTCTCGTTCACACTGTAAACCTCTATTTTGTTGTATATATAAATACAATTACATGTTATTAGTACGTAAATATGGTCAACAGTATTAATAAGGTATAACAATTTTATTAATAATTGAAGTTTAAATAAAAATAAATTCATGGTAAATGTGACGTCAATAACTAAGGGAATTGTGACTTGAATAGTGATTTAGTTTCGGTTACAGACAGACAAACACACAATCTCCATTATAATAAGATTTATAAGCATTAACAGTCCATTTTAAGATAGACAATCCATTCTAAGAT
>CM042138.1:73653959-73683959 GCA_023376005.1 Doryteuthis pealeii | reverse complement strand
ATTAACTAATTAATTTTCAAAATTAGGTATGACTTCAATTAAGCACATATCCTCCAAAAATTGTCGGCTTAAAGCCTTATAAAAATAAACACATTTGTTTGTTTACTTAACCTCATACTGTCGTGTAGCAAGTCAATAAAAAAGTGTAATATAAATAAGTTTCAAAACGAACGAAGAATGTGGGAATGGCAAGCTAGTGTAACGGTTAGAGACTTCGCCTGTCAGTTTGACAGTCGAGGTTTCGAGTCATACATGGAACTGTCTGCCATGTCTATAACCTTGCTGATGAGACCTAATAGGTCGAAATGTACATTCAGGGATTGACATTTTCTCGATTTGTTTAGCCTTACATTTGAACATATATGCCTGCCTAAATTCATTAATTGTTAACTAATTAATTTTCAAAATTAGGTATGACTTCAATAAGCACATATCCTCCAAAAATTGTCGGCTTAAAGCCATATAAAAAAATAAACACATTTGTTTGTTTACCTCATTTATATATATATATATATATATATATATATATATATATATATATATATGTGTGTGTGTGTGTGTGTGTGTGTGTGTGTGTCTGTGTTATTATTTGACTAAAGTAAATAGTATTTATATGTTAAATGTTAAAATTATCTGAAATCTTGTTTTTGTTCCTCCGAACTCCTAACACTTGTTTGTAACCTGCATTTGGTATCTTCTTCGCCGCAAAAGCTTTCAAAAAATTGTTTTCAAGAAAATGTTTACCTCTTTTGGTTTTCTTTATTTCTGCTTTTGCTGGTCATGCCTGGTCACTTAATGATCAATTTCCTTTCTTTTTATCTGAATAATCACAGTCTGCCAATAGAAGCTCAAGTCATGAATATAGGCAAACACCATAGAATATAAAAATGCAAAGACAGAAAAACAGTGTAATTTTTATAAAATTTTAAACCCCCAAAAGAATCAATGTAATTAACTAAATTATATAATATAAATATAATATAATATAATAGAATGAAGAATAGCAAATATAAAAAGTGTTTGCATACAAGTGTGTCCAATAATAAATTAGCAGAGCAGTTTCAAATAAAATATTGTGGTACTAATTTATCATTATTAACGTTTCATGAATACTAGACAATCCTCAGACGGATAAATATAAAAAAGCGGTTGATCCAAACGCTTTTTGATATTCAACCGCCTGATGATTGTCTAAAACGCATGAAACTTTAGTAACCTTAAATTAGTACATAATACACACACACGCGCGCGCACACACACACACACAACACACATACATCATCATCATCATGTCGCGCAGTTTGCACGGATATCCATGACAATCTCTCGCCAACCTTCCCTATCATTCATCGACTCTGGGAGTACCCCGCGCAGCAGCCAGCATCCATACATAGTTTTCAATGTAGGTCCTGACTGGGCGGCCCACATTAACGTGTCCATGTGCTGGCTTCCACAATAGTACGTCGCTTACGATCTCGTCCTTGTTTCTCCAGCAGTGTCCTGCATGCATAGCCCGTCTTACTCGTATGGTTTGTGAGATGGGGGTAGGTGGCCATACAGTTGCTTTTTGTGGGTGCTGCTTCCACGACTTATTCAGGACCGCTCGCAGCATTCTGGTGCAGCTCCCATCTAGCTTATTCTCAAGGCGTTTTGTTAGGGTCCAGGTGGTACAGCCATACAGCAGCACCGACACAACCACAGCCTGGAAGAATCGTCTCTTTAGTTTGTCGGGGAGATCGGATTTCCATATGACTGATAATTGTTGGTGGCCAACCATGCCTTTTCCTATTCGAGTGTTAACATCGCTTTCTGTGGATGAGATATTACTACCTAGGTATGTGAATTGTTCCACCGACTTAAGAGGCTTGCCGTCAAGTGTGGAGATGTCTCCTTTTTTTTGAAGCTCATGAACTCAGTTTTATCAGAGTTCACATATAGGCCGACGCTCTTTGCTGCCTTCTCCAGGCTGTGCAGGAGTGCCCCAGCCTGTGCCGGTGTATCTGCAAGAAGTGCAAGATCATCAGCATAGTCTACATCTGTGACAGTTTGTGCAGGATATCGCCTGCTTCTTGCTTTTCTTAGAGTGAAACCTTTTTCTTTATGGTATCTAGTGAAGTTCAGAGTACATAGTCTAGGCATATGATAAATATATATGGTGCTAATGTATCTCCCTGAAGGACCCCCGCGGTGATGTCGAAGAAATCTGTGTCGCCATCTGGTGAGCGTACCATTGCTTTAGTGTCTTTGTAGAGCATCATTATGGCGGCAACAATTTCTTTGGGGAGACCGTATGCTAGTAGTATTTGTTCCATTTTCCCTCTGTGTATGGAATCAAATGCCTTAGAGAAATCTACGAATTCTCTATACACACACACACACACACACACACACACATATATATATATATATATATAATATATATATATATATATATATATTATATATATATATAATATCTATTAGTAAAGCGTGCTCAATATCCTTGATAGAGAATGTATATCTAAGTTAGGGTAGTGAAGACATGAATAGCGCTTGGTATCTGACAGTTCTTCACTTATGGAATTTTCAATATACATATATATATATATATATATATATATATATATATATATATAATGTGTGTGTGTATGTGTGTGTGTGTGTGTGTGTGTGTGTGTGTGTTGTATTTGGGCAGCGTTCTTTCATTTATACATGTAGAATTAAACAAAAAGACACATCTCCTGTTTAACAATTTTATTTTTGATCTTTTCGAGTTTTCTGGCCAACTTTTTAATATTGGGTGGAATTCGTGGATAAGTCCACCAAAGTTCAGGTCCTGAGTACTTTCGGCACTTCGAAGTGCCATCATCAGGAGTGATGTGTTCCAGTTTTTTTTTGTTTTTTTTAATTATATTAATGTGGATGCTGGAAGCAGAAGAATTGATGAGAAATGTGTTATAGGCATTTTAAAATGTGTGTACTGCATTGGAAATTAATTTTGTTTAAGGATGGTTTGTATTGTTTTATGTATAGTGCCTCCTAGTATTTGGAGTTTTTGTTTATTTTTTTCTTTGTGCAGAATGTGTGTATTTTCCGTTAGAATATTTCGGTAATTAGAGTGGGGGCAGGAATGTAATTTTAGGTGTTGTGAAATAGAGCTATTATCTGTTAAATGGAGGGTTAGACGACGTGACAATGTGGTTGAGGTGAATACAATGTATCAAACTCGAAAAGATCAAAAATAAAATTGTTAAACAGGAGATGTGTCTTTTGTTTAATTCTACACGTATATATATATATATATATATATATATATATATATATATACACACTGAAAAGCATAAAAAGAACATTGTCTTTCAGTGATATTATACCATTCACACTTTAATGCGTGTTTTAGAAACAAATATAGTATAACTCTGTATCTAGAATTATTTATTATACCTATAGATATTGATATCATGTTCAGGTTCATAAATTCTACTGTATCTCTTTTCTTATGCTTGAAAATCGCATCGGCGTGAAACTGCCCGTTACAAAACGCCGTTGACTTCACGTCCTTCTACCCTAATTATAACAGCACATTTCCGACCTTTTTTTTTAACTTCCTAAAAACAATTTCTTTCGCAATAAATGTTCTTCTTGCAATGACCTAAGGTCGAAACAAACAGGGAACAATTAGTAAATGATATAAAAGAAATATTCCTCGTTGTCTTATCACTTTTTGTTTATTTTACAAACACACACACACACACACACATATATATATATATATATATATATGTATATATATATATATATATTGGTTAGGAGGTTGATTTAGAAGGCCATCACAATGCAGTTTGGAATAAATAAAAAATAATAATACGGTAACAATGGTGGTGTGTGTTGACCTGTATTTTTTTTAATTATTTCTTGAATTTTCGAGGTAATACCTCTTTATCAAATGAATTGAACTGAAGCAGTACAGCTATGGCATTTCTTCCTAAATGAATTTTTTTTTTTTTTTTTTTTGAAAATGACGTTATTTTTGAAATAACTGTATTCCCGTGTGAGCGTGAATGCGTTTATTTTTATTTTTTTTTTTTTTTTGTACGTGTGCGTATGTTGTAATGCGCGTGACATTGAAAATGCGTGTTGGCTGTGACGTTAAGACTGTATCCTAGCGCGGGATTTTGTACGTGGGGTATGTGCGAATGAAAAAGTGTATTTGTGTTGTTTGTGACGTTTCCTGTTGGATTTTACATCAATTTAATCATTTAATATATTAATATTATTATTTTATTAATATATCATATTTATTTGCTTATTTACTTATTTATATCTAATTCAATTTATCTTTTTTTATATTTTATATTTTTAAATATATATATATTATATATATATATATATATATATATATATATATATTTAATTTATTTATTTAATTTTTTTTTCCTTAACAACTAGTGTGCAATGGCTTGTGTGTTTGTATGTGTGGGTGAGATGTTGGGCTATAGATTTGAGTGGCGTGTTTCGTATTAGTCTTCTCGTTGTAGATTTGTTTCATTAGTAATTTCTCCATTGTGCATGTGGGTATGTGTTTTGTGTGTGTGTGCATATACTGTTACATGTGTGCGTTGGTTATTATATATATATGATTGGAAATCAGCTCTTAACGTATCATATTCATAAAATTCCAAATTAAGAAAAATCCTAGGAGGAAACAATTTGGAATAGTATCAGAATTTTTACGTTTCCTGTAGAATTTTCCCTATCACAATTAAACCTATTAACAATTAACTATTTGCATATTTTTACTTTGTTCCTCAAGACATAAGTCCAAGGTGGACGCTTGAGATAACGGATTTAAATTATGTAATACATCTATAATATATATATATATATATATATATATATATATATATATATATATATATATATATTTTTTTTTTTTTTTTTTTTTTTTTTTTTTCAGTACTATTTTGTAACTCTGACACCGTGAAAAAATACAACCTGGAAATAAAGAAATATATAATAAACTAATGTCTGGGCAAAATTATATTAAAAAACAATACTAAAACGTCCGCACAGTTTGTAAATAATCAACCCATATCGTAATGAATGGCCCCAAAATAAGAAACCGAAAGAGTTGACTATGTTAAATATATAAAATGTGTTCAATACATTAAGTAGAGTAAAACCATAAACTGTAGTTTCTGGCTCTTTTAAGTCATATATATATATATATATATATATATATATATATATATATATATATTAATTGGTAATTTGCTTGAAGCATTGTTAAGTATGTTATTATATATTAATGATTTGATGGCAATTACAATGCATATAAAAAATAAAAACAGAAAGATGTTCTTTTGTCTTATCGATTTCAAAGTAAACCTTTATCTTCAGAAATGGGCGCGCTTCTCTTTTTTTGTGTCATTAGATTTTTTTTTCTTTTTCTCCTCTTCCTCTCTTTTTTTCTT
This sequence comes from Doryteuthis pealeii, assembly GCA_023376005.1. Taxonomy (NCBI): domain Eukaryota; kingdom Metazoa; phylum Mollusca; class Cephalopoda; order Myopsida; family Loliginidae; genus Doryteuthis; species Doryteuthis pealeii. The sequence continues at coordinate 73,678,506 of CM042138.1, read as the reverse complement.
TTCTTTTCTTTTTTCTTTATGTTATGAATGAAATTGCGGCGGATAACTGTAGTTTCTTATTTTTGAAATATCTGTTGAGAATGGGTTTGAATTTAAATGTACATGTATCTAATCTTGTCTGGTTAATTTCCGGTGAATATTGCAACATTGTAGCTATATTGAATTCAAAATAAAAACGGTCACATAGAAGAATTTATTTACTTAGCTTTTAATTTTTTTTTTTTTTTATTTTATTATTTTTTTCAGTTGTAAAATAAAATGTATTAATTTAATTAGATAGATCAGTAAATAAATAAATAAAAAGATTGTCTTTAATTATATATTAGAAGGATTGATGAATAATTTAAGTGGAGAACCCCTTCATCACTATTGCTCCCTGGTACACTCTGACCCGGAGTGGTAGTACCTGTTAGGATCCCATCTTTGGGTTGAATAGAAAAACATTTTATAAACAAAATTTATAAACAAAGTAGTTCCAGTAGTAATTGTTGGTTAGATTTTACGACATGTAAAACCTTGTGTTATTTTATACTGAAAACGTTCTTTTATTCATTCTTGTCGAGCATTCTTATTTCTAACTTTTTAGCTAATTAATCTATAGATGGGACCCTAACAGGTGCCAACCCTCCGTGTCAGAGTGAAGTGTTACTCCATATTGCCCTGAGCTCCAAAGTTGAAAATTAACCATTAGATGCAGCTCAACGTCATACCTAGGACACTAGACCCCTCATCCACAGCCTTCTAGCACATATATAATGAAAAATTCTGTGGGTGTCATAAAAATAATAGGACCGGAACAATAATATAGATGCTAGGGTTTGATATGGCAGTTGATTGGTCAGAGAGAACCACTCCGACCGACTGACCGACTATTAAAGGCAAAAGTGGAGTGTTGGAGATTATAGACTGTTCAGCCACCAGGATTTCGCTTATAAGCATCAAGAGACGAACACTTACAGCCAACACATGGCCCCATCGATGGGTGCTACATCTCTGCATAGGTACAGTCTGCGTATTCTACACCACCCAGCCTACAGTTCACGTAGTAAAGGATTTGTGAGTCTAACTTTGTAAATATTATTATACTTATTGCGTCAAGGATCAAATTTATTAAAATAAATGTTTAATAATTCAGAAGCTAAAAATGCATCACTTATCATTATCTGCTGTAATTTTAATATATTTCTTTTTGTTAAAGAGAAGATATGAATTTAGAATCTATGGAGTTTTCGTTACGCAATAATCATATTATTTCCCCTTGGACATTCACAGCTTATCAGTATGACTGTTAAGGCATTTCTTAATTGGTTCGTTGTGTATAGTTATTTGTAATTATATGTCTGTTTGGATATCTATAGCAGGAAAAAGGGAAACGTTATCTTCAACAGTCACATTTTAAATCGCCTGTGAATACATTTAATTTACCACCCCACATACACACACACACGCACACACACACACACACACACATACACACACACACACACACACACATATATATATATATATATATATATATATATATATATATATATAACGTTTTTAAAGAGACATAAACTCCAGCTTACACTTTGATCTAACAAAATAAACAAAAATGTTAAAAAAACAGCAAAGAAAGTATGCTATTTTTATTCTCAGTCGATGAACGTTTCATGTGATATTTAATCTTTTAGTGGGTGGTGTACTGTCTAATATGCTGGACCACGAAATCCTGGTAGGCAAGTTCGAACTCCATTGGTGTTAATATGTTCACCTTTGGACTAATACCATTAGGTAAAAAATGAACTACTCACCCGCTTGCTATGTGTTAAAAAGCACCAATACCTTTATTCTAAAAGGACGTCTTTGGCATAAGATTTTCGGTAATTCTGACGGTGTTTGAAATGAAGAAAAGAAGAAAGAAAGAAAGAAAGAAAGACAGACAACAGAATTCTAATGTCAAACTTTGAGAAGCAACAATCCACGCGTTGGCTGGGGCTGTAGAATTCGCTGACTGTACCTCTGCATACGGGTAAAATCCCACTCAATAGGCCACCTATTGGCCCTAAGTGGCGACCCGTGATACTTAGCGACGGACACTGGGGACTAGGGAGTCTATGACATGCAGCACTTTATTTTCTTAGGCTAGACGGGCGGTCGTAGAAGCTAACATCGATCAAACAGCCGGTCACGTCAAACCTTAGCACCTATATGATTTTCCTAACCCTATTGCCATTAAAGGCAAACCCCTTCCTTTTTATCATATATTGCTAGGAAGTAAGTTGCTGATGGCCTTGTATCATAGGTTCACGTTAAACTCCATAGTGAAGTTCACATCATAGAGCTCTGCAGAGTGTGGGGTGCTACTCTATAACCGGAGACTCAGGACCAGATGCGGTGTTGTGTTATATTCAGGACACCATCTGCAGGGATATAGTTGGTTGATTTTAAGCCCAGCAAACGGCTATGTAAAACAAAAAAAATATTCAGCAGAAAATGTCCAATTCCTCGTCTTATTCTTTTCTTTTTGGTTTACATTAATATGGAAAACAATTCAGCATTTTCATATACGAATATATCAGCATGTTCCTCGAGGTATACGTAGTATGTCATTATCAATATCCGGGCTCTAGCAAACACATGATCTATGCTATGGTAGAGCACTTGTGTTGCATTTGTTCCTGTGGGTCCAACTTTTCTGATCTTATCTCTGTCTTACAAAAAGCTGGGTCTTTATATCACCTTTCTATCTTAATAGCAGTTATAATTTTTTTATATTCCCGTCATTGTGTAGACAGAGAAGACCCAAATATTCCTTAGCATTATTTACAGGGGAATTCATATAAACTGGAGATAGAGTAAGAAGGGAAAGAACTTACTTATTTAATTCTCTTAATTTGTTTTCCATTAAATAAACTAGCATAAAATGCACGCCCTGGATGCAACTATTTAAGTTTTAATGTAATAAAATATTAGGTTTGGTTTGGTTTGTTTTACGGCATATCAACCACGGTGGGTCATTTAATGACGACAAAGTTATGATTTTTTTGTTTTGTTTTGTTTTACGGCATATCAACCTCAGTGGGTTATTTAATGCCGATAAAGTTTTGAAATAAATCAATTCTTAATGGATAATACATTTTTTATAAATACATTTTTCTATTTAACCTATAGATGGGACCCTAACAGGTACTACCACTCCGGGTCAGAGTGGACCAGGGAGCAATGGTGCTCCACATTCCCCAAACCTCCAAAACTGGAACCTCATCATCAGACAGAGTTTAACGTCATTCCCAGGACATGTAGATCCGCAGCCACCGCCTTCTAGCACCCATATGATAAAGAGGGGTTGGGGCTTGTCATAAGGGCAAGGGTTGGGGCAATCATGTAGGTGCTAGGGCTTGACATGACCAGCCGATTGATCGGAGGGGACTGCTCATCCACCTGGGTTCTATCCTTAAGCATCACGGGTCGCTACCCACGGCCAACAGGTGGCCCCATTGGGGGAGTCTTACCCCTCTGCAGAGGTGCATTCGGTGCATTCTAACGCCACAGCTGACAGGGCGGTAAAATATTAAATCAGAATAAAAAGTCTGACGAAATTAAATATGAACGCATATAAAAAGATTAAACATATATTCTTGTTTTATTTTAATTGATTTCTATATGAAATGATACATAGAATTGCTTTTTTAATTACATTTGAGAATAAAACAATAATATTAGCAATCAATAATTTATCAAATCTGTTTTTCTTAAAACCGGTATAAGATTTTGTCCATGCCTTATACTATGTAATCTTTAATTCTATGTGATATATAACGCACTTTCCAGGATTCTAAACTAGTTGATAGCGTGGGCTGTTTTCATCTTTCCCATCTTCTCTTGGCTCCATTGTCTCCGTTTCTTACCACTATTTATATGTAAAAGTAAAAGTAAAGTCGTCGGGGTGGCCTAAAGTTGGTATCAGACAATCAGCGAGGGAGTCTATCCCCTATTCCCTAGCGCTAGATGAGGAGATTCTTTTTGCGTATGAGGTGAAGCGCCACACCTACCATCAGCTCCTTACTTTACCGCACGGATCCCTGTGTGCTCATACGCTGAGATGGCGAGGGACGGTATCGAACTTGGAACCTTATGGTTTCTAGCCGAAAGCTCTACCGACTTGGCTAACCCGGCCCATTATATGTATAGTGTTATATTCAGAACCCACTGTTTATGGGTGGGAGCTTGCATACGGATATGTAAAAAATAAGAAACTGTATTAAGCAGAAAATTTCCAATTCCCCGAAGTTTCTCTTCTTTTTTATTTACATTAATTCTCTTTCTATTTTTTTAAAAAACATTTTCTGTTCTTTAATTCATTCCAGCTTCTTCGTAATTATTTCACCTGTTGCACGGCCCTTACCCATTTCCTTTAATTTGTAGTCATCGATTACATTCACTTCACTAGACGCAACGAATTTGTTCTTTGGCGCCTTGAAGTGGTTTTCTGTTCTGGAAGAAATTTAATTAATGAAGCAAAATTCTTAAGTTGTAATGTTTGGCAGATAAAGAACCCAGATGCTTTGAAAAATATCAAGACAACAACATCATGAGTCTTCTGTTCTATTGTATATGTAACGTATATGATTTTGGAGAAATGTTTACAACATCCTGATTCAAAAATACAGGGTGCCACAGAAATCTTCATCTTTCAATCTTTTGAACCATCTATTAACTAATAGACTCAATTTATAATAATAATAATAATAATAATAATAATAATAATAATAATAATAATAATAATAATAATAATAATAAATTCCCAGCCAGGAGTCCAGACCAAGTGTTGATTAACAACAAAAGAGAACATGTCAACTGGTGGACTTTGCGGTTCCAGCAGATCACAGGGTGAATTTGAAGGAAAATGAAAAGATGGATAAATAGCTGGACCTTGCTAGAGAATTTAAAAAGTGGAATATGAGGGTGAAAGTGATACCAATTGTAGTTGGTGCACTTGGAACAGTCCCAATAAAATTGGAAAAAAGACTGGAGGATCTAGAAATCAGAGGAAGAATAGAGACCATCCAGATTACTGCACTGCTGCAATCAGCTAGAATACTTAGAAGAGTCATGGATACCTGAGGAGACTTGTTGTTACTCAGCCTACAGTGAAATATCATCAGTTAAGTTGATGAGAAAAACTCAAAATGAGTGTAAAATAATAATAATAATAATAATAATAATAATAATAATAGTGAGAACTGAGGAAACTGTTGAACATGAAGGTGAAGGTCGTACCAATTGTAATTGGTGCCTTGGGACGGTCCCCAATGTTCTGGAAAAATAATTTCGGTGAATTTGGAAATAAGAGGAATAATCGAGATCATCCAAACTACTGCACTGTTGAGATCGGCTAGAATATTCAGAAGAGTCCTGGAGATCTGAGGAAACTTGCAGTTACTCAGTCTCCCATGAAGAGGCAGTGTTTCCACTTAAATTGTAAACATAATTAACTAAAAAAACATCCGTACACATCACTCTTTATTCTGTAAATTTTACATGGTTTGGACTTCTTACCCACAAAATATTTGACGAAATAACTTTATTTAAGAATAGAACTATCAGTTTGATTTGCTGCCATTTTGAATAGCCTCGAAACAAATATTTTCGAGATTAACATGATTTTAGCTAGAAAACCACTTGTAAACAAGGCAGTGATTGCATTCATGGAAAAAGTATTTAAAAATAAACTTTTTTTTTGAAAAGATGTTATTTATCGAATGACTCTAGTATTAATTCATTAATTTAATTGCGGTCTTTTATCAGCCTTTTTATTATTTTTGTTTTATTTCACAGAATATTTAACTGTCTTATAATTTTACTTTGTTTCAGGCGCGTTGTGTAATGGTTATTGTAATAGTTAAAGCGACTGGACTTTTTAACCTTTTAAGGCATCCAGTCAAGAGACCTGAAACTCTGAATTCAAAACCCGTTAAACTCTGCTCAAGAAATTGATGTAGTGTCACATCCTACACTTGCAGAGGTGTTGATATATATATATATATATATATATATAATTATATATATATAATATTATATATGTATTATATATATAATATATATATATATATATATATATATATATATATTTACTTTGTTATTCGTTATAGATTGTCTAAAGTCAGTGATTGAATTTTTTTAAAAATTTATACAACTGTTACCATTCTTGCAAAATTCAACAGGTCAGGTTAAATTTTGATTGTAGTGATAGTCACGTGGCTGACTTCAGTGAGAGAAAGCGAGGAAAAAACTTATGCTAACAGATCAGATTCCATTTGAGTTACTGATGTAATGTACTTCGTCACATGCACGCATGCACACACGCACGCACGCACGAACACACACGCGCACGCGCACACACACACCACCATACACGCACACACACGTGTGGACAATAAAAAACAACAGATAAAAATGCATTTTGAGACCCATTTCCTTTGTGGTTCAGCTCGTATTGATAAAACCTGACAAATTCTTAAGATTTAGATGCACCAAATAATATTTAAAAAAGGCAAACAAAAACATTGTAGGATGCTTTCTGAATGAGCGGATCTCACCTTACGCTTTGACTTTATTTATTTTCTTCTTATATTTATTGTTCTTCACTTAACCTCTGCGTTTCAGCTTTGCTTTCACTCAACACAAACGCAAAGACTGTCATCTCAACTTCAGAGCTTTGGTTGTTTTGTGTGACGTATATATCACATTTCTTTTTATTCCGTATTATTTCGCTTCTCTTTTTATCATGAAGATACGGTGAGAAGAAACCGGAAATAAATCAGAGTATAGAAATATAACAAAACAAATATTTGGAGGATGTGCATATTGATGAAGGAAAAATAGTGTTGCCTACATACAAATGTTTCGTTTATATATATATATATATATATATAGAGATATATATATATATATATATATATATATATATATATATATATATATACTAGCAAAAGTACCCGGTCTATGACGGACGATAACAGTTTTAGGAACACCAGGGAACTGTGGAATATTCCTTCATTGCATTTTGATCCAGAGTTGTAGTGCCTGTTAGGAACCTATCTATGGGTTGAATAGATTAAACAATGACTTTTCATTAGAACGAAAATTATTCGTATATCGGATATTTAATGTTAAACAAAGCTAACAGTTTGTGTATTACAATATTAGTTCATTTTAGGAATAGTCTCTTTTTTATGTTTACATTTTTTAAATATTAATAGCAAGCAACTGTGTTGTAAATTAGGCAAACATTATTACTGAATAGCGATTTTAATACTCGATAGATGGCCTTTCCTTTCGACCTTGTACCATATCCTACAGGTTGGGTAAAGAAAATGAGGTCCCATCATTGTATAATAGTTCGCAAGGTAGTCTTGTAAATCCTTTACTGCTGAATAGTGATTTCAATGTTTGATGGATGTCACATAATTACGGAATTGTGTCTAATAATATTGACATTTTTTAGCAGAATTTAGAATTCATGTTTTGTTCTTTTGTTTGTTTGTTTTTTTGTTGTTTTTTTTTGTTTTTCTGGGGGGGAGGGGCTAAAAAAAGTCGCGTATAGAAACTTATAAAAATATTTCTGATATAATTATTCAGACTCTTAACTTTAGAGAAAAAAATCGTTTTTTATCTGTTCACATTTTTTTTTAGATTTCATAAAATAAAATAGCGGGAGCTCGTAAAAATATCTCCCATATTATGTTTTAAGAAAAAAACTATTCAAACATATTATCATCAACAGATGAAGAATTACCGAAAATTTCGCGAAATTTGATTTTTAGTTGATTTTTCATAGAATTCTTAAAAAAGCCGGTCGTCATAACTTGTTTTAGCTACCATAAATTTCAATTGGTTTAACGATGCAAAAAGGTAAAGATAGTTTCGTTCATAATTTTAATCATTTCCGTAAGCTGATTTTTTTAAATCATCAGGAGTTGTGTTCTTCTTTTGAATGGTTAAAAATTAAAGATAATATTAACCTTTATTCAAGTTTCATTGTGTTAAATATAAATCCAGTTAGCAATTTTAAAATAATAATAATATGTGTCTTTTTTTATATCCCCTTTTTTTAATCGCTAAGAATTTGCGATATTTTTTTGTTTACAACATTGAGAATGATATGTTTAAAAGTGACTTGAGAATGGTTTAAATTATTTTTTCTAAAAGTTTTTCGTACGTAAGACAATTTTAAATTCAGGTTTTTTTTAGCTCTAAAACAAAAGTAACAAGGAAGCCAACTAAACATTATAATTCGCGTTGTAATTTAAATTTCATTATACTTATTTCAAAAACGTTTTGAGTTTCACTGATTAAAAATGGATATATATATTCATATTTCATTCTAAGAAATATGAAAATAAAAGTATGTGGGTGTCCACTTTTTTTATATCCCTTTTTTTTTAATCGCTTGAATGATTTTTTCTAAAACTTTTTCATGCGTAAGACAATTTTAAATTCAGTTTTAGTAAATTCAAATTTCATTATTTAATGAATAGTTTCTTTTAAAAATGTTTTGTGGTTTGCTGATTAAAAATTGATATATTTTATTCTAAGAAATATGAAAGTATTCGTAAAAAATATTGATAAAAACGTTTTCATCTTTCCTTTTTACATTTAACAAGATACACTTGGTTTGAAAAGTTGATTTCTTTTAGTTCTCAACAGAAAAAAACAAAAACAGTTCGTACTAAATTACAAGACAATCCCATTTAACAATATTGTCTTATAAGTAGAAATAGAGCGGACATTTTGAATGACAGTTGATATATGCAGCAGGCAAGCTCCTGCTGATACAATAGCAGCAGGAGCTCGTATACTGACAGTTCCACAAATTGGTTGATTTTAGTTTAATTGATTAATCATATCCATTTATCAGTAAAAATCAATAACCAAATTTAGCGTACTTCTTAGTTATAAGGGTATTAATGTGTATGCAAGATTCCGAATCCGAGTGACCTCCCCTTTTGGAGTTATACGTCGACACGTATATACCAAATTTCCTTATATATACATATATATACATACATACATACATATAATATATATATATATATATATATATATATATATATATATATATATATATATATATATGTATGTATCATCGAACAGAAACAAATGTATGTTTTATTCATAAATAAACACATCATCAGAACGTGTTTTTTTTCCACATATTCTTTACTGCTTATCGTAGTGTGGTTGTAGTTTTAGAGCTCTGGGAAGTGTGATGTACTTCTTTATTTTTATTACACTTACATCCATTCTGACCCGGAATAGTAGTACCATTTAGAAACCCATGTTAGTGTCAAATAGATATGCAGAGAAAGGATTTTCGATGGATAGAATCTTAATGGAATTACAAGTTTTTAAAAAAATTGTATATGTATAAAGTTCGAAATTGAAGACTGCAGTATGAAAAGATGAAATACCGTTTGGAAAATCAGAATTAACTTGTTTCATAGGTGGTCTAACGTCATCTGAATGCATACTATTTTATTATAAAAAAGCGAAGTACATTGGAAGGAGAAAAAGATAATTATTTATGTAAAGCTTCTCTGCCTTTAATTCTAAAAGAAAATGTCAACAATATGTCAATGAAATGAAATTTTAATTTTGATTAAGCGTTAAGACATTTCACTCCTAATATTGCTAAAACCATTTGCACTCTGATAACGCTAGACCACTTATAAAATTAGTCATCTCAATTTTACAAACTTTTTACTTCTCATATATCTATACGAATCGCTTGTGTACATATATTTACCGAATATCCTCTCCAGAGACAAGATGTGATTCAAGGTCAGTTTTTAAGTTGATTTGATTTATTTTCTCTTCTCCTATACGGGTTCCCATAACAAAACTCAAGAGTTCAGGGTACATTCCTACGTACCCATAGATAGAGGAAAAAAGATTTGTTCATGCCTTTAGTTATATATTCTCTTTCGGTTTTCACTCTCAGCTCTAATACGATATCCCTCTTAATGTATATTTACCAGCTCCTAAGTACGAGTTGGATCTGACATAAGTTTTCCTTCTCTTTGACTGGTTGCTTAACCAAGGTTAAAGAACTTAGTCTGCCTTACTATTTATCCATATCTGGAGCGGGAAAGGTTGGATGCATAAGGTTCCTAAGGGTGTTAGCGTTATGTGAAAAGCAAAATAGTTCAGGATTCTAACTCGGGAAGTCTAGTCTATTTTTTACACGTCATGCGCTTCCTCTTTTGTTTATATGCAATGAGCATGTATGTGTATAATATTTTTGGGTGTGAATGGTATCTATATTTTGCACAGGTAATCCGATGGACCTTCTTGATTTTGGCACTTTTTTTTTCTTTGTAAGATGAAGTGATGTTCCCTGATCGGAATTTCGTGTTTATTTCCCAAATTGGAATGTCTTTCGTTGCAGGTTTCATGACTTGGATCACAAACCACCATTAACCCGTCGTTTTACAAAAAAAAGGGAATTCCTTACATTCCTTGACTTTCACAAAGCTTTCGACCTTGGTGGGCTGCCAGGTTCCATTTGAAGACACTATTCCTTAGATTTAAGCAATACATCAAAAGGGAGATAATTCTACAAAAAATCAATAGCGTAAAAAAAGAGACGAAAAGGACATAGATTGTGATGGCAAAGGGTTGACATTCTAAGTGCATATATATGTTTTAGCGGTGCAGGTGCGTTGTGGGGGGTTACCGTCGTAGAAAATGGCCACGGCGAAACGGGTTCAATCCTGGACGTCTTCAGCTGCTAAATGGATTGAGGAATTACATTTAGGGAAAAGTTCCGAGATTGTAGGTGAATTGATGAAAAGAGTTCGATGGCGGTAATTCCTCTTTAACACCATTAGTAGGGCAATATGCAGAATCTCCTCCCTTCAACAGGCTCTTATTATAAGACCTGCTCGGTAATGCTCTTCGTTTGCGTTGGATCGCCTCGCATAGTCAGCCTTCATTCGGTATACGGTGAATTCGGTAAATGGAACCGGCGCAACTGACCCAGGGTGAATGCTGTTACAGACACAGATTAGAGATGAGTTTATGTGTTAAACCTTATGTTATTTGATATATAAAAACAAAAAGAAACAGCTGGTTGTTTTTTTTAGATTTCCAAGAAATAATCGAGCTTTCGTCCGATAATTTAAAACAGTATCCTGATATACTTTTTCGGTCACTTGAACCTGTCCAATCGGCATCCCAAAATCCACGTAATTTTAAGGGTCTAGTCGATTTTTTTTAATCTAGCGACTGACTTATTGAGCCTTTCAAATATCACAAAACATTGCCCTTGTTAAATGGATTGGTGTAGGTTTATCCAAATACTGAGATAATTTTGAAACTATATACGATATATCTGGCCTTGTAGCCATCATAATATAAATTAAGGAACCAACAATTTCACGGTAGAGTTTGTTATCAATTAATTCGTTTTCATTATCAATTATTTTATTTATATCCATTTCGCATATTGTATAATCTTATGTCTTTCAGGAAGGACATATACTGTAATTTATAAATATACGCCTCAGATTATTTATTTGATAACAGCAAAATCACTGCATTCTATTAGAATTTGTTTAGCTGTGTATATATATATATATATATATATATATATATATATATATATATACACCATCCCCTTGCACAAGAGTATGTTATAGAAGGTCAATATCTTAAGCAGGGTTTAACATGTTTGAATTTCGTTTTACTTCTCCTAACCAAGGTTAAAGAGTCGAGTATTCCACCTATTTACCCATAGCTGAAGGGAGAATAGTTGGATACATACCTTTCCCCAGGGAATTAGCGTGATATAAAAACAGCCTCGTTCTGAATTTGAACTCGAGTCACGGTGTTCCTTTTCTACGACGACGCCACCGACACCCTCCTATGTTCCCGCTTTGCTAATAATATAATGATTGTTCTGCATTTGCCTCAGTTTTTGCTTAAATTTCAATATGTAAAAGTATAATAATCTTGACTAACAGAACCGGTGGATATACCACAGTAGATAATTTAATTATTACAACGTTTGATATGTTTACTTAAGAGATCTTGCAAAATAGTTCAATATGTAAAAAGTATAATAATCTTGATTTAACCCTCTGTCAGTAACCAAGCACAATTGACTCCATGTCTCTACCTAAACTTAGATATAAATGCTCTATCCACAATATTGAGCACTACTCACTTATAAAACAACACACTATATTGTCAGTATTAAGTATATATATATAATATATATATATATATATATATATACATATATATATATATATATATATATTAGAAGGAAAGTCATGAATCCAGCTACGGATAGGGCTTTTTTTAGCCTAGATCTTACTACCAGTATAGGAGAATATAGATCTTTGATTTCAGAGCAGCGGTTTCCTTCAAAAATGACCTTGTGTCACACCCTGGCCCCTGATCGAGTGTTTCAGTAAAGACATGCTTTGTTGTAAGGATTAGTCTTTTAGGATTATTGATAAGGAAATGTTTTCTTTGTTGCATCTGCATCCCTTGCAACTATTCCCAATGGCTTGTGCATCCGTCTTGCTTGCTTTTTTATCAAGAACGGCTAATCCATATACATGGCCATAGAAACATACATCAGACGCCTCCATCAGTATAGGCTGTTTGACTTGCAATCTATTCGCATTCAAATGTATGTTTCTTTGATTTTATTCATTCGTTATTTTTGTAGCATTATTTTCAAGCTTCGCTGATGAGTATTTTATGAACGTTGTACACACTGTCTTGATTTATGCAAGTTTATCGTTTCTGCTTTACGATCAAGAAGAATATTAATAATTGATTCCTTGTATTAGAAATAGATGCTAATTAACAAATTATTAGATACCACTACTTTTGTATACTGGCATTAAATTCGACCCTACTTCCTGTATCTTCATACGTAGCGGGTATCGTCACTAACCCTAGACGATATATGTAGTGGTCGCTTAATGAAATCACAAACATGATGTATAAGTAGTTTTGAAATTAATTATCTCTTGGCTGTACGTGGTGGGCGGCGAACTTGACAATGGGAACTGCCCAAGGGTTGACAATGACTGCTACTGCTGCTGTGATGACTAGCGTTGTTGAGGTATAGGGGTGGCTGAACCTCACTGCCCGCTGGCAGGGATGGACCGTGTCGACGGTCACTCTTTATGCTCTGTTCGCCGTCTCCTGTCTGACTGTCCAACTGACGACTCGACCCTCTGGCTTTTGTATTGACGACCACCTACGCATCTTTATCTTTTGATCTGATAACTATTTCCGAACTTATTGTTACCCATCCTTCTTTTGTTCGCTTTACAGGGAAAAAGTCCTCTGTCATTTTTGCCGTCTTTTCTTTGCTTTTTTTCATATTAATATTTCCGTTTGTACAATATCCAACACTACCAATTCTCTTGCTAATATTATAATATTTTACCATAAATTGTATTTAAGCTGAAATTCAGGTCATTACATGCCAAAGTATTCAGTTGTATCCTGCAAGCTGCATACTGCTAGGCATAAACAGATATAATCGCTTCATTGAATTGACGTTTCCATGAAAAATCAGCAAGGCGAATTCAAAGATAGATAAGTTTTATATATGAATTGCTTTTGTTTTGTTTTTTTTGTAAATTTTCTATAATTTTAAAAGTACACCGTGTTTTAAATAGTACTTGTTGGGCCGGTTTAGCTCAGTTGATAGGAACCGCATGGTTCTGGGTTTGATATCGGCCCTCGCCAACTCAGCGTAGGAGTATAGCGCTGGGAACTGTGTGGTAAAGTGAGGAGCTGACAGTAGGTGTGGCGCTCCGTCTCAGACGGCCAAACAATCCCCTCCGTCTAGTGCTAGTGAAAATGGGATAGACTCCCTCACTGTCTGGCTGAAATTGATTAAAAAAGCACTTAAGAAATAAAATGCCATATTTCCATAAATTCATCACTGACATTTTTATTCGCATGAAGTGTATTGTACGCTTCAAAAATTGATTTAGATTTTAAAGATTATATGAATAATTTTTTGAACAAAGGGGAATATTCTTAGAACTGAAAGTTTATTTTTGATTTTCCAAAGATGTTTTTATGCTTTTTTAAAAAAATATTTTTGTTAAGATTTTTACTCGTTTTTAACTAGATAAAATCAATAAACTTTATGCAAACATAAAATTTAGCGGTGAATTTATGGAAAAAAAAGGTGTTTTATTATTCTTGAATCAATTTTATTTTTTAATACTTTTTATCAAAATAAACTACTACTATTTACACAGGGGGAATTGTAAAATTCCGATTCATTCTTTTGTTGAATTCGGCTCGCAGAGTTTTCGGGTATTCGAACGCCCCCCCCCATAAAATGATTATTTCCGTGTAATGATGTCCCATGAAGTATATTTTCCCGCCAAGCGATAATCGGTATTATGACCCAAACCCGTGTAAGGGGTTATAATGAAAGTATTGCTTTTAGGATAACTCCATTTACATAGCTTACGGTCAAGTCACACTGAAAGCATCGGTTCCCGCTTGGTCACCGAAGTTAAGCAGTGATGAGCCTGTTTTATACTTCGATGGGTGACTATTTAAGCAACCACAGATACTGTGAGTAAATGGAATATCAAAGTGATCTGATTCAGCCTTAAATGGCCTGAAAACTGTTGGTATGCCGGAAAACAACCAACCAACCAACTAGAAACAACAAAATCCTTTTTTTTTAAATTGAAGATTCTGACTCAATACTATTCATCACACCTCGTAAATATCTTATTATAATGGAGATGTGTGGTTTGTCTGTCTGTAACGAAACTATATTACTATACAAGTCATTCCTTTGTTATTTACATCACATTCTCCATGATTTATTTTTATTTAAACCTCAATTATTAACAAAATTGTTTACTTCATTAAGACTGTTGACAATATCTACATGCTAATAACATGCAGTTGTATTTATATATAACAACAAATAGCGGTTTTACAGTGTGAATGGGAAGGCTAATTTGCATATTGATCTTAAAAATTTGATTTTAATAAATATATGCTTAGTATTATTAATTCTCTAATTGTTTGGTTTTATCTTGATGAATATGACCAAAAATCTCTTCAATAAATCTTTTAAAAAAATCCATTAACAAGATGAAATAACTGTAATTTATTCTTTACTTCCTATTTAAACTAAATAGTTAAATTAGAAAATTTACCAACGAAAGACGGGAGTAATGGAAAATGATGGAAGAGTTAGTTTCAAAGTTGTTCTATTTTTCAATCATACCCCCTCTGTTCCAAATCTTTTTATCTACATTCTTATTCAGTTTCATCAGCCTTTCTGATTTAATATGATATTTTATTATATTAAAACTTAAATACTTGCACCCGGAGGGTGCATATATTTGCTAGTGCAGATAATATATACAGCACTTATTAATACAATACAAAACAAATCGAATAAATCAACTCTGTATTTAAAACGTAGAGAGACTGGCTTCATAATTTCTTTTTATTATTTGCTTTGCAAGTTTAGATTGTAAACCACGACTCAAGTTGCCCTAACTATTAATAATTTTGTATTATTATATTTGTTTTAAAGCTTAATCTTGTGCTAGGTCCAGAGCGCATTGAACACTCTTTATGATCTACTATACAAGTCTTAAAATATCTTCTTTCGGTAGAGCGTTGGGCTAGAAACCACAAGGTTCCTAGATCAATACCGGCCCTCGCCAACTTAGCGTATGGGTAGCACAGGTAAAGTAAGGAGCTGATGGTAGGTGTGGCGCTCCAATCCAGACGCAAAATCAATCTCCTTGGTCTAGCGCTACTGAAAAGGGGATAGACTCCCTCGCTGATAGGCGGATGCCACATTAGGCCGCCGACGGTTTCTTTTTTTAGTACATAGTAGGGCAGACAATGTCATCTAGCTTTGCGTCTGGATTGGAGCGCCACACCTACATCAGCTTCCTTACTTACTGTGTACCCATAAGCAAGTTGGAGGGCGGTATTGATCTAGGAACCTTGTGGTTTTTCTAGCCCAACGCTCTACCGAAAGAAGATTATTTTAGACTTGTATGTAGATATAAAGAGTGTTTCAATGCGCTCTGGACTAGCACAAGATTAAGCTTTAAACAAAAATATAATAAACAAAATTATTAATAGTTAGGGCACTTGAGTCGTGGTTACAATCTAAACTTGCAAAGCAAATATAAAAAGAAAACTTTGAAGCCAGTCTCTCTAGTTTAAATACAAGTTGATTTATTCGATTTGTTTGTATTGTATATAGTGCTGTTATATATATCTGCACTAGCAAATAATATGCACCCTCGGGTGCAAGTATTTTAATTTTTAAATAAATAAATTCATATTAATTCAGAAAGGCTGACTGAAACAGAATAAGAATGTAGATAAAAAGGATTTGGAACAGAGGGGGTATGATTGAAAATAGAACAACTTGACACTATACTCTTCATCATTTTCCATTACTCGTTTTCGTTGGTAAATTTTCTAATTACTATTTAGTTTAATAGGAAGTAAGAAAATATTACAGTTATTCAAATCTTGTTAATGGATTTTTTAAAAGATTTATTTTGAAGAGATTTTTGGTCCATATTCATCAAGATAAAACCAACAAATTAGAAAATTAATAATACTAAGCATATTTATTAAAAATCAATTTTTAGATAATATGCAAATTAGCTTCCATTCACAACTGTAAACCGCTATTTGTTGTATATAAACTCAACTGAGGTTATTAGCTGTAGAATATTGTCCAACAGTCTTAATGAAGTAAGAAACAATTTTGTTAATAATTAGAGGTTTAAATAAAATAAAAATATGGAGAATGTGATGTAAATAACAAGGGAATTGTGACTTGTATAGTAATATAGTTTCGGTTACAAAGCAACCACAATCTCCTATAAAAGATATTTGAGTGTGTGAATAGTATTGAGTCAGAATCTTCAATTTTAAAAAAAAGGATTTTGTTGTTTCTAGTTGTTGGTTGGTGTTTTCCGCATACAACAGTTTTCAGGCATTTAAGGCTGATAAGATATTTGGATATTCCATTTACTCACAGTATCTGGGTTGCTT
This sequence comes from Doryteuthis pealeii, assembly GCA_023376005.1. Classification (NCBI taxonomy): domain Eukaryota; kingdom Metazoa; phylum Mollusca; class Cephalopoda; order Myopsida; family Loliginidae; genus Doryteuthis; species Doryteuthis pealeii. The sequence goes on along the minus strand of CM042138.1, from coordinate 73,661,418 downwards.
AATAGTCACCATCGAAGTATAACAGGCTCAATCATGCTTAACTAGGTGACCAAGGGGAACCGATGCCTTTAGTGTGACTTGCCCGTAAGCTATGTAAATGGAGTTATCCTAAAAGCAATACTTTCATTATAAACCCCTTACACGGGTTTGGGTCATAATACCGATATCGCTTGGCGGAAATTATACTTCATGGGAATCATTAACGGAAATAATATTTTATGGGGGGGGGGGCGTTCCATACCCGAAAACTCTGCGAGCCGATTCAACAAAAGAATGATCGGAATTTTTACAATTCCCTGTTTGTAAATAGTAGTAGTTTTATTTTGATAAAAGTATTAAAAAAATAATTGATTCAAGAATAATAAACACTTTTTTTCCATAAATTACGCTAAATTTATGTTTGCATAAAGTTTTTAATGATTTTATCTAGTTAAAACGAGTAAATCTTAACAAAAATATTTTTACCAAAGCATAAAAACATCTTGGAAAATCAAAAATAACTTTCAGTTCTAAGATTTCCCTTTTGTTAAAAAATTATTCATAAATCTTTTAAATTAAATCAATTTTTGAAGCGTAAATACACTTCATGCGAATAAATGTTAGTGATGATTTATGGAAATATGGCATTTTATTTCTTAAGTGCTTTTTTTTAATCAATTCAGCCAGACGTGAGGGAGTCTATCCATTTTCACTAGCATAGCGGGGGGATTGTTTTGGCCGTCTGAGACGGAGCGCCACACCTACTGTCAGCTCCTCACTTTACCAACAGTTTCCACGCTATACCTCTACGCTGAGTTGGCGAGGGCGATATCAAACCCAGAACCATCGGTTCCTATAACTTGAGCTAACAACGGCCAACAGTATATTAAAACAGGTGTACTTTTAAAATTATAGAAAATTTAACAAAAAAACAAAACAAAGCAATTCTATAAGAGAATTATTATCTTTGATTCGGCTCTTGCTGATATTTCATGGAAAACGTCATCAATGAAGCGATTATATCTGTTTGCCTAGCAGTATGCAGCTTGCAGGATACAACTGAATACTTTGGATGTAATGACCTGAATTTCAGCTTAAAATCAACTTATGGTAAAATATTATAATATTAGCAAGAGAATTGGTAGTGTTGGATAATGTACAAACGGAAATATTAATGAAAAAAGCAAAGAAAAGACGGCAAAAATGACAGAGGATTTTCCCTGTAAAGCGAAAAAAGAGGATTGGGTAACAATAAGTTCGGAAATAGTTATCAGATCAAAAGATAAAGATGCGTAGGTGGTCGTCAATACAAAAGCCAGAGGGTCGAGTCGTCAGTTGGACAGTACAGATCAGGAAGACGGCGGAACAGAGCATAAAGAGTGACCGTCGACCGGTCCATCCCCTGCCAGCGGGAGTGAGGGTTCAGCCACCCTAATACCTCAAACGAGTCATCACAGCAGCAGTAGCAGTCATTGTCACCTTGGGCAGTTCCCATTGTCAAGTTCGCCGCCACCACGTACAGCCAAGAGATAAATTAATCAAAACTACTATACATCATGTGTTGTGATTTCATTAAGCGACCACTACATATATCGTCTAGGGTATGACGATACCCGCTACGTATGAAGATACAGGAAGTGGGTCGAATTTAATGAGTATACAAAGTAGTGTATTAATAATTTGTTAATTAGCAATCTATTTCTAATAAGGAATCAATTATTTAATATTCTTCTTGATCGTAAAGCAGAACGATAAAACTTGCATAAATCAGACAGTGTGTAACGTTCATAATATACTCATCAGCGAAGCTTGGAAATACATTGCTACAAAATACGAATGAATAAAAATCAAAGAAACATACATTTGACATGGGAATAATTGCAAGTCAACAGCCTATACTGATGGAGGGTCTGATTGTATGTTTCTATGGCCATGTTATGGATTAGCCCGTTCTTGATAAAAAGCAAGCAAGACGGATGCACAAGCATTGGGAATAGTTGCAAGGGGATGCAGTGCAACAAAGAAACATTTCCTTATCAATAATCTAAAAGACTAATCTTTACACAAAGCATGTGCTTTACTGAAACACTCGATCAGGGGCAGGGTGTGACACAAGGTCAAATTTTTGAAGGAAACGCTGCTCTGAAATCAAAGATCTATATTCTCCTATACTGGTAGTAAGATCTAGCTAACAAGCTATCCGTAGCTGGATTCATGACTTTCCTTTAATATATATATATAATATACTTATATGTATATATTATATATATATAATATATATATATATATATTAATATGAAATATAGGTGTGTTGTAATTTATAAGTGAGTAGTGCTCAATATTGTGGATAGAGCATTTTATCTAAGTTAGGGTAGAGTGACTGGAGTAATTGTGCTTGGTACTGATAGAGGGTTATCAAGATTATTATCTTTTTACATATTGAACATTTTTGCAAGATTCTTAAGTAACATATCAAACGTGTAATAATTAATTATCATATGTGGTATATCACCGGTTCTGTTAGTCAATGATATTATCACTTTTACATATGAAATTGTAAGCAAAAACTGAGGCAAATGCAGAACAATCATTATATTATTAGCAAAGCGGGAACATAGGAGGGTGTCGGTGGCGTCGTCGTAGAAAGGAACACCGTGACTCGAGTTCAAATTCAGAACGAGGCTGTTTTTTATATCACGCTAATTCCCTGGGGAAAAGGGTATGTATCCAACTATTCTCCTTCAGCTATGGGTAAATAGGTGGAATTCGACTCTTTAACCTTGGTGGAGAAGTAAAACGAAATTTCAAACATGTTAAACCCTGCTTAAGATATTGACCTTCTATAACATACTCTTTTGTGCAAGGGGGATGGTGTATATTATATTAATTATAATATATATATATATATATATATATATACTACAGCTAACAAATTCTAATAGAATGCAGTGATTTTGCTGTTATCAAATAAATAATCTGAGGCGTATATTTATAAATTACAGTATATGTCTTCCTGAAAGAATAAGATTATACAATATGCGAATGATATAAATAAAATAATTGATAATGAAACGAATTAATTGATCAAACTCTACGTGAAATTGTTGTTCCTTAATTTATATTATGATGGCTACAAGGCCAGATATATCGTATATAGTTTAAATTATCTCAGTATTTGGATAATATAAGGGCATGTTTTTGTGATATTTGAAAGGCTCAATAAGTCAGTCGCTAGATTAAAAAAAATGACTAGACCTTAAAATTTACGTGGATTTTGGGATGCCGTGGACAGTTAAGTGACCGAAAAAGTATATCAGGATACTGTTTTAAATTATCGGAGAAGCTCGATATTCTGGAATCTAAAAAACACTGCTTTCATCTTTGTCTTTTATATATCAAATAAATAAGGTTTAACACATAAACTACTCTAATCTGTGTCTGTAACAGCATTCACCTGGTCAGTTGCGCCGGTTCCATTACCGAATCACCGTATACCGAAGAGGCTGACTATGCGAGCGTCCAACGAAAACGAAGAGCATTACGAGCAGGTCTTATAATAAGAGCCTGATTAGAGAGGAGAGATTCTGCATATTGCCCTACTAATGGTGTTAAAGAGGAATTACGCATCGAACTCTTTCATCAATTCACCTAAATCTCGGAACTTTTCCCTAATGTAATTCCTCATCCATTTAGCAGCTGAAGACGTCCAGGATTGAACCCGTTTCGCCGTGGCCATTTTCTACGACGGTAACCCCACAACGCACCTGCACCGCTAAAACATATATATGCACTTAGAATGTCAACCCTTTGCCATCACAATCTATGTCCTTTTCGTCTCTTTTTTTACGCTATTGATTTTTTGTAGAATTATCTCCTTTTGATGTATTGCTTAAATCTAAGGAATAGTGTCTTCCAATGGACCTGGCAGCCACAAGGTCGAAAGCTTTGTGAAGTCAAGGAATGTAGGAATTCCCTTTTTTTTGTAAAACGACGGGTTAATGGTGGTTTGTGATCAAGTCATGAAACCTGCAAGAGACAATTCCAATTTGGGAAATACACGAAATTCCGATCAGGGAACATCACTTCATCTACAAAGAAAAAAAAGTGCCAAAATAAGAAGGTCCATCGATTATACTGTGCAAAATATGATACCATTCACAAAAATTATACACATACATGCTCATTGCATATAAACAAAAGAGGAAGCGCATGACGTGTAAAATAGACTAGACTTCCCGAGTTAGAATCCTGAACTATTTTGCTTTTCACATAACGCTAACACCCTTAGGAACCTTATGCATCCAACCTTTCCCGCTCCAGATATGGATAAATAGTAAGGCAGACTAAGTTCTTTAACCTTGGTTAAGCAACCAGTCAAGAGAAGGAAACTTATGTCAGATCCAACTCGTACTTAGGAGCTGGTAATATACATTAAGAGGGATATCGTATTAGAGCTGAGAGTGAAACCGAAGAGAATATATAACTAGGCATGAACAAATCTTTTTTCCTCTATCTATGGGTACGTAGGAATGTTACCCTGAATCTCTGAGTTTTGTTATGGGAACCGTATAGGAGAAGAGAAAATAATCAAATCAACTTAAAAACTGACCTTGAAACATCTTGTCTGGAGAGGATATTCGGTAAATATATGTAACAAGCGATTCGTATAGATATATGAGAGTAAAAAGTTTTGTAAAATTGAGAATGACTAATTTTATAAGTGGTCTAGCGTTATCAGAGTGCAAATGGTTTTAGCAATATTAGGAGTGAAATGTCTTAACGCTTAATCAAAATTAAAATTTCATTTCATTGACATATTGTTGACATTTTCTTTTAGAATTAAAGGCAGAGAAGCTTTACATAAATAATTATCTTTTTCTCCTTCCAATGTACTTCGCTTTTTTATAATAAAATAGTATGCATTCAGATGACGTTAGACCACCTATGAAACAAGTTAATTCTGATTTTCCAAACGGTATTTCATCTTTTCATACTGCAGTCTTCAATTTCGAACTTTATACATATACAATTTTTTTAAAAACTTGTAATTCCATTAAGATTCTATCCATCGAAAATCCTTTCTCTGCATATCTATTTGACACTAACATGGGTTTCTAAATGGTACTACTATTCCGGGTCAGAATGGATGTAAGTGTAATAAAAATAAAGAAGTACATCACACTTCCAGAAGCTCTAAAACTACAACCACACTACGATAAGCAGTAAGAATATGTTGGAAAAAAACACGTTCTGATGATGTGTTTATTTATGAATAAAACATACATTTGTTTCTGTTCGATGATACATACATATATAATAATATATATAAATATATAATTATATATATATATATATATATATATATATATAATGTATGTATGTATGTATTATATTGTATATATAAGGAAATTTGGTATATACGTGTCGACGTATAACCCAAAAGGGAGGTCACTCGGATTCGGAATCTTGCATACACATTAATACCCTTATAACTAAGAAGTACGCTAAATTTGGTTATTGATTTTTACTGATAAAATGGATATGATTAATCAATTAACTAAAATCAACCAATTTGTGGAACTGTCAGTATACGAGCTCCTGCTGCTATTGTATCAGCAGGAGCTTGCCTGCTGCATATATCACTGTCATTCAAAATGTCCGCTCTATTTCTACTATGACAATATTGTTAAATGGGATTGTCCCTTGTAATTTAGTACAACTGTTTTTGTTTTTTCTGTTGAGAAAATAAAAGAATCAACTTTTCAAACCAAGTTGTATCTTGTAAATGTAAAAAGGAAAGATGAAAACGTTTTTATCAATATTTTTTACGAATACTTTCATATTTCTAGAATAAATATATCAATTTTTAATCAGCAAACCACAAAACATTTTTAAAAGAAACTATTCATTAAATAATGAAATTGAATTTACTAAAACTGAAATTTAAATTGTCTTACGCATGAAAAAGTTTTAGAAAAAATCATTCAAGCGATTAAAAAAAAAGGGATATAAAAAAAGTGGCCACCCACATACTTTTATTTTCATATTTTTTAGAATGAAATATGAATATATATATCCATTTTTAATCAGGTGAAACTCAAAACGTTTTGAAATAAGTATAATGAAATTAAATTACAACGCGAATTATAATGTTATTGGCTTCCTTGTTACTTTTGTTTTAGAGCTAAAAAAACCTGAATTTAAAATTGTCTTACGTACGAAAAACTTTTAAGAAAAATAATTTAAACCATTCTCAAGTCACTTTTAAACATATCATTCTCAATGTTTTGTAAACAAATATCGCAAATTCTTAAGCGATTAAAAAAAGGGGATATAAAAAAGACACAATTATTATTTTTTAAAAATTGCTAACTGGATTTATATTTAACACAATGTAACTTGAATAAAGGTTAATATTATCTTTAATTTTTAACCATTCAAAAGAAGAAACAACTCCTGATGATTAAAAAAAATCAGCTTACGGAAATGATTAAAATTTGAACGAAACTATCTTTAAACTTTTTGCATCGTTAAACCAATTGAAATTTATGGTAGCTAAAAACAAGTTATGACGACCGGCTTTTTAAGAATTCTATGAAATCAACTAAAAATCAAATTTCGCGAAATTTTCGGTAATTCTTCATCTGTTGATGATAATATGTTTGAATAGTTTTTTTCTTAAACATAATATGGGAGATATTTTACGAGCTCCCGCTATTTTATTTTATGAAATCTAAAAAAAATGTGAACAGATAAAAACGATTTTTTCTCTAGAAGTTAAGAGTCTGAATAATTATTCAGAAGATTTTTATAAGTTTCTATACGCGACTTTTTTTTTAGCCCCTCCCCCCAGAAAAACAAAAAAAACAACAAAAAAACAACAAACAAGAAAAAAACTGAATTCTAAATTCTGCTAAAAAAATGTCAATATTATTAGACACAATTCGTAATTATGTGACATCCATCAAACATTGAAATCACTATTCAGCAGTAAAGGATTTACAAGACACCTTGCGAACTATTATACAATGATGGGACCTCTTTCTTTACCCACCTGTAAGGATATGGTACAAGGTCGAAAGGAAAGGCATCTATCGAGTATTTCGCTATTCAGTATAATGTTTGGGCCTAATTTACCCAAACAGTTGCTTGCTATTATATTTAAAAATGTAAACATAAAAAAGAGACTATTCCTAAAATGAACTTAATATTTGTAATACACAAACTGTTAGCTTTGTTTAACATTAAATATCCATATACGAATAATTTTCGGTTCTAATGAAGTCATTGTTTAATCTATTCAACCATAGATAGGTTCCTAACAGCAACTACAACTCTGGATCAAAATGCAATGAAGGAATATCCACAGTTCCCTGGTGTTTCCTCAACTGTTTATCGTCCGGTCATGACCGGGTACTTTTGCTAGTATAATATATATATTTATATATATATAATATATATATATATCAACCTCTCTCTC
>CM042138.1:73650917-73653949 GCA_023376005.1 Doryteuthis pealeii | reverse complement strand
GGGTTTATGCTGTATAATATATATATAAGCATAAAGTGTTCGTAATATATATATATCTATATATATATATATATATATAAATATATATATATATATATATATATATATATATATATTAATATTCAATATCGTTTTCACATAATAATTAGATGTATATCCATTCCCACACAATACAAGCAACGCTTGATCAATGCACAATATATAATAATATTTATAAGTTATAATATATATATATATATATAGTATATATAATAATATATATTATTGGGGTGGGGGGTTCAGAATATTCGCAGATATACCTATGCATTTGTGCTTGTATATATATATATATATATATATATATACCTATATATATATATATATATAATATATGCATAAGTGTTCCATATAGTATATATATATATATATATATATATATATATATATATATAGTTAAAAATTAATGGCAAGTGGAATGATGGATGAAATAAAAATGAATGAAAATGAGGATGAATGAAAAATCCTTGCCAAAAGACCCTTCTCAAAAGTATTGAAACACTTTTTGAGAGTGGGCTCCCTGATAGAAAGTTTTTCTCATCTATTATTAGACTCCTTTGAAGCACCAAGTTAATATAATTATTCTATAGGTTATTAGAGAAGATAAAACCCATCTCTTACATTTGTAATATCTGTTGAGAATGGGGTTGAATTTTTTATATATATATATCTAATCTTGTCTGGTTAACTTCTGGTGAATATTGCTACATTATATATGAATATATAATCAATATATATATATATATATATATATATATATATATATATATATTATATAATATATATATAAGTACTCGGGAACTGAACTTTGGTGACTTATCCACCAATTCCACCCAAACATTAAAAAAGTTGGCCAAAAAATTAAGAAAAGATCAAAAATAAAATTGTTAAACAGATGTGCCTTTTGTTTAATTCTACATGTATAAATGAAAGAATGCTGCCCAAATACACACACACACACACACACACACACACATACATATATATATATATATATATATATATATATATATATATATATATATATATATATATATATAATATATATATTATATATGAATATATAACATATACATGAATATATATATATATATATAATGATATATATATTATGGAGGCGCGTGGGCTAGTGGTTAGAGTCCTGGAAAGTGGACTCATCGATTCGAGTTCAATTCCTAGACAAAGCTGTTGGCATTTCACATAGCGCTAATACCCTTGGGAAAGGTATGAATCCATATATTCTCCCTCCAGCTATGGGTTAAATAGTAGGGCAGACTGGGTCCTTCAACCTTGGGTAGGTAACCAGTGTAGGAGAGGGATAACTCTGAATTCAAAATTTCTGGGGTCGGTCGTTGATTGGGTTTGTAGCAACCCTTGATGCACCAATTCTTTCCTATCGACTGTGCCAAAAAGTGTGGATGGTCCAACACAAACCTTCACCACTATAAATAAATCACTGTGTGGATGTTCATTGTGTGTGCGAACCCTCATACGTCGAAAATCGACGGAGAGTCCATAATATATATATATATATTATATATATTATAATATATATATATATATATATTATATATTATGGACTCTCCATTATATGTATATATATATATATATATATATATATATATATATATATATATATATATTTATGGACTCTCCGTCGATTATATATATATATTATATATATATATATATATATATATACTGGAATATCAATATATAATTTAACAAGTATCCTTCAATTCTTCTAATCGAAAGTATTTAAACAACCTTTTTGTTTATTTTTAAGATGCATTCGTGACGCAACTGTTATCGCCATAAGAATGGACTCAGTTTGCAGATTTCAAATACTGAACGAGGATATTTGTATCTCATTTTGCGTTTATACCCTTCGGAATGAATACATATATTCTCCCTCCAGCTATGGGTAAATAGTAGGTTAAGCTGGGCTCTTTAACCTTGGCTAGGTAACCTATCTAGGAGAAGGAAAAAACTAAATTCAAACCTGTTAAACTACGCTTAAGAAAGCCCGAAGATATAAAAAAGAACCAAGCCGAAAAAGCAGCTCACTGAATAAACTGAAGAACATGGCGGGACCATATGACCTTTAGGTACCCCTTTTGCGATCTCGATTCGTGGGGATATTTTTTCCATTTATACCGTCAAAATCCGGTTAATTGTTAACAAACGATTCTTAGATTTTTTTTGTAATTATAAAACTAACCCCTAACCCATATCCCTAACCCTAACCTCTAACAACCGGATTTTGACTCTATAAATAAGAAAAGTGTCCCCTCGAGTCGAATCGCAGAACGGGTAACTAAAGGTCATATGGTTCCATGGCGGACGAATTAGGCACAGATAGTAAGCGGCCGACGAAATAGAAGAAAAGTAACAAGTAAGAATCCTCATCCCATTTCTACTACACTCTCTCTCTCTCTCTCTCTCTCTCTCTCTCTCTCTCTCTCTCTCTCTCTCTCTCTCTCTCCTCTCTCTCTCACACACACACCACACCCATTATAATGGCAACTGATCTTGAAAGTAAGTTCAGTCCTCCATAATTCTGATCTGTTACTGGATGAGGTTGACTTCTGTAAGTCATTAAACCCTGTAGTTTTCTGATCTGAGGTCAGTAGAAACATCAAAGACAAGGGAATACAATCCTAATACACACACAAACATACACCCACACAAACATACACCCACACACACACACGTGTCCCTGACATGGCCTGGCCTTAAATTACAGTTTAAAGTGCTTCCTTTCTCTAAGTCATCTCATACTTCCAGAAATTCAACCCTCAGATTGACCTGAAAACATATGATAATGAGAGTGAGACAAATAAATGCAACTTCAGCGGTGTCCAGTTACGATAGTCCAGTTTTTCTCAAACCAGATTTAAAGACAACAGATTTGGATATTGTTGTTTTTTTTTAAACCCTTTTGTTATGTAATCAAATTTCACGACAGAATCATACATTCAATTTGAATTAAATAT
>CM042138.1:73620917-73645917 GCA_023376005.1 Doryteuthis pealeii | reverse complement strand
ACTGCCCTTTATATATATATATATATATATATATATATATATATATGAGAAGTAAACAAACAAACAATGTGTTTTGATATGGCTTTATTTAGCCGAAATTTGAATAGGTATGCCCGCCTAATTCATTAATTATTAATTAATTAATTTTCAGGTAATTTTGGTTACTCTGGTAATCGTATAAGTCCTTCCTGAGTAGTGGTAAAGGTCTGGTAATCCTATGTCCGTCCTCAGTGAGCATAATTGTAATTATGACCAGTGGGGGTTTTAAATAGTGTGACTTCCACGCAGTATGGTTAGTAATTGGCTGCAGGTACAACTGACGTGACCATAGTTAGTCTATAAATCAAGGTAGGGAATTAGAGCACATATTATATACAAAAAATATGGGCACCTCATGTGGTGTAATGGTTAGCAAGCTAGATTAGCAGACCATTGTTAGTGAGTTAGATTCTCACATTTCTGGCCTTGTGCCGCATCTGAGCTAAGCTTAGTAAATAACTATATAGAAAAAATATTCCAACACGACTGTGTAACAGAAAGAAGAGGATTGCTTCTTCTGATACGGCTAGAAGAACGTCAGTCGGTGTTTTCTACGGTAGCAGCTGACTCGGCGATGTACAGTAGAGTAGACATTTAGAAAATAACGGTATTTCTGAATTTACAGGTCTTTGACCTTGTGACTGTCCTCTAATTGGTCAGTTTGGTCAGGGAAGTGGGAGGTGAATTTGGACAATTACAGTTTAGGTTTTCAACGAGGCAGACGCTCCTGGGAGATCCTTTGAATAGCATTCAACATCCTCATAGAGCTGATTGCTGTAGATTTGGCTGGTCAGTTTATACTGGTGTGTCCATCTGTTGATGTTCTCAGGATTACGTCACTTATGTGTTAGTCTTGGCTTCTTTAGCAGTGTCCAGTATGTCTTGTTTGTTTTACTCAGATGGAGTTTGAACTCATTTTGGCGATATTTATTTGATTTATGATTAAACTGTAAATTTATCTTTTTCCAAATGCTATATAGTGATAATTTCATAACTAAATTCAGATGATATGTGTGTCCCATTTATTGATCTAACCTAGTTGCAATCTTCATTGCTTTCAAAATGATTCCTTAGATTCACACCCATTTAAAAAAAGATATTTTACTAATAAAAAATCAATAAAAAGAATCAATATATCAAAGGGACAAAAATCAATACTAAAATTATCAATCTTTCAATGAAATGTGTTGCTCTTGCATATGAATATATTATATATTATATCTTATCAACTGTTAAAAAGGATTTTGACAAAAATATATAGTGCATTTTGAAATAGAAGATATCATAAATGTGTTTCAGGGCAAAAGTGAGGAATTAACGATAGGTTTGGTGCTCCACCTCAGTCGACAACAAATCTCCCTGGTCTAGCGCTTGAAAATAGGATAGACTCCCTTGCTGTCAAGCTGATACTGGCAATAGGTCACTCTACCACAAAAATTGTTAAAATAATAATATAAGCGTATGCAAAACTTGGTTGTGGCTCCTGTACTTGTATATTTACAGAATGAGGCATGATATTTCAGTACGGTACTACTGTAACCCACCCTGTCGGCTGGGGCGTTAGAATGCACTGACTGCACCTCTGCAGAGGGGTAAGACTCCCCCAATGGGGCAATCTGTTGGCCGTAGTTGGCGACCCGTGATGCTTAAGGATAGAACCCAGGTGGATGAGCAGTTCATGACTTGCAATACTCCACTTTGGCCTTATCTTAGGCTAGACGGGCGGTCGGAGAAGCCACCTCCGATCAATCGGCTGGTCACGTCAAGCCCTAGCACCTATATGATTGCCCCAACCCTATTGCCCCAACCCTTTTTGTCATATGTGTGCTAGAAGGTGGTGACTGAGGATATACATGTCCTGGGAAGGACATTAAACTCTATCTGGTGGTGAGGTTCTAGTTCTGGAGGTTTGGGGAATGTGGAGCACCACTTCATCACCATTGCTCCCTGGTCCAATCCGACCCGGAGTGGTAGTACCTGTTAGGGTCCCATCTATGGGTTGAATAGAAAAACATGAGTTTATAAACAAAATCGTATTATGCATTAAGAATGAATTTATTTCACAACTTTGTCGGCATTAAATGACCCACCGAGGTTGATATGCCGTAAAACAAAACAAACCAAACCAAACTACTGTAACATAACAGTCCTTAAATAACAAACACAACAGGTGTGTGATGCACAAAGACGAAAGTATATAAATCTAAATCGGTATGAGCAAAATTATTTGCAGTTGTCAAAGGAAGACTCCATTACAGAGCCAAAGAGGTGGAGATGCTCTTAAAGTAATTTTTGGATAACGAGAAGATAACCCTTTTGGTTTCAATTCAGACTTTTCGCTATACCCAATTACTAATAGAAGCAAAATCTATAATGATATTCAAATTGTTGGCATCCTTCCGTTTGCTAAAGACGATGGCGTTGTGTCCTTTTTTTCTATTTTTAACTGCATCTGTGCTAGTGGCTGAACAGGGCAATTTTTGAATGGCAATCTCTGGTGCAGTGACTGCATACAAACAGAAATGCTTGCTGAAGTTGCTGAGGTACCTCCTTCCTTCTGGCTCTCTTTGCTTTAAGAAGCCACTTCTTAAAAAGTCCGGCCTGCCTTGCTATTTACCCATAGCTGGAGGGTTAATACATGGTTTCGTAACTTTCATAAGGTTATTATCGCTATATGAAATGCCAATAGCCGTGTCCAGGATTTGAACTCCTCTCGCCGTGTCAATTTTCTACGATAGTAACATTACACTACGTGCCTCCAGCAAAAACATATATTCATTAGCTCGGTGCGGACATTGAATCTTATGTGGAAAAATGACTATGAATATTTTTTTTCAATGAAATCAATTTTTATCTCTGTCCCATAATAGTTGCTTTATCTAGTGTCAGAAAATGTTCCCGCCGCTCTGTCAGCTTGGACTGTAGAATACCGCAACTGCACCTGTGAAGAGGAGTAAGACCCCCACCCCCAATGGGGCTACTTGTTGGATGTGGGTGGCGACTCGTGATGTTTAAGGACGGAATCCTGGTGACTGAGCAGTCCATGACATGCAGCATTTCACCTTGGCCCTTAATTTGGGTGTACGGGTGGTCGGACAGGCCCCCTCCGGTCAATCGGTTACTCAAATTAAGTCCGGGAACCTATATGATTATCCCGACCGTATTGCTATAATAACAACCCCCAATCTTGACGCTAAACTGCATCTAGTGGCGAGTTTCCAATTCTGAAACTCTGGTGGATGTAGAGTACAAATTTATTGTCATTACTCCCAGGTCCACCCTGCATTGGGAGTACCCGTTAGTGTCCTATCTATAAGTTGAATAAATCAAAAATTAGTTGTTTTTCATGGAATACCCAATTGAATAAAATAAGCCAACAAGGCTTGACATGCCGTAAAATCGAACTAACCAACTAACCAATGTGTACATTTGTCACAATGCAGTTCTTAGATAAAAATAATATCACAATGAAATTCATCATGTTAAGTGTTAGCAATCATCATCATCATCACCATCATCATCATCATCCCCCTCCTCCTCCTCCTCCTCCTCATCATCATCATCATCATCATCATCATCATCATCATCATCAAGTCAATGTAACAGCACGGATTCACACGACTTTCTCTCTCACTTCTCGTCCCTATCGGTCATCGCACCTGGTAAGTCCTCCGAATGGCATCCAGTCTCCATACAGAGCTGATGAATGCATGTTTTAGCGGTTATGTCCATGAAAAGGTATCCACAAGTGAAAGTCGCTTATTTGTTCGGTCATATAAATCAATGTTAAAGACAAATCAATTGAAAATTTTTTTTTTTAAATTGATAATAATAATAAAATAATAATTAAAAGCAAATAAAAGAAATGAATAATAAAAATATAAACTGCTTAAAAACGTGACTATATACATAATAGAAAAATAATAAAACAAATATACAGAAAATATTTTCTTGTAAATATATTTTCATCAATCTCTATATATAAATATTTGGAAGCGCGTGGTTTAATAGTTACCATCGAAGGACAAAATTCGAATCCTGGACGAGGCTACCTGCTTTGAACATAACGCTAATATTCTTAGGAAATATATTAATTGAACTAATCGCCCTCTAGCTATGGGTAAATAGTACGACAGACTTCAAGATTGATTAGACAACCAGTGTAGGAGAAGGAAATCTGTGACTTAAAAACATGGTAAAGAAATTCACCTGTCGCATCCTGCTCGTGCGGAGGGTTTGGTATATATATATATATATTATATATATATATATATATATATATATATACACACACACACACACACACACACACACACACACCACATATATATATATATATATATATATATATATATATATATTGGAGAAAATTAGGAAATAACTCCGACAGCATGTGGAGAAAAAGTTTCTTTGTAAACCGATATGTTCAAACATCAACACTAAGACCAATCCTAAACTTCAATCCAGTGTAACATCCCCGTATTTTCTAGATTTCTCAACACACACACACACACACACACACACACACACATATATTATATATAATATATATATATATATATATTATATATATATAGGGAGAGTGGCAAAAGTGATTTATTCTTGATGTTTTAAATCTCGGGCCATACCGGGTAGCTCTGCTAGTACATACATACATTCTTAATCGGATCACATGTTTGGATAAGCTCAAAGAGTGAGGAAGAAATTAATTTAGTACTTAAAAGCATTAGATTTGTGAAACGGTGAATTAATCTGTGACACGAAAGATATGAAAATTCTTTGAAGTTAAAGTTATGGTGACGTGTATCAATTTTCCATTTTAGAAGGTTGTAACGAAAACACGTGATTTCGACGATATTTCTTTTTTATTTAAGTATTTGCATCACACGTGCTTAGATTTATATCCATGGTTGATATTATCAGCAAAATACATAAAATCGCCCAGGGCAATATTGTAAAAAAATCAATTTTTGCTTACCTTTGAAACTTTTCGCTTCAAGTTGCTGGAGGTTCTTTGAAAATTTCTACAGTCTTATCTTAAAAGATAGCAACATGAATGTATAACGACCGTTGGTTCAGTAACGAACATATGCTTATACATCCGAAGTACAGAGAGGGCGAGCAATCACTAGTCGGATCCAGGAATTTTGGTGCTCATATTTGACAGATATCTATGGAACAGAGTTACGATTTTTATGGCCATGTTTAGGCTTCAAGTTAGAATACTTTACAGTGGAGATCCCTTGTGTTAAGCAGAGCGCGGTCTTTAGTGAAGAAAACTTTGGTTGTTCCTTGGTGTCCCTTAGTGTTGAGTAGGATCCTTTGGTTGTTCCTTAGTGTTAGGTAAACTCCTTACGTTGAGCAAAGTCGTTGTTTACATGTCCGTTTGTCAATGTCGAATAACGTGCAAATGAACGGCTTTCAATATCGGCGATTAAATAGTTAACTAACCACGTATTCCAATTGTTGATTGGCCGAATTTAATCCGTGTGACCATGAGTCTATAAGTTTATGTGCCGGTTTCCAGCACACTTTATATCCCGGAATAATCCAACAAACACCTCAACTGCAAGACCTTAAGAATTAACACAAATTGCCACCACAGCCAACAGGTGGCCCCATTTTCTTACCTCTGAGCTGAGAATTTCTGAGTAACTTTGAATTTTATATGTATAGATTATGCAACTCATTATTTTGCTTTCTTCTTTTGGTTACTGGAGTGAATTGGAGTTCAAAGGTTAATGCTGTTGTATGATGAGAACGTATTGGGAAAGTGGTTTTACTATAGGAATGTATTGGGAATGTTTTGTTTTTTTACTATTGGAATGTATTGGGAATGGTTTTTTTTTACTATAGGAATGTATTGGGAATTGTTTTTTTTACTATAGGAATGTATTGGGAATGGGTATGTATTTGTTTTTTACTATAGGAATGTATTGGGAATGTTGGTTTTTTTACTATAGGAATTTATTGGAATGGGTTTTTTTACTATAGGAATGTATTGGAATGTTTTTTTTACTATAGGAATGTATTGGGAATGGGTTTTTTTTTACTATAGGAATGTATTGAGAATGGGTTTTTTACTATATAGGAATGTAGGAATGGGTTTTTTTTTACTAAGGAATGTATTGGGAATTTTTTTTTATTATAGGGATGAATTGGGAATGGGTCCAGAACTGTCATCTCACTATCAGATGCAGTATAGTGTCATACCATGGACACCCGTTTTTTTACGTGGGGTATTATCCCAATAAAAAGGATACAGTCAGTGTATTATATGCTCTGTCGATAGGTCATGCGTCTCTTAGGGACTATTGATAAAAAATAAATTCTGTAAAAACAGTAAAAATAAAAGAGAGGAAGAAAGAAATAAAGAAAAAGGTTAAAATTACGAAAAGAAATAAAGACATGGCATTGGAATTATTAGAAAGCAAAAAGAAATAAAAGAAAACAAGAAGGGAAGAAAGAAAGAAAGACAGGAAACTAGAATTGGTTAGTTTGTTGGATTTTATGGTATATCAACCCTTGCTGGTTTATTTCATGCCGATGCAAGTTTTGTTTTATTCATTCTTGATGGGTACTCAAATAATTCTTTATTTAAAATCAATTTTAAAACATTTTTCCACCTCGATTTTCTATTCAACTCATATAGTACCTTAACATATACTACCACTCCGGGTCAGAGTGGACCTGAGAGTAATGGAGATGAAGAGGTATTTCGGTAAGAGCCAAAGTGGACGTTGTCATGTGCTGCTTAGCCATCAGAATTCCTCCTTAGGCATTCCGAGTCACCACCCCCAGCCAACAGGTGACGGCCTAGGGAGATTTTACCCATCTGCGGAGGTGCATTCGGTGTCTTCTACAACCCAGCCGACTGGGTGGCTTAAAATTAGGAAAAGAAAGATAGAAAGAAAGAAGATTATAAGTATGTTGTGAATGAATCAGAGGAAAAACAAAAGAAATGCATAAAATCAAAATTATAAAAAAGAATGGGAAAAAGGAAAGAAAGATTAAAATCAGGAAAAGAAAGAAAGAACAAAAGAAAATAAAGAAAGACAAAAGAAAGAAATAATTTTAACCCCACTAAAATGCATATTTAGCAATCCCTCTGCCCGAGTTGGGTGTGACACAAGATCAATTTCTTTAGTGGATTTTAACAGATTTGAATTCAGAGTTTTCCTCCTAATGGACTGGTTGCCTAAACGAGGTAAAAGAGCTGTCTTCCCTACTATTTACCCATATGTGGAGGCAGAATAGTCGAAAGAATATCATTCCAAAGGCTATTAGCGCTATGTGAAATGCAAACAGCCTCGTCCAGGATTTGAACTCGTATCACCGTGTCCATTAAACCAGGCACCTGCAATAAAAATGTTATATGCACAAACCATAACTCATCCTAGAAAATGAGATCTAGATATGATTCTGGGCCAATTTGATATACACACGGATCACCAACTCCGATCAGAATGGCAGACATTTCGTTAATTGACAAGATGACGTGACATAATATAAAATGCAAATAAAAAGTAAGTAAGCAAACTGAAAAATAATACATAAAAACATAAAGACAAAGATAAT
Organism: Doryteuthis pealeii; assembly: GCA_023376005.1. Classification (NCBI taxonomy): domain Eukaryota; kingdom Metazoa; phylum Mollusca; class Cephalopoda; order Myopsida; family Loliginidae; genus Doryteuthis; species Doryteuthis pealeii. The sequence continues at coordinate 73,638,300 of CM042138.1, read as the reverse complement.
ATTCCTGATAATGAAATGATGACAAAAAATTAATTTTTAAAGTTAATTTTTAAAAAATTATTTTAAGACGATCGTGTTTTTCTTATTTCAATATTTAATTGGATAAATTCAGTATTAAGGTTATTACAGTTATTCGCATCCATAGTTTTAAAAAATCTCCTAAATCAAGATTAAAACGTTCATTCATAAACGACTACAGTAAACCTTGAAATTAAATTCGTGTCGGAGTATTTTCTTTTAAATGTAAGTTATTTCTTGTTTTGTTTTTTTATTATGACTAACAATGCGATGATCAAACGAAGAGAAAAATACGCATCTAAGAGAAAAAATAATCGTAAAAATACCAGACTAAACAAACAAAACAACAACAAAAAAGACCCGAGCCATAAATCACTTTAACGTCACTAAAGATTGCATTTTGAAGATTGTATGGCAATCTGCTGTCGGTAAAAGTTGTGAAATAAAATCATTTTGCAGCAAAAAATTAAAGCAAAATTCAAAGTAAAAGGTGAAATTTTTAGCGTCTATGAAAATCAAAAATGTGCGAATAAATCTTCCATTAAATCAGGGAAAAAAGTTTTTTTTCTCGCGATTTAAACTTTGAAGAGTAATGCTGTTAGCTTTATGATCTTTCGATTGATCTTAATCCTGATTGATTAAAGATTTTATTTCATTTATTCTTTTTTCATAATTTTTGGAATCGTTTAAAGACCTGTTTAGCGAAAAGCATATCATTACATATATGCAGGAATATATGTGGAATCATATGCGTGTACATGTGCATTTCAACGCATATATATATGCATGCATATGAATACATGTATGTAGTAACATATATAGTTATACGCATTACACATACACACGTACATACATACATATATTATATATATATATATATATATATATATATATATATGTAATATATATTATATACATGACACTTGGAAATCAAAAATTTGTTGAACCTAAAAAAACGTTAATATTCATGCGTGTTTGAACAACATCGAATAATAAATTATATATACATATATACAAATTAGATATTCAACATCATAACTTTATCATCATATATTGATTGGTTACTTGTCTATTTTTCACTGTAATATTACCGCACACACACACACACACACACACACATACACACACAACACACACACACACATATATATATATATAATATATATATATACAATAGATAATATCGCTGGTATATATATAAGTAAATAGTGATCAATAAGATGGATAGAGCATTCATATCTAAGTTAAGCTAGTGTGGATATATATATATATATATATATATATATATATATAATATATATATATATATATATATATATATATATATATATATACGGGCAACTAATCTGTTGTTATGGTTAGCTAGCTAGATTAGCAGACCATTGTTAGTGAGTTCGATTCTCACTGGATGGCCTATATTTCTGGCCCCATGCCACATCTATACTACGCTTACTAAATAACTACATATATATATACACACACACATATATATATATGTGTGTCTGTGTGTGTGTGTGTGTGTGTGTGTGTGTGTGAGAGAGAGAGAGAGAGATAAAGAGAGGGAGAGAGAGTATGTATGTGTGTACGCACATATATGTACATTATATATATCAGGTAAAATGAAACTAAATCCGACGGTATGTATATATATAAAATATGAAAAAATATAGTATTTGGAGAATGGTTTTATATTAGTAATAAATATTAGCCAACCTTAAACCATTCAAGTTTGTACACTTAACCATCATCAGGGAATCGTTATTATTTGAAGTTTTAATTCAATATAAATATAAAAAGATAAAAGAGACAAAGCATAGCGTCCAATAGCCGTTAGTTTACGTTCTGTTTCAAAAATATATTTACAATGCCCTGATTGTGGTTTAATATCTAAATAGTGACGTTTTAATGTTGGCCAATACTTCTAACTATAATATAATCATATTCTGAACACCTTTTTACAAACTTTATATATATATATATATATATATATATATAATATATATATATATATGTGTGTGTGTGTGTGTTGTGTGTGTGTGTGTGTGTGTGTGTTTGAAAGAAAGTTCGATAACTACGTGTCGACTTATAATTACAAAGAGAGACGTCACTCAGATTCGAAATCTTGCATGCACATTAATACCCTTCTAACTAATAAACACACCAAATTTAGTTAATTAATTTCTCATTATAGGATATAATTAATAAATTAAACAAAAATCAAACTATTTTCGGAAAGAATCGTATAGCTTCTGCTGCTGCTGTTGTATCAGCAGGAACATTTCTGCTGGCTATTTTCAGTTACTTGCCGGTTATCACTGCTGATATAACCGGCAAGTAGTTGATATAACCAGCAGGCACGCTTCTGCTGATACAACAGCAGCAGCCGCAGCGGCTATACCATGATTTCCGAAAATCGTTTGATTTTACTACAACCATGACTTCGAGTTTGACCTTCTTAATAGAAGTTGCTCTATTCTACTAAAAATGTACTATTATTTTGAGTGCAATTGTTTTGTAATTTAATACGGACTATTTTTTTTTTTTTGAGAACTAACGAAAAAAATCAACTTTGCAAACCAAGAGTATTTTTTTAATGTAAAAAAAACAAAACAAATTGTAACACGAAAAGAATTACTTATACGAAAAAACAAAACTTAAATGAAAACATTTTTATCAATGTTTATTTTTTTAAAGAATACTTTCATATTTCTTAGAATAACATATATCCATTTTTAATCAATGAAACTCAAAACATTTTTGAAAGAAACTATTCATAAAATCCGCCTACAAAAAACCTAATGTTTAGCTATCATCTTCTTTGTAACTTTTGCTTTAGAATGAAATAAATTACGATATTACATTTTATTTCTAACTCAACAAGCAATTAAAAACTGAATTTAAAATTGTTTTACGTTCGAAAAGGTTTTAGAAAAGATCATTGAAAACATTCACAAGTTACATTTAAATATATTATTCTCAATGTTGTAAACAAAAAAATGTCGCTTATTCTTAGCGATTAAAAGAAGGGGATATAAAAAAATCCACATACTATAAATATTTTCAAATTGCCGACTGGATTGGAAACTGAACCATTCACTTTTCAGTGAAATTGGTGTATAATATAAAGTATATCTTTAGGGACGTCCAATCTGCCGCGTTAAATCCACCCCCTTTTTTTAACACAATGAAACTTGAATAAAAGCTGATATTATCTTCAAAATTTTAAAACCATTCAAAAGATACATTAAAACAACTCCTGATGATTTTTTTAAAAATTTCAGCTTACAGAAATAAGGACGATTATGAATGAAAACAATGTTTACATTTTCGCACCGTTAAATCAATTGAAATTTACAGTAGCCAAAAATAAGTTATTACTACCAGCTGTTTATTAAAGTCTATGAAAAATCAACTAATTATCAAATTCTCACGAAACTTTCAGTAATTATTTATCTGTTGATGAAATTATGTGTGAAATTTTTCTTAAAATATATATGGGAAAATAGTTTAACGAGCTCCCTACCTCCGCACTATTTTATTTTATGAAATCTGAAAAAAAAAAAAATGAACAGATAAAAAACGATTTTTTTCTATAAAGATAAGAGTCTGAATAATTACTCGTTTTCACATCCTTTCTTTCTTCCCAATAGTCTATTCGTCTCCACACATGCTTGCGTATCCTAAAGTAGGTACTCTCTGTAAATATTCACTTTTCCCTTTCTTATTTATTCCTCGTTTAGCTATTACTACTCAACTAGTATCGATGGGAGAGTCCCGCTGGCGTTGTAGTTAATGTACTGAACTGCGACATATTAGTATTCGGGTTCGAACTGCAGTAGAGCTATTACGTTCACTTTTATACTAATGATGTGGTCGGGGTGGCCTAATGTCGGTGTCAGCCAGGCAGCGAGGGAGTCTACCCCCTTTGCACTAACGCTAGACTAAAGAGATTGTTCTGGCGTCTGAGGTCGGGCGTCACATATACCATCATCACCCCACTTTACCGCAGAGATCCACGTAACATTCATACGCTGAGTTGGCGAGGGCCGGTATCGAACCAGGAACCTTGTAGTTCCTAGTTGGACGCTCTACCAAATGAGCTAAACCGGTTAAAATCTCTCATCAATGGGTTATGTAAATCGACTACAACTCTCTTCAAGAATTATTTGTCTCAGATAGGAATAGTTTATATCATATAACTACATGTTAAAAGAACTACACAAAAATATAAACATAAACGTATAATACATAATTCTCTAAACTGTAGGCATAAAATAACCCGGATAGGTAGGCATGCCGTTAAAATCAGTCAATAAATATTTATATCTTACATTACTGCCATTATTTATTTCCTCTTTAATTCTCATTCGTTCACCTTATATTATCTTCACATTCAATTCTTTTTCCTCTTTTTCATTATAGAAGGTGTGTCAAAAAAGTATCAAGATTTTGTACTTTTTGACACACCTTGTATTCTGAAAAAAATTACGTTCCATTCATTCTTCATTTTTATCTTGGTAAATACAGCTTTAAATCTGGTACTTTTTGACACACCTTGTATTCTGAAAAAAATTAATGAATGAAACATTATTTTTTTCAGAATACAAGGTGTGTCAAAAAGTACAAAAAATATCGATTATTTTATCACCCCTTTTATGTTTCACTTTTTAGCTTTACTTTTTCTCTTTTTTATCTGTGATTTTCCCCCTTCTTTCATGTCTCCTTCTTTTCTTCTTTCCTGACTTCCTTTCTCAATTTCTTCCTTCTTTCATGCTGTTCTCGTGTCATCATTATTTTCTCCCAGGCTTTTTTTTTTTTTTTTTCATTACCTTTACTTGCATTTCTCGGAGGCGATTCTGAATTACTCTTTTAGTAAAGGAGATTTCCTCTTTACTCTCATTGATTCTTCGACCAAACTCTTTTCACTTCACCCGTAGATATACAAAAGCTAATCCATCCGAGAAGTGGTAGAAGGTTGCGCGGAAGGTGACATGATGGTCGCCACACGACAACCAGATTCATAAAAAGTGATTGAGAGGATTGATCGTAGGCGAAAGGAGAAGACTCTTATCGTGAATAGCAAGAACAATGTCGTCGCGATAAAACAACGGGAATGGGAAATAAAAACGGATATATTTGTTTGGTTTAGGTTCTTTGCTTAATGATCTATCAACCTTCTTGAGTTATTTAATGTCAAAGCCATTCTTGTGAAGAGTGTCAGTCAGTTATTAATAATAAAACAAGGAACGAATTAAATATCGGAAGTAGCAAAACCACTCTAACCACTGAGGGTGGGATATGATTTCGCAATTCTTTCATCGACGTTATGCGTTTCATTCGCAAGAACTGATTATGGCTTGTTCATATACCATTTTGTTGTAAGATCAAAATTTCGTTTCTTGCACAATTCCTAGTGGATCACCTTTCCAAACCAGTCATGCCCTGCCTTGTAATCCTATTGTGCTAGTTTGCTACATTTTCTTATTACATGGTTGATCGTCTCCCTGATTTTATTTCTTCGGTGGGAGTTATTTGTATTTAACGGCGCATCAACCATTTTTAGTATTATATGTGTTATTCGGACTATTGTCCTCATCTTCATTGTTATCTGTTAACGTTTCGGCCGATATGCCCTACAGCCTTCTTCAGGTTCCCAACTACGACAAGAAAGTTCCCGAGTTTGAAAAGAAGGTTCTCGAGTCCGAGAAGGTTCCCGAGTCCGACATGAAATACCTAAATCTAGGCCGGAGGGCATATCGGCCGAAACGTTGTACAAATAACAATGAAGATGAGGACAATAGCCCGAATAACGCAGATAATACTAATCATCAAGCCTCATCTCAAACATTCAGAGACAACCTTTTTTAGTTTGATAATAGGGATTTTGCTTGGCCCAACGGTTATCATACTTGTATTAATAATTTTATTTAAAGTGTGCTTTTTCATTAACTTCATTTGTATAAATATAATAGTAGAAATATTTTCATGTGTATTAATGAACTGGCCTTCTTCAGTTGGACACATGGTGTCACGGATATAATGGTTGAGTTAATACAATTCTAAGGGACAATCATCTTGAGTTTGCAGGTTCAATCCGGACTAATAACTTATAATATTTAACTTAGTTTAACACGTGTATCCGATCACGGTTTGAATGAGAACAATCTATCCTAATATATATTAATTAAAGGGTTGATTCAAAGTTCTGTGAAGACTTCCGGTTACGATATAAAGGTCCCCGTGTTCGACAAGAAGATTCGCGAGTAAAAGAAAAACCTAAAGAAGGCCAGAGGGTACACGAGTAAAACATCTAAATATTACAAATTATCCAGCTGCATCTAAATATTCAGACAAATAAACATTTTAAGTTGCTTTCTTCGTTGGCCAACTTTTTCGTTATAAAATTTCGCGCAATTTAAATAAAACAAAAAGGTTGGATGTGGGCGTATTTCACAACGCCAGCTTATAGATTGTCACTGTAGATTTACTGTTTTCTTGTCATTACTCCCAGTTCCATGTGAATTTGCTTCGCGTAATGTATATCGTCATAGGAAATGGAAACGGGGACCCGAGTTCAAATTCTGTATGTGGCTTTGTTGGAATAATTGGGATATAAGGTATACTGTAGGACACAATTTAAATTAGTAGACTCGTTGTGGCCACGTGGATTCAATCAGCCAATCAACACGCTCGATTGAAAGCCGTTCATCTGCTCGTATTCAACACACACGAACGGATCAATAACCAAAGACTCAGGTTAACACAAGGATTCTGCTTAACACCGAGAAACAACAAAGACTGTGTAACACAAGGACTCAGTTTAACACAGAGGAACAACCAAGGATTATGCTTAACACAATGACTCTGCTTAACATAAGGATAATACTAAAAATGGTTGATGCGCCGTTAACTACAAATAACTCCCACCGAAGAAACACAAGTAATGCAATGGATCTCTACTGTAATGTTCTCTAACCATCAGCCTTAAAATGGCCACAAAATTCGTAATAATCGTTACGATTTTTGTGGCCATTTTAAGGCTGCAAGAATCGTTACATAACGTAATTTTAGTTTATTATTATTATTATTATTATTATCATTATTATTATTATTAGTATTATTATTATTATTATTATTATTATTATTCCATGGTATTTCATAGAGGCTAAGTGACAACAAGTCTCCTCAGGTCTCCAGGATTCTTCTGAGTATTCTAGCCGATTGCAGCAGTGCAGTAGTCTGGGTGGTCTCAATTATTCCTCTGATTTCATGATCCACCAGTCTTTTTTCCAAGTTTATTGGGACCGTTCCAAGTGCACCAACTAAAATTGGTATCACTTTTACTCTCATATTCCACAGCTTTTTCAATTATCTGGCAAGGTCCATGTATTTATCCATCTTTTCATTTTTCTTCAGCTTCACCCTGTGGTCTGCTGGAATCGCACACTCCACCCGTTGACAAGTTCTTTCTTTTTTTTTGGTTTGTTAATCACCCCTAGGTCGGGTCTCCTGACTGAGATAGAGTGATCCATCTTCAAGTCCCAGAGAATTTTATGCGTTTCATTCTCAATAAGAGATTCTGGTTTATGCATATACCATTTTGTGGTATGGTCAATATTTAATTTTTGCATAATTCCCAGTGGATCACCTTCCCAACCCAGTCGTGTCTAGCTTTGTATTCCCGCTGTGCTAGTTTGCTACATTCACTTAATACATGATTTACAGTCTCATCTCTGTCACCGCACAGTCTACATTTACAGTTTTGTTGTTTCTTATCAATTTCTGCTTTGATATGATTTGTTCTCATGGAATTATTTTGTGCAGCAATTATTAATGATTCAGTTTCTCTCTTGAGGTTTCCTCTTCTTAACCATGTCCAAGTATTTTTATGCGCAACCTCTCCGATTTGTCATTTGAAGTGCCCATATAATTGTTTTTCTTCCCATATTTGTATTCTAGTTATCCTTGTTTTTTCTGTTTGTCCCTATATTACATCTGCTGTTGTTGGCTGCCATAAGTAATCTTTCTTTGCTCTTTTTGTGTATTCTTCGAGTCCTTGGATTATTATTATTATTATTATTATTATTATTATTATTATTATTATTATTATTATTGTACCACTTGTGTTATTATTTGTTTTATAATAATTATTATCAAATATCTTGTTTTGTATTCATCTCACATATCTTTTTCGAGTGATCCTTTTGTACCTGGTAACGTTGAACTTTATCAGCACGTCTTTCATCTTATAATTCCTTTATTCGCACCGCGGTACAACTCATCTGCAATGTTACTGAGGTACCTCTCTACCCACCTGTCATTTTGCACAATAACCAATAAATCATGTCTTTTTTTTTTCGCACAAGTACACCTTATTTTCATACATTTAAAAGCCACATCTACCATCAAACCAGTTTGAAAGATATTTACTATGCACTTGGTGATCTCTTGATATTTTAAAACATTTTCAAATGCAACTAAAAGCATTTCAAAAATATTGATTTTAATGATTTATTGACCGTAAGGCAAATGAATATTTTTCAAAACGCTTGTGGAATTAAATACGTACATAAAAGCCTACCAACATGTTGAGTGCTTGCGATATATGTTCACCAGTAAACAAATGGTTGAGGGTAGATGCTGTAAGTGGCTGTCCACTCTCAAAAGAATACCTTTTAGGGAAGAATATTAACGACCCACTCAGAATAAGATCGTTTTAACCAAAGGAAAAGCAATATTTTCCCTGTAATATTCCTACGAATACAAATATATACTGCCCAGCTATGGGTTGGGTAGTACGACTACTGTTCTTCCCCGATGAATGTTTTTGAATTAAATAACCTATACTAAAAAAGGATGAAATATTAAGAAAATTATGAATCAGATATAAAATACATCCACGAAATACATTTAAATGTAAAGAAAATGTGAGTACCAAATTTTACCCTCACTTTAATTGTTTTTGAAATTAAATAACCAACAGAGATGATATACCATTAAACAAATAAAATAGAAGCAAATGAAGTTAAACTTATTTATACCAATTTGAAGATATTAATAACTTGAAACAAAGAAACCTTTATCAAAATGACTTATTTCGTTATTAAATGACCCGAAAAGGGTTGATATGCCGTAAAACAAACAAACCAAAACAAAAGTCAACCCACGAAAACCGATCTGCTATCAAACAAGGAAAATTCATATAAGGTATGTATAAAGCTAAAATTTCTACTAGGGTTCAGGATGGGACACAAAGCCAAATTTTAAATAGAATAAACCTGACTTGAAATTAGAACTTTCTTTCTTCAACACAGCTTGCTTAGCCAATGCACAGATTTCTCTACTGTTTTCCTATAGATGGAACAATGGAAATATCACACACACACACACACACACACATATATATATATATATATATATATATATATATGTGTGTGTGTGTGTGTGTGTGGTGTGTGTGTATGTGTGTGTGTGTGTGTGTATTTGGGCAGCATTTTTTCGTATATGCATGTCGAATTAAACAAAAGGCACGTCTTCTGTTTAACGATTTTATTGGTGGTCTTTTCAAGTTTTCTGGACAACTTTTTTATATTTGGATGGAATTCGTGGATTAGTGCACCAAGTGATTAGAGTGTATGTAATTTTAGATGTTGGGACAAGTCAGATTAATGAGTTCAATGTAGTATACACATTTAAATGTCCCTTACGAGATTGCTGTCTAGAGAGGAGAGAGTATGTGTGTGTGTGTGTGTGCGTATGTATGTGTGTGTGCGTACATATATATATATATATATATATATATATATATATATATATTTATGTTCACTTGTATATATATATATAGATATTTATTTAAGAAATGAATATAAAGTAACCTACTCGAGTTTCATCATCTGAATCGTCAGGGTTACATCCGCTGAATTAATCGAGTTTTCGATTAATATCAGTTGATACCACGTATGTCTGTTGGAATGGATCTTATCGTTATATGAATGAAACTCGAGTAGGTTACTTTATATCCATTTCTTAAATAAAGTTTTCTCTACATTGTATTGAGCACTTTGTATTTGTTTTTTTCACGGTCTTAACCCCTGGATTCTGTGCGCTCCCAACGATCGTACCCGTACCCACCGGTAAGCCACTACTCATACATAAATATGTATAGAGAGATATATAGGTGAATGACTTCAAGTGTTTCCGTGATAGGATTCAACCTCCTTTTGTGTCTTATCTTCTTAGTTTTCGCTTGCAACTGCGTACCTTTAATCAGATCTTGACAGCCAATGCCACAATAATCTCAGTGGTCCCACATTACACTTGCTTTTCATTGGGAAATGATATCCCCAGAGGCTAAATGATGGTAATAGATTCATGTGAGTTTCTCAGAGATATGCAGATGACCGATAATCTAAATGTCAGAAATTGTATTTGAGACACGTGGGATATGTCAACATAAATGCGCTCTCGGAGAAGCCGTTTCCTACAGTAATCATGTGAATTGCACCAGGAATGGATCAACCAGACACACTGTATATGACACAAGTAACAGATGCATAACACCAGAGGTTTTGTCAACGCTCACATGCACCATATATATATATATATATATATATATATATATATATATATATATATATATATATATGTATGTAAAAATGGAAAAGGAATTGAATCCGACAATATGAGGAAAGATGAGTAAAGAAAAGAAAAGTAAACGGATAAAATGAATTTAATCGATCACTTACACATGTGTTTCGGTCAGTTTATGTGTGTGAAAATATTTCGCACACATACAAAAATCGACCTTCATCAGAGTGAACATTTTATTTTTATCTTATTTATTTTATTTATTTTATATTTTATCTTATTTTTATTTATTTATTTATTTATTTATTTTTATTTATTTATTTATTTTTATCTTATTTATTTATTGATTTATTTTTATCTTATTTTATTTTTATCTTATTTATTTATTTTATCTTATTTATTTATTTATTTATTTCTTATTTATTTATTTATTTATTTATTTATTGAACATTTTATTTTATCTTATTTATTTATTTTTTATTTATTTATTTATTTTATCTTATTTATTTATTGAACATTTTATTTTTATCTTATTTATTTAAAAATAAAATGTTCACTCTGATGAAGGTCGATTCTTGTATGTGTGCGAAATATTTTCACACACATAAACCGACCGAAACACACGTGTAAGTGATCGATTAAATTCATTTTATCCATTTACTTTTCTTTTCTTTACTCATCTTTCCTCATATATATATATATATATATATATATATATATATATATATATATATATATAGTCGTAGAAGGAGTTATTTCCCGACCGCGGTTTCGGTGTTACTCTAACACCTTCATCAGAGGGATTGTATAGCTAGACTGATATTTCTTTAATTCCCCCTGAAATTTAATCTTAGTGGGCTGCTAGTTTGTAGTTGAGGTTAAGCTCCTCCTATCTTGACCTACGTCGGTAGTAGTGCGCTGTAACTTTATACTTATATTACCCTTACCATTATCTTCAACTTACTCTAATGACCTTTATGGGGTCAGTTTGTCTGGAGTTTGGCTAAGTTTTTTAATTTCTTTCTTTATTTCTTCTAGTAGTTTTTCTTTATTATTGCTTTATCATAATTTTACTGTATTATGCCCTTATTGATCAATTTTATCTTATTGGTATTCTAATGCATTGCGTAATCTATGCATACATTTTCCTAGGAACTCATCCTTTTTATTAATTAAGTCATTTTTATTTGGGAATCTAATTATTTCTAACTTTTCCTGTAGACACAAGAAGCATGGGTCCGTCAGACCTCGGCAAGCACTCGTTTTTTTTAATAAATCCCATTTGATAATCGATGTTATGTTTTGATGTTTTAAATCCCAAATGTAGTTAGCTAACGTTGCTGCATTTTTTCGTTTAATATTATAGAAAGTGTGTTTGTGGTTTGTGAATCTAGTTTTGAATACAGATTTCGTGCATCCTACATAGTATTTGGTAGTGTCCGGTTTCTGGGTAGATGTTACAGATGCTAGGTAAATTACTCCTTTGGTCAGACACTTTCCTCTTACCGGACACGTGCTTGGATCTCTTTTCTGTTTGCATTCGTCCTTATTTTTATTTTTGTCAGGAACTAACTTCTTCTACGACTATTAATGCTCTATATTCACAATCTCACAATCTCTCTCTCTCTCTCTCTCTCTCTCTCTCTCTCTCTCTCTCTCTCTCTCTCTCTCTCTCTCTCTCTCTCTCTCTATGACGAGCGAAAGTTCGTTCGGGTCTCGATCCCGACCAGAGGTAGCTGCTGAAAATAAGTCTAGCTGCACTGATGAGGGGTGAAAAACCCGAAACGCGCGTCTGCAGATTACTTATATATATATATATATATATATATATATATATAATATATATACTGCTATTGAGAGCAAATTAGGTCGAAAAACACCCAATCTCCATTATATATATATATAATATATATATAAGGGTTTTTTAATTTGCTTGAAGCATTGTGTATATATTGGTTTGTTGGTTGGTTTTGAAGGCTGTCACAATGCAAGTGTAAAGAAAAAAGAAGGTAACTATGATGTTTTTTGTTAACCTGTCATTTTATTTCTCAATATTTCGGGACGAAAATTCCCATCAGAAGAAGAATACTGGAACTGAAGTTGTCTTAGCGGCTACTAAATTCGTTCTGTCGTGGGTCTTCCAAATTCTGTGTGTGTATGTGTATGGTTGGGGTGCTTGCTTATGTGTGTGTTTGTGTGTGTAAGTGTGTGTGTGTGCGTGCTTGTGTGTGTATATGTAAGCGTATGTGTGTGTGCGTGGTGCTTATGTCTGTGTGTCTGATCATTTCTTTTTACTTTATTTTAATTATTATTCCAGATTTGATTCGTCTCTAAGCATCTTTTTATTCTTATTTTTATTTTATTTTATTTTATTTTATTTTGTTTGTTTATTAAGAGGATCATCTGATCTCTTTTTTATTGATATTTGTCTGAGACTAACATTCCAGATATTGCTTGATTGTTTATGGGTGCGGGTGTGTGAATTTATTGTCTATCAGGTGGCCTGTAACCTGTTGTGTGTGTGTGCGGTGTATTTGGTCAGTCTTAACACCACGAGTGTGTGTGAGTTATTTGTGGCGTGTATGCCTATTTCATGTATATTAATGTATGTGTGTGTTATTTATAGTGTGTGTGCTTTGTACATGTACATTAATATATATGTGTGTGTTTAAAAAAACGATAGACTCCCTCGTTAGACTCTGATAACGTCGATCAGCCAGACCGCCTAAATTTCTTCTTCCTATTTGCTAATAATAATAATAATAATAATAATAATAATAATAATAATAATAATAGGGGCCATCTTTATAATAGCATTGTTAAGATTGCCTAGAATAATCAGATAAGTCCTAGAGACCTAATGCAATTTGTATTATTGGAATAATTCGGACTATTATTCTCATTTATTGTTATCTGTACAACGTTTCGACCGATGTGCCCTCTGGCCTTCTTCAGATAATGGTGGAAAGTTTGAGAAAGCAACTTGGATTACTGACAATACTATATCTTCTCGTGATCTTCATCAAAGCGTGATATCACTCTTATGGATATAATGTTTAACACCTGTACCCCAGCTATGGTTAGCGGAATAAGAACAGGAGATCCCCGTGGACTGAATAAATAGTTAAGGTCAAAGTTCCCTGGTGGCTCCCGATAACACCATGAAGGTTCCCGAGTTCGAGAAGGCTCCCAAGTCCGACACGAATTACCTGAAGAAGGCCGGAGGGCGCATCAGCCGAAACGTTGTACAGGTAACAAAAAAAGATGAGTACAACAGTCCGAATAATTCAAATAATACTAATTATCAAGCCTCATCTAAAAAAAATCAGAGAAAAAATGTGGTGCACTCAAGCAAAAGACATTCAGATCCAGCTAGAATAATTTTAAAGAAAGGCGCGTTTTCCTATTTCGAGATAATGGTGATATGTGGGGAAAATATTCTCAAGAAGATCCTCATAAATGAGACGAAACACAAAATACTGAAAACCAAAATCTCACGGAACTCTGAATCACAATACTAATGCTAACATGAATTGAAAAATGCACCGTAAAGTTAATAAAACAAATAATGACCAAAAAGAATGTTACATTACGATCTCTATGTAATCAGGACTAGAAAAACGTCAAAGTAGAAACCGAAATTGTAAATAAAATATTACTTCCAACAGATAACCTGATAGAACTAGAATAACTAATTCATGCAAGAAAAAAACTAGTCAGTGAGTAAATTGGAATTACCCTGTGGAACCCGAAAAGAAACATTAAAGCTGTCTTAGAAATGAGGCTAGAAGAACAAAATAATGAAATTACGACAACAAGCAAAAGGAAGCGAAAAGACACAATGAAACAAAATGACCCCCTAAAAAACAACAACAGCAAATAACACTGGCAGTGCTGATGAAATATTTTGGTATATAGTTATTTACTATGCTTAGCTTAGATATGGCCCAAGGCCGAAAGTATGGGGCACCCAATGAGAATCTAGATTGCTAACTATTATACCCCGTGAGGTGCCCACTATTTTGGTATATAATGTGTGCTAGTGCACACACTTTAAATTTATAGACTCTTCATGACTTCATGGATTCAATCAGCCAGTCAACACTCTCGAATACGTTGTTGGTTAAGTAATTAATGGTCTATATTGAAAGACGTGCATTTGCTCGTGCTTAACACTAACGAATCAACAACCAAGGATTCTGCTTAGCACAAAGGAGCAACCAAGGATTCAACAATCAATTCTGCTTAAACACAGAGGACAACCAAGGATTCTGCTCTGCTTAACACAGAGGACCAACCAAGGATTCTGTTTAACACAAAGGAACAACCAAGAATTCTGCTTAACACAGAGGAGCAACCAAGGATTCTGCTTAACACAGAGGAACAACCAAGCATTCTGCTTAACACAGAGGAGCAACCAAGGATTCTGCTTAACACAGAGGAACAAACCAAGGATTCTGCTTAACACAGAGGAACAACCAAGGATTCTGCTTAACACAGAGGACAACCAAGGATTCTGTTTAACACAAAGGAACAACCAAGAATTCTGCTTAACACAGAGGGCAACCAAGGATTCTGCTTAACACAGAGGAACAACCAAGCATTCTGCTTAACACAGAGGAGCAACCAAGGATTCTGCTTAACACAGAGGAACAACCAAGGATTCTGCTTAACACAGAGGAACAACCAAGGATTCTGCTTAGGATTCTGTTTAACACAAAGGAACAACCAAGAATTCTGCTTAACACAGAGGAGCAACCAAGGATTCTGCTTAACACAGAGGAACAACCAAGGATTCTGCTTAACACAGAGGAGCAACCAAGGATTCTGCTTAACACAGAGGAACAACCAAGGATTCTGCTTAACACAGAGGACCAACCAAGGATTCTGCTTAACACAAAGGAACAACCAAGAATTCTGCTGCTTAACACACACAGAGGAGCAACCAAGGATTCTGTTAACACAAAGAACAACCAAGAATTCTGCTTAACACAGAGGAGCAACCAAGGATTCTGCTTAACACAGAGGAACAACCAAGCATTCTGCTTAACACAGAGGAGCAACCAAGGATTCTGCTTAACACAAGGAACAACCAAGATTCTGCTTAACACAGAGGACAACAAGGATTCTGCTTAACACAGAGGACCAACCAAGGATTCTGCTTAACACAAAGGAACAACCAAGGATTCTGCTTAACACAGAGGAGCAACCAAGGATTCTGCTTAACACAGAGGAACAACAAGGATTCTGCTTAACACAGAGGACCAACCAAGGATTCTGTTTAACACAAGGAACAACCAAGAATTCTGCTTAACACAGAGGAGCAACCAAGGATTCTGCTTAACACAGAGGAACAACCAAGCATTCTGCTTAAACAGAGGAGCAACAAGGATTCTGCTTAACACAGAGGAACAACCAAGGATTCTGCTTAACACAGAGGAACAACCAAGGATTCTGCTTAACACAGAGGACCAACCAAGGATTCTGCTTAACACAAAGGAACAACCAAGAATTTGCTTAACACAGAGGAGCAACCAAGGATTCTGCTTACACAGAGGAACAACCAAGCATTCTGCTTAACACAGAGGAGCAACCAAGGATTCTGCTTAACACAGGGGACCAACCAAGGATTCTGTTTAACACAAAGGAACAACCAAGAATTCTGCTTAACACAGAGGAGCAACCAAGGATTCTGCTTAACACAAAGGAAACCAAGGGCTTAACATAAGGAGCAACCAAGGATTCTGCTTAATACAGAGGAACAACCAAGGATTCTGCCTTAACACAGAGGACCAACCAAGGATTCTGTTTAACACAAAGGAACAACCAAGAATTCTGCTTAACACAGAGGAGCAACCAAGGATTCTGCTTAACACAGAGGAACAACCAAGCATTCTGCTTAACACAGAGGAGCAACCAAGGATTCTGCTTAACACAGAGGAGGATTCTGCTTAACACAGAGGAACAACCAAGGATTCTGCTTAACACAGAGGACCAACCAAGGATTCTGCTTAACACAAAGGAACAACCAAGAATTCTGCTTAACACAGAGGAGCAACCAAGGATTCTGCTTAACACAGAGGAACAACCAAGCATTCTGCTTAACACAGAGGAGCAACCAAGGATTCTGCTTAACACAGAGGACCAACCAAGGATTCTGTTTAACACAAAGGAACAACCAAGAATTCTGCTTAACACAGAGGGCAACCAAGGATTCTGCTTACACAACCAAGGATTCTGCTTAACACAGAGGACCAACCAAGGATTCTGTTTAACACAAAGGAACAACCAAGAATTCTGCTTAACACAGAGGAGCAACCAAGGATTCTGCTTAACACAAAGGAACAACCAAGGATTCTGCTTAACACTAAGGAACAACCAAGGATTCTGCTTAATACAGAGGAACAACCAAGGATTCTGCTTAACACAGAGGACCAACCAAGAATTCTGTTTAACACAAAGGAACAACCAAGAATTCTGCTTAACACAGAGGAGCAACCAAGGATTCTGCTTAACACGGAGGAACAACCAAGCATTCTGCTTAACACAGAGGAGCAACCAAGGATTCTGCTTAACACAGAGGAACAACCAAGCATTCTGCTTAACACAGAGGAGCAACCAAGGATTCTGCTTAACACAGAGGAACAACCAAGAATTCTGCTTAAAACAGAGGAGCAACCAAGGATTCTGCTTAACACAAAGGAACAACCAAGGATTCTGCTTAACACTAAGGAACAACCAAGGATTCTGCTTAACACAGAGGAACAACCAAGCATTC
>CM042138.1:73565917-73618417 GCA_023376005.1 Doryteuthis pealeii | reverse complement strand
AGTCACAATTCCCATTGTTATTTACGTCACAATCTGCATGATATTATTTTCATTCAAACCTCAATTCTTAATGAAAATGAAAATGTTTTATATTATCAATACTGTTGGATATTTCTACATACTTTATAGCATGCAATTGTATTTAGGTAGAATAATTTGCATATTGATATGTGTTTAGTATTATTGATTTCTAATTGTTTGGTTTTATCTTAATGAATATGAGCAAAAATCTCGGAGATGAATCTTTAAAGAATTCCATTGACAACAAATTCTTATTATTTACTTCCTATTTTAAATAAATAGTTAAATTAGGAAAATTTAGCAACGAAAGACAGACATTCAGTTATCTTTTTTCGATTATAACCCATCTGTTTCAAATCTTTTTATCTGCATTCTTATTTAGTTTCATTAGCCTTTCTAATATGATATTTTATTACATTAAAACTTAAATATTTGCACACGGAGGGTGCCTATATTTGCTAGTGCATATAATTATAGTTTCTGGCGTATGAGATTAAACTAAATTGCATAGGGAAGAGTAAAGTAAAAAGTAAAGTCGACGGGGCAGACTAAAGTCGGTATCAGCCAGTCAGCAAGGGAGTCTATCCCCTTTTCAATAGCGCTAGACAAGGATATTGCTTTTTATCATCTGAGGTGGAGCGCCACACCTACCATCAGCTCCTTACTTTACCGCACGGATCTTTGTGCTACTCATACGCTGAGTTGGCGGGGACCGGTATCGAACTAGGAACCTTTTGGTTTCTAGCCGAACGCTCTACCGACTGAGCTAACCATGTTGACTTCATATCAATGCTACACCTAGATATAAATATTCTATGCATCATATTGAGCACTATTTACTTGTATACGTAGCACACTATATTGGCAATAGTGATGTCGCCCCCTCTCTCTCTCTCTCTCTCTCTCTCTCTATATATATATATATATATATATATATATATATATATATATATATATATATATATATAGTCATCCACAGTCACATATTTCGACTTATCAAGTCTCTTCAGTGTGGCTAGACATTTGTAAGCTACCTACAACCGGGATTGAAATCCGATCGGTTCAGTGTCAGTCAGACACCTTAACCATTAGGCTATAGTCAGCTACAGAATGCGAAGGGATTTTAACTGATTTTAATACACACATCTCTATGTATGTAAAGGCCGTCATAGAGTGTTGCATCCCTTATATAGGAGAGCGGTGCGTTTATGATGTGTGTGTGTGTGTGTGTGTGTGTGTGTGTGTGTGTGTGTGTGTGTGTGTGTAATTTAGCATTTATTACTTTCTTTTCACCTCTTTTTTATTTCCGTATTTCTTTCATTCACGTTCTTTCATAAAAAAATAAAACTTCAGAAAAATATTTGTTTTTTTTCTTTTTGGTTTTTTAAATTTTCTTTTGCTCAATTCATTTTCTACAGCTTTTTGACATTCGAGTTGTCTAACATTAACCCAGCAGGAAATGTCCTTTCCTCAAATCAAATTAAATTTAAGCATTCGATTTTACAACTCCTCCTTTTCAATATTCACATAGAATCTGAAACAAACAAAAATATATAGTTTAGAACTATATACACCAATTTGTATGAATAGTTTTTAGTTAAATTTGGTTTTATGTTCGTTTTGCAAGAAAATCTTTTCTGTCACTTTATCTGAGGATATATGGGTGAATATTGTCTTCGTTCAAGGAAAATACTCCGAATGAAGGAAATAAAAACTGTCTCTTCGATAAATTGGTTGTAAGCTTTTAAAGCGTACTTCCCAATACATTTTTGGAACGAATAAAAAGGCGGAAATAATAGTATATGCTTCTATGACTCACCTACATTTTGTAAGTATTAGTCTATGCACGCATGTATTGAATCTGTAAATATATATATATATATATATATATATATATATATATATATATATATATATATATATATATATATGGGGAAAATGTAGAAAAAACACGGAATTTATTAGTCGTGTATATATATATATATATATATATGTGTGTGTGTGTGTGTGTGTGTGTGTGTGTGTGTGTATGTGTGCGTGCATGTATGTGTGTGCGTGTATGTGTGTGTGCGTGCGTGTATGTGTGTGCATGTAGAGTAAGAGAAAGGCACACAGACAGATATTTACTGTCTAAATATAAAACTAATTCTTTACAGACAATATCTCTCTCTCTCTCTCTATATATTATATATATATATATATATATATATATATATATATATAAGAGAGAGAGAGAGAGAGAGAAAGATAGAGGGAGATAGTGTGAGAGATAGTTTGAGAGATAGAGACAGACATGTAGACTGATGAAGTTATTGACGCTGTAAATATAATTTTCAAAAAACTAGTTCTTTACACACAGTATTTCATTAATTTGTACAAATATGTGAGCTTATATATGCGTAAAGGAAATGTAGTAAATCTACTTTCCTACTGCCCTGTCGGAGGGGCTTATAATACGCAGACTATATCCACTGAATAGGGGTGAACAGTCCAAACCCTCAAAAAATGTGTGCTCTGCATGTGACACTAAACTAAGAAATATTATCATAATTGCAACAAAATAATGCCTTGAAAATGAACTATATCAAAGCAAAAAATAGACAAAACGCAACCGCATTGCAAGTATAAGATGTGTGGAAACACAGAGGGAATGTTTAATCTCATAAGCGAATTCATAAAATAGCATAAGGGGTGAACAAGACGGGGCACAACAAGGTGGGAAATGTGAGTATTGTACAAGAAGTAACATTTTGACCATACTACCAAATGGTATATGCATAAATCAGAATCTGTCCTAAAATACATACATATCACCAAATCCCGGGGAACAGACCAGATATAATCACGGATAGCAGACCAAAGCTAGTGTTAATTAACAGGAAGAAGCGAGCTTGTCATCTAGTGAATTTTACTGTTCCGACGAAACATAGAGAAATAATGAAAGGAAAAGAAAGGAAATACAAATACTTAAATACCTAGACCTTGATGAAGAAATGAAAAAACTGTGGAACATGATGATGAAGGTGATACAAATTGTAGTTGGTATCCTTGAAACGGACCGCAAGAGTTTCGTTAAAAAAAACTATAGTAATTGTAAATTTGCAGAAGAATTGAGACAATCCAAACAATAGAAATCCTAGAAAAATGAAACGTGCTGTCACACATTCTTTTCCCTTCCTTGTACTTGTCTAAAATATTCAGACAATTAATACCTTTCTAAGCTTTTAATATATGGTATCTCTAAGAATTAAGTTACATTAAATGTATTTGCTTGTACAAATCCTGGCGCAGTTTCCAAAAGGAATGCTGGCAAATTGGTCATGAACCTTTTTTGTATACACTTTTCCATCTCCCGTTATATATAAAAACACACACACACACACAAAAACATCCTTCACTGTTCATACAATAATTTCTCTATCCTAATACCCTGGTCAAGGCTTAATAAAAACCGAAACGATTTAACGTCGACTTCAGCATCAAGCATAAATTCATTCTTTTCTACATACTGTCGTATGTGGAGAAAAGTAGACAAACTCGAGATAATTTACGGGATAAATGTTGATTATAGGTCGTGATGTAATAGACATCCATCCAGTACAAAATCCCGTGTTTGTCTACTTTTCTCCACATACTGTCGGATTAATTTCCTCTTTTTACACACGTGCTGTCGTATATGTATATATGTATTATTCCAATAAATGTATATATGTGCGTGTGTATGTGTATCTGTATGTGTATGTGTGTGTGTGTGTGTGTGTGTGTGTGTGTTTGTGTGTGTCCATATATCGACATGAAGTCAAATTGTATTTTGTAGATGTGTATGTGAGTTTGATAATTACTATGCAAATATGTGCACGAGTTTTAAGCAGTACGTGTTTCATTGTCATCAGCCTTGTTATGGCTAGTCTTTGCCGTTGACTGTCAAGTTGGTTTCGGATACCTTATTTCCACTGGGCCCTGTTGACAGCCAACTCATTCAGAATTGTCAAACGTGGAAATGGATTCTTTTTCTTTTGCGCGCCAACAAGATGAAACATTCCGGATGACAACTTCCATGTCGTCACGGGATTTCCTTACCGTCTACTCCTAGATGGCTTCACAAGCTGATTCAAACAAGTAAGCAGTTGATACGACAATGGCACACTATGTTCCAGGTATTCAGAAAGTCTTTCACTGAACACTCAATCAATGGAGAAGGATTTTCAAAATTGATTTTTTTCTTTCGCATGATCAGGTCACGGAATCAGAAATCCAGGCGGAACTAACCCCTGTGCAGTAGACTTGGTGACAAAGGTAACAACTCTTGCTCGTACATTTTGTTGGCCACATTCGTCTTTTACAATCATTGATATCACCTGCACTAGACACGTATATTTGGAGACAGGAGAACATATAGATTCATGAACGGTGTGTAATGGTTATCGTCAAGGAGATCTAGGTTCAAAACGTGGATGTGGCTGTTTGTATTTCATATAGTGATAATACAGTTGGGGAATGTATACATCCAACTATTCTCTCTCCATCTATGGTTAAATAGTAGGGCAGACTGGATTGTTCAACCTTAGCATAGCAATCTGTCTAGGAGAGGAAAAACTAAACTATGAATTCAAACATATTACAGATTCAGACATCAATCTACCAGGAATTCTTCACATGAATACAACCCGTAACAAATAAATGGTCTCTCTCTCTCTCTCTCTCTCTCTCTCTCTCTCTCTCTCTCTCTCTCTCTCTCTCTCATTCATGTAATCACTCACAAATGTACAAGGAGAATGGCACGAAATGAAACGTAAAAATTCTCTTCAGGTATTTGAACTCAAGTCACTGGGTTCATTTCCTACGACGATAACCATTACCCCACGATCGCTTCGACAAAAAAGAAATGTGTGGAATTGGGTATCACGTATTATCTGTGTTATTCGGGCTATTGTCCCCATCTTCATTGTTATCTTTACAACGTTTCGGTCGATATGCCCTCTGGCCTTCTTCATGTATTTCAGCGAGTCTAGGGCTGATCTCAGACAGTCCCACGAGGATCAGGATGTAAGAATAGTATACAATGAATGGGCTCTGTCATTAAGAAATTAGATGTTTCGCGAAATAAAATTAATTCAGCAGTTTGAAGCCTCCCCCCACCACCACAAAAAAATTTAAAAAACAACAACTGTGTTTGCGTGTTTCATTATGTATTGTTTTTGCCCTCTTACTTATGCTTATATTTAGGATTAAATTACATGAATAATTCCGGTTCCTTCCTCATGGTACAATATGGCGGAATGTAAAAATCTGACAAATCTGGTCTGCAACTGTTGTAGAGTAGCTAACACCCTTTCAGCACTTTACCAGATCGACTGTCTAATGCGTTGGCTATACCGAATTGACCCTCCTCTATTTAGTGTAAATCTTGTCTTGTTAATTGTTTGTACTTATTTGTTCAGTGTTTGTATGTATCCGTTAGGCACCGGATGCTGGTGCTTAATAAATGTATTAAACACACCATTCTTCTGTGTGTTTTTCCACCTCACGATACAACATTAACCAATTTTGTTCTCTAGTATACTTCTTTGATATACGGCGATAATAGCAAACCTGTTCTTGGCAGCTACATCAATCGGACTAATATTGTAATTATGGTTGTGACAACTAGGTATTATTTACTAAATGAAAAGCAACTTAATAAAAAGACATTGAGAGAACTTCAATCACACAATACAGTGTTCTCAATCTTGAGTTAGCTGGTCAATTTTTTGAAAAGATTTAATTTCCAATCTTCAGGTACATTTGAACTATTTGAAATGAAAACACCTTCGTCCAGGATTTGAACTCATCTCGTCTTCCCCATATCTTACGACCATAACCATTGTACAACCTCTCTCTCTCTCTCTCTCTCTCTCTCTCTCTCTCTCTCTCTCTCTCTCTCTCTCTCTCTCTCTCTCTCTCTCTCTCTCTAATTATACAAAAGCTGTTTACTGTTTAGTTTAATTACATGAAAATTATACTAAATTATTCCTTACTTTTAGGAATGAGTGATATTTGAAGAAATCCATTTTAATTGGTTCTAATTACTCGTAATTTGGAATTAAGTCAAAAACTTACCAATCTCTTACTTTGCATACTGCCTATCACTTTCTTCCCCTCTATGTATATCTTGATTGCCTCCACGTTATATATGGTTAGTTTCTCTGGGAGATGAGATAGATAGATAGATAGATAGATAGATAGATAGAGAGAGAGAGAGAGAGAGAGAGAGAGAGAGAGAGAGAGAGAGAGAGAGAGAATCTGAAATGTACTTCTATTTTACATTTCATAAGTAGCAATCCGTAGCTTAAATTAGATCAAACATTCCTTTTCTGAGACATCTTTAATAATTTTAATGTTTTGTCCGGTCGTATTTATTTTAAGAAAATTAATTCGCTTTGCAAACTCACTTTTTTCTAATCTCAATTATCTACCCATAGCTGAATGGGTGACCGAACGGGACAGGTTTCCTCTAGTATATATATATATATGGTGTGTGTCGGTGTCGGTGCCAGTATCTCTGTGTCTGTGTCTATCTAGAAACAGAAGTCTTTCTCAAAATTGTAAGCCCAGCTCGACTGATCCATGAGGAAGTTTTTTTTTATTCACTGGAATGGCATGATGTCGAAAAAATATTGAGCAAAAGCACGTTACGGATTTATTGATATCCCCATCAAGTAGTGCTGACACCACGAATTCCTAAGACTCTCTCTCTCCCCCTCCATCTCTCCCTCTCTAGCGCAAATGAAAGGGGGGTTAGACTCCCTCAGTGTCTAGCTGATACCATCAATGGACCACTCTGTTGCCAAGACCATATATTTTATCATTCACAATGAAATCAAAAACCAAGAACTGATGGAAAGCTAGCTGACCAGTTTCCATTTTGCTAAACAAATATAAAATCGAGGAATAAATTTACGATCAAGAAATATAAAATATAATATTGGGTTAAGTAGTAGAAAAAAGAACAAGAAGGGGTAGCGACATATTAGGAATTAAGTGGAAATAATAACAAGTACGACTAAGCATTCTATCTGTTTGGAGAGAGAAGACTTGGCCGACAAAATATAGAGAGACTTTTCAGATGAAAGGAAAAGTGAGACTCGCTCAAAATAGAGTACAAGTCAACACTGAATTTATTTAGCACCATCTGTTAAGTATCTGGTCGGCATCCTAGGTTCCAGATGTAATAAGTAAGTAAGCAAGCCAATAAGAATCCGGTGTTCTTTGTAAGTCCTACGTCCAAGAGAAATCCAAATGTCAATGAAATAAGCTCAGAATGGTGGCTCTATTAATACAGCAGAAGCAGCAGCAGCAGTGCCAGTGATTGGACAATAGAAATCTACCCCAGGTCACGTGGTAGTCAACGAGTCTATATCTAGGAGTGACCATTTGCCCCATGCCTTATATCAAACAATTCAACACCATCACAGTTATCTTCATACCCGTTCTTGTTCTTTTCTTTCTCCTACATAAATTTATTCCTCGATTTTAGATCTGTTGAGCGACGACGAAACTTGTCACCTAGCTTTCCATTACTTCTTAGTTTTTAATTTCCCTATGAATAATGAAATATATGGTCTATTCATTACCATTATATATATATATATATATATATATATATATATATATATATATATATATATATATATATATATATATATATATATATATATATATATATATAAAGGACGCGTAAAAGGATATGCATGTTGTAAAATAAATTGTTTTTTTTCTTAAAAAGAAAAGTAAGGGTACCCTAGTTAGATTTAAAATCAGAAATGATTTTCTTTTTTCGCTCAATGCTCATCAGAGAAAAAATTTCATTGAAAGATGGTGATATAGTTTTTTTTTTTTGTTGTAGACAACGGAAAAGTCAGAAAGCAGTAAAAGCACTTCAAGCCTCAACTTATCAAACGGGGGCACCCCCTCGTGAGTTGTAAGTTTCGTAATTTTACGAATTCTCTTGTCTTATTGAGAAAAAAAAAATTCCCTTTTTCTCACTGCTTTCTGACTTTTCCGTTGTCTACAACAAAAAAACTAAACTATATCACCATCTTTCAATGAAATTTTTTCTCTGAGGAGCATTGAGCGAAAAAAAGAAAATCATTTCTGATTTTAAATCTAGCTAGGGTACCCTTACTTTTCTTTTTAAGAAAAAAAAAATTATTTTACAACATGCATATGCTTTTACGCGTCCTTTTTAAATTCTGTACTGTAAATAAACTTTTCATATATATATATATACATGTGTGTGTGTGTGTGTGTGTGTGTGTGTGTAACTATCCAATAGATCAGATGAGTTTGAACGGATTTATTATATATATATATATATATATATATATATATATATATATATATATATATATATATGTCTCCAGGAGGGCTCAATAAATGATAATTGATTTCATACTGTGCAATATTACACTTCGATATAAGTGGGAAAACTCAACAACTCGTCATTTGGTTATTACAAATTTACTTAAGCCGGTAAATCTATAAAAATTAATTTTCGTCAGATCGCCATCATATATATATATATATATATATATATATATATATATATATATATATTATATATATATATATATACCATGGGAAAGGTATGAATTCATATATTCTTCCCCAGCTATGGAGATAATAGTTGGGCAGACTAGGCTCTTTTACCTTGGGTAGATAACCAGTCTAGTAGAAGGAAAATCTCTGAATTTAATAATCCCGTAGTCAGTCGTTGATTGGGTTTATGGCATTCCTTGTGCAACAATTCTTCCCTCTGTACTGTGCCAAAAAGTGCGAATGATCCAACACAAGCCTTCAGCACAATAGAAACAAAACAGTATGGGTTGTTCATTGGATGGACTCTCATGAGTCGAAATCGACGAGAGAGTCTATATATATATATATATATATATATATATATATATGCTTGAAGTAATTACAATGCGTATATCGTATAAAATTCGATGGTTATTGAAAATAACTATGACAAGCGAACTCGGCAAATATTGTGCCCCACGTAGAACATCGTACAGCTGTTTAAACTTAAGTATACATCGCTGATGAGACTTAATAAAGTTGAAACTGCTGTACGATGTTCTTCGTGGGGCACAATATTTGCCGAGTTCGCTTGTCATGATTATTTTCAATAATTATCGAATTTTATACGATATACGCATTGTAATTGTCTTCAAGCAAAATATATAAATAATAATATACTTTACTCAACAATGCTTCAAAAGAAAATATATCATATATATATATATATATATATATATATATATATATATATATATATATATATATATATATATATATATATGAGGGGTTATGAGAAGGCTTTTGAATCTGTTATTGAAAGGTAGAATAGTATATATTTACTTGTAGATTCATATCAGGATGCCAAGTCATGGTTATTTTGTTAATGGTGACACATCGTAGAATTGAATAAGCAACGTTACTACCGAATGTCAAATACAAACATAAATTTAAAAGCAATCTTCATAAAAGTTGGAAAGATCAACACTTTTGACATTTAAGAAATCAAATTAATAATAATGGAGAAAGAATTATTAAAATCTTGGGGAAAATATAAAAAGTAATTAAAAACTGCTTGGACAATGTTTTCACTTGAATATCTTAACACAATAATTTCATAATACGATATACCCGCCAAATGTCATGTACACTGTTAAATCCCAAGTTTTTTATAAAACCACCCAAGTCACCCTAATATTTTCCCTGGAAAGTCAATTTTTCCAGTAACCCAACCCGCCTGGCCTACAGAATCCCAATTTTTTTACCGACCACCCACTAAAGACACCCACGCCCATATTAGAGGCACTGACCGGCTTGCTTTCAAACAACAAAGTGCGGAAGACAGTCGGCGGGTCTACACAATAGTTGACAGAAAGGGGGAAACCAAAATGACCCACAATTTTTGTTTTGTTTACACGTGTTTTTCAGTTTCTTGTGGTTTTTATTTTCAATTTTTCTCACACCCTCCATCGCCAATCATCAATATTGGGAAATTTTTAAGTAGGATAGATGCATAGAGCGAATGAGTGTCTACCCCCAAGCATATTAGTGCCCGCCCAGTTTCTGGTATGGGGCATTTTGTTTACCCTGCCAATGTCAGAATGTCTAACTCCAAGCCTATTTATGCCTGCCAAAATTACTTAAAACTAAATGCACTAATTCCCTTGCAAAAGGCATGATTCCATCTCTTCTCCCTCTAGCTATGGGTAACTAGTCGTGCAGACTGGATAATTTAGCCTTGGTTAGGCAACCAGTCGAGAAGAAGGAAAACCAACTGAACACTGCTTACAAATCCGCCATGTGTCACATCCTGCCCTTGGTGGAAATTCTAGAGAAACCATCATCATCATCAGGTGATGTAGGTAGCACAGATATCCATGTCTCTCTCTCTCTCTCTCTCTCTCTCTCTCTCTCTCTCTCTCTCTCTCTCTCTCTCTCTCTCTCTCTCTCTCTCCAACCGTCCCTATCAGTCAATGCTGCGCAAGGAGAGAATGCAAGAATGTTATTTTTTATTTTTGAATGAATCGGTCGGTGAGTGAGCCTAGCTAGATAGATCCGTGTAAGGTGTATGACCAGTTTTATCACCTCTCCCCCAAAACCAAACTTCCGGCTACATGCCGAGTTGTGTGCACATGCGCTGTACCTCATTTCCGAATAAATAAAAAGTTTGTTTGGAGTGAGTGCAGGAATGTGCTCACTTCAAATAGACTGTTATTCGTTAGATAATAAACAAGAAAGTTAAGAGATTAGAGTTTCTTGTTTATATACAAGAGTAATTAATAATTTAGCAGGACAATGTGCCAAACATAGAAGTGCTGGAACGAGCAAACATGAACATCATCTGCGAGAGGCGCCTGTGTTGGCTTGGCCACGTCAGGAGGATGGACAAAGGCTGCATCCCCAAAGACCTACTGTACGGCGAATTAGCGGAGGGCACCCGACCAGTAGGGAGACCACACCTGCGCTTTAGGGATGTCTGTAAGAGAAACATGAAGATGAGACATGCCCCATTAATACCAGCACATGGGAGGCTTGTGCAGAAGACCGTGCTACCTGGCGACTCCTCGTCAGACAAGGACGAGAAGGGTGAAAAAGAGAGGAAAGAAGCCGCCACAGAAAAGAGAGTCAAAAGGAAGGAGAGACAACTCCAGCAAGCATCACTGTTTGTTTGCAGTCACTGCTCAAGAGACTGTCATTCAAGAATTGGTCTGTTCAGCCACCCACGCAGTTGCAGATTTTTTTTTTAAAATGGACACTACGCCATCAGTAGACGGAAGCATGCCAACAACAACAATAAATAATTTTAAATCAAGAATATATAAATGATAAAAAATATATATAGGAAAATACAGTTTATTAATCTATAAGGTGTGTCAAAAGAGTATCGAGATTTTTTGTACTTTTTGACACACCTTGTATTCTGAAAAAATTAACGTTCCATTCATTCTTCATTTCTTTCTTGGTAAATCCAGTAAAGAAGTACAAAAAATCTCTATACTGTGTTGACACACCTTGTACATACAAATATAGAGAACATATTTATTTTTAACTAGTAAAATCGTGAGCAAAATCGGCTAGTGCTCAATAATTCTCTACACACTTCCTAAATAAAACATCAATAGCAGTATAGACACAGTTACAATGGGAAGCAAAGAGTTTGACGGGTCTTATAGTATATATATATATATATATATATATATATATATATATATATATATATATGGGTGAGGATGGGTGCATGGGTATGTGTAGGTATAAGATTTTGTGTGTATGTGTGTCTGTGTACATGCGTGTGTTTGTTTTACTTGATTTTTTTTGTTAAGGCTGAATTCAAGATTTTCTTGTTGTTAAATAAGCCGATGAAAGCTCAACATATTTACGTGCATATAATCAGATCTGTGCGCATGCGTACACAAACACTGTTCCGCCATAATTTATCTCATTCATAGAATTTTTTCTTTTGTGCCAGCGTTTCGTATTCATACGTATGCTTAAGGCGCTTTTTTACGGCAAACTTGTTATGAGATTTTAAAATGTTTGTGCGATGAGGATGTATATCAATGTGATTTTCCATTTTAGACAACTGAATGGAACGCGAAGAAAAGCTAAAAAAGAAGAAAGAAAAAGACAAGAAAGAAAACAAAATGTATTTGACTGAATAGGTGGTGGTGGTGGTGTTTGTGAAACGATGATTGCGGTCGGGAAGTCGGTGGGGTATTTATTGAAGATGATAAATAGAATGAAAGAAGGTTTATATTGTGTGATAATGTGTTTGTACTGTGCCTTTCACAAACTTTCACAATTTTTTAAAAAATTCTCTTTTTAATTTTAAAGAAACGATGTTGTGTGAAAATCTTTACGTTAAGTAAGTTTTTCTCAATGTTTTGCTTATGTTAACAAATAAGAATATGAATGTTATTTTTGTTGATGGTGATTTTTTATATCTCCTCCTTATCATCCTCAACCTCCTCATCTTCAAACTCTTTCCCCCCCCCTCTTCATTCTTACTCATTACTGCTCCCGGTAGATTACCGAAGTTAAGCAGTATTGAGCCAGTTCCATACCTAGTTGGGTGACCACTTAAGCAATAGCAGGTACAGTAAGCAATCAGAATTCCTTTTATCAAATTTACTTGATTCAGCATTAAATAACACGAAATAGGGTTGATATGCCGTAAATCAAAACAACAAACAATTTATTTATTATTATAGTTTATAATATATTTATTTATATATATATATTATGCCGTAGCCGGTGGTTCACTTGTGGCTGAGCGAAAGCAAGTCTCCTCAGGTCTCTAGGACTCTTCTGGGTATTCTAGCCGATCTTAACAATCATGTAGTTTGGATGGTCTCCATTCTTCCTTTGATTTAGAATTCACACATTATTTTCCAGACCTTTGGTGACCGTTCCAGACCTTTGGAGACCAATCACAACTGGCACGACATTTACCTTCATGTTTCATAGTTTTCTCAGTTCTTTGGCAAGGTCTAAGTATTTTACTATCTATTCGCTTCCTTTACATTTACTTGGTGGTCGGCCGAGACGGTTCAGTCCACGAGATCGCAAGGTATCTTCTTCTTGTTAATCAACACTATCCGGTCTCCTGGTCGGTATTAGGTAGTCTATATCTCAAAGTCTCAGATGAGATGACGATGAGGTGCTTTTCATCAATTTATTCACTTAATGCAAGTTATTGAGAGAGAGAGAGAGAGAGAGAGAGAGAGAGAGAGAGAGAGAGAGAGAGAGAGAGAGTCGATTTCTTTAACACATGTTTTTCAGTCACCCGCCTATGACTAAGTCGCCCAAACTGCCAACCGACTGCTCTCGGCAAGTTCCGTCAACCCGACTGTCAAACCAACTCCACGGCCCCAGACCAACTGTCGCAAAATCTAAGGTTCCCTCATTATATAGAAATGGGTGTGGAGCTTTCTAGAACGTTTTGAAATTTTTCGAATGTTCTAACTGTTTTACCAAATTGCACGTGTCAATTAAGAGGTCAACGGGTCAACCATAATTTATTCTGACAAACCGATTAAAATAAATTTTAATAGCAAAATCCTAGACTTCCTGGCTACGAATCGACTCACAGGTGATAATGAGTTTTACATTACCCTCTTGTTTGCCCATTCCCGTAAGGTCTGAGAATCGTGCTACATCCTATTAAGGTTTCTCGGTGTCTGGCACAAGGCCACAAATATGGTGTTCCCGGGTAGGGCGCGCAATTATGCTGCACTTTCATTCTGCAGGACATATTGAAGCTTGTGCATAGACCATTTATTTATATGGTGCAAATTGAGTTTCTTGCACAATTTCCAGTGGATCACCATACCTACCCAGTCATGTCAAGCCTTATACTCGCTTTATGCCAGTTTGCTACATTCGCTTATTATATGATTAACCGTTTCATTTCTGTCTCCACACATTCTGCACTTGCTATTCTGTTGTATCTTATTTATTTTTGCCTTTAGGTAATTTGTTCTTTTGGCATTAAGAAAAGTGCTGTGATTATCAGAGATTCAGTTTCTCTTTTGAGGTTTCCTATACTTAGCCATGTCCATGTCATCTGATGTAATATATCTTCAGTGCGTTACTTGAAGTAACCATATAGTTGTTTTTATTCCCATTTCGGTTTTCTAGTTGTTGATGTATTTCTTCCTGTCCTTTTGTTGCAATTGTTTTTCCTATCTCCTGCCATTAGTCTTTCCTTGCTTTCATAAGTGTATTCTTTATGTGCTCAGATTGTCGTAATTACACAATATTCAAGCTTCGCGAGAACTCTTTCCCTTTTTTCTTAGCACATATAGTCTGTCTATGTCGTCTCTCAGGTGGATGCCCTGTGCATTGTTATACGTTTTCATAGTCCTTTAGTCAGTCTGTCTGTCGGAGTTCTTTTTTCATCACGAACATCGCACACTTTTATTGCCAAATCCCATTCCTATGCCTGCCTGAATATTTTTATGGTTTGTATAAGATTGCTAGATCTTTCATATTTTTTGCAAGCATTCTCATATTATCCATGTACATAAGGAGATGGATTTTTTCTGTGTTTTTGAAAATTTGTAACTCCCTGTACATTTGCTGAGTGACAATAGCGGTGGTGAGAGTGAGTCTCCCTGGAAGATTCTTTTTTTTTTCACTTCTGCTAGGTTTTTATTATTATTATTATTATTATTATTTATTATTATTATTATTATTATTATTATTATTATTACCAAAATGAAATAACGAGTGCAAAATTCTAAGTGACTCTGGTCCCTCAGCCTATAATATTCATCGTTTTGTACAGTTTGCAAAATGTATATGATTATATATATTACATGTAGCTGAAGTGATGATTATAGACTTATTATTATTGTAACCATATATCTCCATCCTTCAAAGCCTCACTGATCCTTTTTGTGACATTTTTTTTTGTTATCTCTAATTTTTCTTTTGTTTTATTTTCCCGCTGCTATCTGATTAACGCGCCAAAACCATTAACCGTGTGTTGTAAATCTTCGTCACTGACGAGATTCAAAATAATAATGAATGCCAGACGCCACAGCTGTGCATAAAGGTCGTAGACAACTGTGATATTTTTTGGGATTGAAGGTGGCATTGTCAATTAGTATGAAGATCTTAACTAATATATGTCATTAGATAGAGCGGTTCGTAAAACACGGTCATAAAATTATATCTGATATCGATGAGATGCAGGTGTATATCAAATGCGCGCGAATGTGAGTAATCTTTTTAAAGTATACGATATAATTATCGATGAATATGTTATTTCCGAAAAAAATTAGAAAAATTGGATTGTTGCAAGTCTTGGGTGTATACTGTATCGAATATTATATTGACAAGCAAAGAAAAATATAGATATATATGTATATATACAGAGAGAGAGAGAGAGAGAGAGAGAGAGAGAGAGAGAGAGAGAGAGAGAGAGAGGGGGGAGGGGGAGAAAGAGGAGAGAGAGAGGGGAGATTAAAACCACAAAGATGACCTGAATTTGGTGTTAGTAGAGAATTACTCATTTACTGTGTATCGGTTGCGAATAGCCTGACAGGAACCAACCTCTCTATGTCGACTGTTGGTTTGGAGCCAGAGTCTTTGTCTCTTTGACTGGTTGCCACGCTAAGATTAAATGGCCCAGTCTGGACTTATATATACTCTTTGATGAAGAGATATTAGTTAGCATCGTTCATGATTTGGATTCTGGTACACGAGTTCAGTTCATGCCTGAAAATAAGGACTACAGATATAACAGATCAGGCGATTTTGGTTTTCAATTAGCTGTTTAAATAAAAAAAGCATTTGTTTATATATATATATATATATATATATATATATATATATATATATATATATATATATATATTATATTATATAATTTACCTTACCTATGAACATTAATGGATTACGTCCCTATCCTCATAAATACGGGAGTATTATGCTGAGTAGTCTTATACCACTAGCAGGGATTTACCTTCTTTACTGCGCTGGCGAGTATTTATATATATATATATATATATATATATATATATATATATATATATATTGCATTGAATTTTTACCCTAGGTTTCTTTTACTCTAGATGCTCTTTATCCATTCTTCAGGAAGAGACTGTCTGATGAATGCATTAAAACAGGAACCTAGGGTAACAAAAGATTCCATGCAATGACACACACACACACACACACACACACACACACACACACACACATATATATATATATATATATATATATATAGATCTGTCGCTGATATTGAACACTCAACTAATAAAAGCGCAAAAATTGATCCTCTACTAACTTACCATGTTACCTATTTATAAATACACATACACACACGCACACACACACATATACACACACACACACACACACACACACACAACATATATATATATATTCATTGTCATAGAGCTCGCTATTTTTTAAATAGTGCCCAAGTATCTAACCAATTCTAGGTGAAATACAATCAGTTGCAGAGAAGACCATCGGGTGAGCGGACCGTTTGACTTCGACCCCAGACCGAAGAGTTGGAAATCATAGCAGCCACTTAGATAATTAGTGTCACGGCTATTTGCTGACACGCTCATCAAGGTAAGTGCCTCTGTAAGTTATAAAACCTAGCATTTCTCGTGACAATTAACAGCTAGACAAGAACTGTTTTAGAAACCCTTCCACTTACTATTTCTCTCCTGTAAAATACATATTTGAACTTGAATACCGGGGTTTATCAATTCTGTTTCGTTATGAAAATATAAGTGAGAACCGGGATATTGACTTATTTGTTTGAATTGGCCAGATTAGTTTATTCAGACTTGAACGATTTGCATATTAAAATATGTTCGGTATTATATATATATATATATATATATATATATATATATATATATATATATATATATATACTAGACAAAACGTGACCCATTGGGTCACCCATTCAGCTCTGGGTAGATAATGAGATTAGAGAAAAGGGGTTAGCAAAGCGAATACAATTTTTTAATACGGCTGGACTAAACCTTAAAATAATTTTGTTAGCTTTCTAAGAAAGGAAATTTTTGACCTCATTTAAGCTATGGCTTGCTGATTGTGAAATTTCAAATTATCCCGTCTCTCTCTCTCTCTCTCTCTCTCTCTCTCTCTCTCTCTCTCTCTCTCTCTCTCCACTCCAGAGAAACTAACATTATATAACGAGGATGTAGTCAAGAGATACATAGAGGGGAATAAAGGGTCGGTTTTTGACTCAATTTTCAAAGATCTATTTACAGATTAAATTTGTGCAACCGTTGATGGCCCTGATGGTTTGAGCAAAGGTTTGGTTGTAACCTCATTAGCATATTTAATACTTAGATGTATGTCCATTTAAGCAATAGCAGATACTGTAAAAAAAAAAGAATATCACAATGACCCGAAAAGAGTTAATATGCCGTAACACATAAAAACCAAACCAACAATGAAATAATTATTATAACATATAAACAATTACTTTAAACCATGCAACTTTGTGCAAATTATTTGTATTAGATATAAAGACTTTATATTCCATAACGTGTTGGGTCAGTAAAATAGTTATTCCTGTATGTGAGATTAACCGAGGGACCGGCTTTCTGTGATTGGATATACCAATCACGTGATGAGCCCAGAACTTTTGGCGCAACATACCAAACATCTTAGATAGATCGCGGACCAGCTCCCGTATGCACGTCGACCAGTAATTCTCCCCAAGAAGCACTAAGATACCAGATATCCTCCCCGTTACAACGGTAAGTCCCTCAAACTTAACTCTATACACAGGAAGGACTGTATATTGTTACTCATTGTTTTTATGTGTTCTTTAATAAATTGTTAGAATCAAAGTATGTTTTAATTCAGTTTTTTTTGTTGCTGTTAGTCTTAGAATTAAATGCTATACTAACACAATAAAGGTATACAATACAAAAGCGCTAGATCATCTGCTTAGTCTGCATCTGTAATAATTTCTACGAATTATCGCCTCATTCATGCCGAACAAGCTTCAGTTTTGATCAAAATTTTGTAATTAGCAAATACATCAACATAAAGATTCTAATTGCGTAACGACAAGTTTGTGTATCGTCGCGTTTCTTTTAGTCGGTCTTTCGAAATAATCAGATGTGATTTCTTTGAGTTAGTTTTCCTCCTTTGACATTTTTGTCTCACTGCTTTCTCACTAGAGTTCACGTTGGCCGATATTCAGCGATGTTGATTAAGATTGATCTTAGTAGTCTTTCGAGATGACTGTTTAATGCAATTTTATCTTATCTCAAAGTAAAGTAATTTCTGATGAACCGAGCCATCAATCTCACTTTTTCTTACATTAACAAAAGCCAGACGGTGTCTTCCATTCGGAATATTTAATCTCAAAATGGAACACTTTTCCATTCCTTTTGTGTCTTCGGCAGTCAACGAAAGACATAAAGATACAAGGTGTGCTGAAAAAGTAAAGAGACTAATGGTGTATAGACAATGATGGAAACGTCAAATGTTCTTAATGATAATCCCCTTTGATTCTCAACACACTTATACCAGCGGGGATTTATACTATGTACAGTCAAAACGTAGAATCATAATTTTAGTTAAATATAGCATAACATTTTTTCAGTTAAGAAGTTTAGACAAAATGTTGCATTAAATTTTTAGACAAAATGGAGCATAATATATTTCAGTGAAAAGTAGTGTTACATACTACTTAGCAGCTTATGATTTATATACGTACCTGTAGTTAGGATATGTGAATTAGGGTCCGTTAGATTCAGAATGATGAGGTCCTGTGGAAAGTTACTCGCCGGGTATTGACGGTTAGTAACCTTTTTACTTGACCACTTGAAAAACGCGCGATTATGCGCGAGATAATTAGTTAGCCAGATGCGATAGAGATTTGAGAGCGAGCGAACTCGAAAGTCACTAGCTCTGCTGTCGGTCTCTCCGCGGCGCAAATATGGTCTGTGTTATAGAATACAGCTTTATCAGTAAACAACCAAGTCTTGTTAATTGATTATTAAAAACTAGAATTGACCAGTCCAACAAGAAAAAAGAATCAACGCTTAAAATAAAGCCCTGAAGAGAAATCAGCCCAGAGAAAATGGCGGCCAAGTTAGAAGCAGTAGCAGCGAAAAACAAATAAGGTCCATCATATCAAATCACCTATTTAATCTATCTGTCTATCTCTCACCAATTATATACACCCAAGTAGCACATCTCTCACCAATTATATACACCCAGTAGCACATCATTTTTAGTCAAAATGTAGCATAATAGTTTTTTGTTAAAAAGTAACATTTTTTAATCAAAAAGTAACCTAATATTTTAGTCAATTAGTAGCATATGTTTTAGACAAAAAGGTAGCATGACATATAATAGTCAAAAAGTTAAATTACAATTTTTAGTAAAAAGTAACATAACATTTTTCAGGTCAATAAGTAGCATAACATTTTTAATAAAAATTAGCATATATTTTTAATTAAAAAAATCGAATGATATTTCTTAGTCAAACAGTAACATGATTTTTTTTATTTGTTAGTTTGTATTGTTTTGTTTTACGGCATATCAACCTCAGTGGGTCATTTAATGCCGATAAAGTTTTGAAATAAATCAATTCTTAATGGATAATACAATTTTTTTATAAATACATTTTTCTGTTTAACCCATAGATGGGACACTAACAGGTACTACCACTCCGGGTCATATGGACCAGGGAGCAATGGTGATGAAGGGGTGCTCCACATTCCCCAAACCTCCAGAACTGGAACCTCATCATCAGATAGAGTTTAACGTCATTCCCAGGACATGTAGACCCGCAGCCACCGCCTTCTAGCACCCATATGATAAAAAGGGTTGGGGCTTGCCATAAGGCAATATGGTTGGGAAAATCATATAGGTGCTAGGGCTTGACGTGACCAGCCGATTGATCGGAGGGGGCCTCTACGACCGCCCGTCTAGCCCAAGATAGGGCCAAAGTGGAGTATTGCATGTCATGAACTGCTCATCCACCTGGGCTTTATCCTTAAGCATCACGGGTCGCCACCCACGGCCAACAGGTGGACCCATTGGGGGAGTCTTACCCCTCTGCAGAGGTGCAGTCGGTGCATTCTAACGCCCCACCGTCAGGGCGGGATTTTTTTTTTTAAAAATAGCATGATATTTATTTGTCAAAAAGTGGCATAACATTTTTAGTCAAAAACTACCATAACATTTTTTCAAATACCTAAAATTTGTTTTGATTCATTGATTTATGTTAGTTGTTCTTGTAGATAAAAGTTTAATGACAACATATATGTGTTTAGCAGCGATTATAATTCGACAAGATAAACTTAGAAATGATGAAAGTGTCTCCAGGCACAACAGTTTTGAATTGGTTAAATATTTATAAGGATATTTCAAGCAATTCAAATTTAATGTTGATATTTTCTATATCTATTGCGATTAGTATGATACTAAGGATTTATTTAACTTAGTAATCTTCTAGATTTATGTGTCCTATTAATTACACTACCGTTTCTAAATCATGATATTTAAAGATCTGTGTTGAAAGGAAAAGGATCGAAGAGGGTAGTGAAAGCGTAAAAAGTTGATAGGGGATATTCTGGATTTACATATTATTGTAGTTTGAATGAAAGGAAAAAGAAAAATGGAATGTTGGTTACTGTCAACCTCGTGGAAGAAGAAGAAGAAGAAGAAGAAGAAGAAGAAGAAGAAGAAGAAGAAGAAGAAGAAGACCCTAACGCTAAACCGAACCCGTAACCGGAAATGATGAAAGAATACATTATTTACGGCTATGGTTAGGGTTAGGGTTACTTCTTGTAATACTAATACAAATGCGAAATTTACACCGAATCCATAGCCGTAACACCAATCCTAACCATAGCCGTAAATGATGAATGAAAGAATACGAAAAATCGAGGAAATTACATTTCTTCTTCTTCTTCTTCTTCTTCTTCTTCTTCTTCTTCTTCTTCTTCTTCTTCTTAATTTAAACCTAACCCTAGCTGTAAATGCTGAATTTATACATATACCTCCGGATTCATTTCCTTTCTCTTAACTCAATATATATATATATATATATATATATATATATATATATATATATATATATAAATCATCCCCAGATATCGTCTCTTTGGTGTGGCTAGACAAAGCAATTACCTCTGACCAGTAGCCAAAACGACTGACTTTTCATTCAGCCCGATTCGTTAACCTCACGGCCATTTGACTATTGCCATTAAGGGCGGTGTTTAAACTATTAAATACATACATTTGTATGTTAAATCGAACTTAACGAACAAGTATCTTTGAAGCGTAAAAGCTTCTCAAAGTTAACTGACCTGTAAAAATGTTGAGGTTTTTAAATAAAATAATTAGTGCATTATATATTTGATTCATTAATATAATCAACACTGAAAATTTCATTAAATTCGGTTAATTCCTTGACTTTTGTTGTTTTTTTCTTTCGGCAGGATAACATACGAAGGTGAAATTAAGTTTAATTTAACCCATTTCTTTATATATTTTACGATCCCCAGAGAGATCCAGTCTGTAAACAAGCCATCGAGGTGGCTTAAAGTCGGTATCAGCCAGACAGCTAGGAAGTATATCCCCTTTTCACTAGTGCTAGATCAGGGAGATTTTTTCGGCGTTTGAGCGCCACTTCTACCTTCAGCTCCTCACATTACCGCACATATCCATGTGCTACTCATACACTGAGTTGAGGAGAGCTGGAATGGAACCGGGAACCTCAAGGTTCCCAGACGTACACTCAGGTGATAATTCTATTAAATTTGAAGTATTTGCCAACTCCAAATATTTCGTTTTTTTTTTTAATATTAAACCATCATCAGGGCATTGTGAATATGAGATGTTGTATCTTCAGAATTATGTTCAAATTTAAATGAAAAATTCGAAAAACCCTTTGCATTCATTTAGCATTTCTCATTATTCAAAAGAAATAACATTACAGATTTAATCTAAAGAAAAGTTTAATGTTGGCAAATACTTCAACTTTAATAAAATCATCCTCTGAATACCTTGTTTTTCATATATTTACATATCGTGGTGAAGAATATTTGATGAACTGTTCATTAAATAATACAAAGCTGATTCTCGTAAACTGAATCTCATGATTGTCAGATGGAAGTGAGAATGAATTATATCAAATATCACACGATCATTTTTCAGTTTATTTGTAGTTTATTCTTTTTCAGTTATTTTCCAGTCTTATGTTTCCATAGCTTCTTAATTAATATAATGTTAAATGTATCGGAAATGATGTAACATAAAAAATATACGGAAAATAATTTTATTGTAAAAATGCAATGGAAGCAATTTTACTATAAAAATGAAGTAATTTTAGAATAAAATTCATTGAACATGATTTGCTATTAAAATGCATTGGAAGTCATTTTTAATGAGAATAGATTGCAGATTTTGTAGCTCATTCTCAGCCACACTGATGCGTGTTTGCCAATGTTGATGAGCATCCTGATTCTTTTTATTTGAGAGTGTTCAGTTCACCGTTAAAATTGTAACAGGTGACTCGAAAAAAACAACACAGCGAAAGGATGTACAAAGTACAGAATGAATTGGAGTATTGGGATAAAGGACAAAATGGGAAGGGGAATAGGGGAGCAGGGAAGTTTCTAAAAGAATTTAAAAACAAGAAAACAAAGAAAGGAGATAAGCTGAAAAATCAAAGAAGCAAACGTTCCGTTTAACAGACATTTATTGAATAAAAGTGACTGAATAGAGACTGTCTCGGTTCATTACTTTGAAACTTTAAAAGCTGAGTTTGAAACCGACGTTGATTTAATCACGTGCTTAGTGCATTTTTTTTTTATCTGTATAATGATTTTCTGTTTTTTTAACGGCATGTCAACCCTTTCCGGGTTATTTAAAGCCGGGTCAAGTCATTTTGAATAACAAAGAACTCAGTTGGTTATGTAGTCAACCAAGTATTGAACAGGCTAATTGCTGCTTAAATTTGGTTATCTAGCATGGACCGGTGTTTTCAGCATAACTTGAACGTAATACAGGATAATAAAAGGAGAGAAAAAGAATAGAGGTTTAAGATAAGATATAACTAAAAGAGAGAAAGAAAGAAAGAAGAAAGATGAGAAAATAAAAGCGAA
The DNA here is from genome assembly GCA_023376005.1 of Doryteuthis pealeii. Classification (NCBI taxonomy): domain Eukaryota; kingdom Metazoa; phylum Mollusca; class Cephalopoda; order Myopsida; family Loliginidae; genus Doryteuthis; species Doryteuthis pealeii. The sequence continues at coordinate 73,595,207 of CM042138.1, read as the reverse complement.
AGAGATATTGAGAGAAGAAAAAGAATTCAGTTTAGAGAACAAGGACGCTTCCAAAGATAACTTTGAAATCTTGAGAATTTCAAAAGAAATTTGGTTTTAAATTAAAGAAAAAAGAGAACAAAAAAAAAGAGAAGAAAATTGTCATGTCATGGAAATATTCTTATCTTTTTCTCAAATCTTATTAAATCATCTCGCAAAGAAGAATTGATGAAATTCTCCAACCTAACATCACAGTTCTTATATAAGTTATTCAAATTGGAAAAAAACTTTATTTTTGTTGTCATTATATTTTTTGAAAAAGAAATCATCGACAATGGAGAAAAACAAGAGTTTTGGTTATCAAATTATTATTTAGTATTAGTGAAATAGATCAGTAATTAGGACTGAGTCTATTCTAGTAGCGACGACCCCGAGCGGATTTAACAGGGTTGAATTCAGAGTTTTCCTTCTCCTAGCCTGGTTGCCTAACCAAGGTCAAATAGCCCAGTCTGTCCTACTATGTCCTACTATGTACTCATAGCGTATTGGTGCTATGTGAACTGTATCTTCTCCAGGATTTGAACTCGGGTCGATGAGTCCATTTCCTACGATTCTAACCATTACAACAGGCACATCCGACTAAATCTTATTTTTTCCAAAACAATGCCAAGTTTCGCGCCTTATGGCACTTTTAAGGAGTCCATTAACGATGCCTTCTAGTGTTACAATACCTTCCAGTATTGTAATATTTTCAGTATAGAAATCTTCCAATACAGCAATATCTAACGATCAGAGATGACTGGTCCGCTAAAGCTGTTGATCAGCACATACATCTATTAACCTGAAATTATTATATATAACGAAAGGTGAATCTGTGCATATACATCGTCATCCAGTAAAAAGAGTCGATGCTTTGGATTAGGCCGCTGTCACTCCGACCTCCTTCCAGCCGGTGTCACCCACCCTCAATGTTCTTCGTTCTTCGGAAGGGCAACGCACGTACGAAAATATTAAATCATAAAATATGTATTTCGAATGCATTAAAATTTAATTGTATCCTTTGAATTGGGGCATTTTTTTTCGCTTCCATTCAAATTCCATGTTCATTTTCACATGAAAATTTTATTTAATCGCTTTTCTTCTCCGAGGGCAAATAACGAATTCGTCATTTAAAATAGGATATGAATATTGATATCGTTTGGGCGAGAATAATTCTATGAACATATAAAATGATTATATCATCTTTTAGGTTTAAGCGTGTATTTAAAATCTATATTGAATATATTTTCTATCTATCACTCTTTATATATATATATATATATATATATATATATATATATATATATAGAGAGAGAGAGAGAGAGAGAGAGAGAGAGAGAGAGAGAGAGAGAGAGGTGAGAGATATACATGTCAATCTTATTCAATTCATATCTATCAATCTCATTAAGCTCATGTCTACCTTATCCTGCTTATTCATCTATATATATCAACGTCTATTCATTTGTCTATCGATCTATCTCCTGTTCGTATTTTATGTTCATCATCCATTTATAAATTTATCCTGATGTTTTCAAATGAAAAGAATCATATCTTTTCATATATTATTTTATTATCTCTCTCCCCCTCTCTCTCTCTCTCTCTCTCTCTCTCTCTCTCTCTCTCTCTCTCTCTCTCTATGTATATATATGTATATATATATATATATAAACATATATATATATATACATATATGTATACATATATAGATATATCATTCTCATCATTTCTATCAAGTTCATTTTCTTTCCATCTAACATGTTCATTATCTATCTATCTATGTATCTATCTATCTATGTATATATGTATATATCTATGTATTTATATCTATATATCTATCTCTCTCTCTCTCTCTCTCTATCTATATATATATATATATATATATATATATATATATATATATATATATATATATATATCATTATCTTCATATCTATCAATCTCATTTTGTTCATATCCATCAATATCATTCTTTTCATATCTATCTATCGCTTTTGGCTAATATCTATCTCTATCTATCTATCTATCTGGATCACCTATCACCTACAAATTAAGTTGCTAGAAAGCTTCCATCAAAGCTGCCTGAGATTAATTTTAGGAATTATTTGGTAGGCATTCACGCTGGATAATGAGCTTCCCTTGGGGCCTACGATTTCTACCGTCGCAAATCGATCAATCATGTTTCAAATGCGTTAGGCAGGCCATGTTGTTAGAATGGAGCACATTAGATTTCCAAAGACACTGTTTTTATGGAGAGAGCCAACGGTAGGCCAAGCCTCCCCAACACGTTCTCTGAAAAGCAACGGGAGTAACTGGGATTCGCGCAGTGTGCCGTAAATTCATTCGTGAGCCGGGCACAGCGTTTGAGTATTAATGTGTGGATCACTCTAAATTGAAAACAGGATTAGTAGACGTTATCCATTCAGCTACAACGCGAGTTGACCAGTAACATGTGTATGTGTGTCTCTTCTCATCAAAAGCTGCTTTTGTTAATCACACAAGGGTCTATGAATGTAGACAGAATTAAGCTGTATATAACGGCATTCTGCAAGCTGAACCGCAAAAGAACATCTGCTCAATATGCATTTGGTTATACAAAGTCATCTACTTGTTCGGCTATGTGCATGAAAGGGTATCAGAATATGCCACATTCTACCGTTCATTATAGATTGTTCAGATATCAGAAGAATCCGTAAGGGAGAATGTGGCCTGCTGAGCCAGCTGCGTGCACATGATCGTGCAATGGAGACATGCCCATCCTACGACAGGACGTGTCATGAATCTTTCTATCACTCTATCTATCATTCTATCTATCTATCTATCTATCTATCTCGATGTGTTCACATTTATCATTTCAGTCTGTTCATACATACATCTCTCTCTCTCTCTCTCTCTCTACATGTATACTTCGCAGCATTTTTTCTTTTAGACATGTTCTGTTAACGCCACAGACAATTCAATCTGAGGAGTTTTTTTATGTCCTTTTAATAGAACACACTCACACTCCATAAAGAAAAAAACCAACAAAAACTGCAAATAAGGAAGCACTCTATATCAAATTAAAAAAACCTACCTTAAACAAATACTTTCAACCAGTAAACACGTCCTCCAATGCTTATAACAAATCCCACTCTAACCATTCCCCCTCCCTTCCTCACAATTCTGTATCCCCCTCAAAAACCCATTAATCCAGTGTTCGTACTAACTACCACCACCACTCTTAAGCTACTACTCGTTCTTCTATAAAACGAGGCACTGGAAAACTTACATCGACCTGATATGGCTGATAAACCACCGAAAGCGCTCGAAAAAACGATTTTGTGGACTATTACAATTCTATCGCTAATTATAAAAAAACTCCTACTTGAATAACAGAACATATATATATATATATATAATTATATATATATATATATATATATATATATATATATATATATATATGGGGGTAAATATCGAGTAAGTTTGAAAAAATAAGTGTTCCGAAAATAGGAAGAATTTAATTATCGATGTTTAAACATTTCGGTTTCATTAAACCTTCATCAGGATGTATCTTAGGGTGAGAAAAAGATTTTTGAAGCCCGTGCTATTTCGCATTTGCCCTCCCTTAATAATCGACATGGATTCTTTAATATATCCGTTTTTTAGCTAAAATAATGTTAAATAATTACAAAATACCAGGCTTCATTTAATTATTTATTTAGTTATCATTCCCACTTTGTTCCCTTTGTTCTCATTAAAAAATCAGTCCATTATTACTTTTTCTCGTCTTTTGCATTTCTTCGAGTAGCGTTACGCGTCAAGACATCTTTGCGTGCGTGGATCGCGACTTGCCTTTCAAAAATATAACGCTGATCAAATACAGTTACACAACAAAATATATTCCTCTCCTGTCATCTATGAAAACATCCATCATTTTCTTCCCCCTAAGATACATCCTGATGAAGGTTTAATGAAACCGAAATGTTTAAACATCGATAATTAAATTCATTCTATTTTCGGAACACTTGTTTTTTCAAATTTTCTTTTCTCTCTCTCTCTCTCTCTCTCTCTCTCTCTTCTATATATATATTATATATTATATATATATATATATATATATATATATTCCCACATGGATAACTTTGAACACACTGATATATATATATATATATATATAATAATATATATATTATATATATATCAGTGTGTTCAAAGTTAAACAACTGATATATATATATATATATATATATATATATATATCAGTGTGTTTCAAAGTTGTCCATTTCAATCTGTTCATACATATCTATCTATCTTTCTATCTATCTATCACATTGTGTTCAAATTTATCCATTTCAGTCTGTTCATACAGATCTATCTATCTATCTATCATCTATCTATCTATCTATCTATCGATTTATTTCAGTCTGTTCTTACATATCTTTTTATTCGCAATCGATCGGTCGGATCGAACCTGTCCAACCACCCGTCTAGCCCAGTAAGGGCCAAAGTGGAGTGCTGCTCAGCCAACAGGATCGGCGTATTTTGCAGCCCAAGGCGACAGGTTACTTTCCTCATTACATAATAGCATAAACACCGGAAGACCATTTACATATACAGAAATATGTTTCAGGATCTAAAAACTGCTATAATCTTATTATAATGGAGATTGTGGGTTTGTCTGTCTGTAACCGAAACTATATTACTATTCAAGTCACACTTCCCTTTGTTATTTAATCACATTCTTCCATGATTTTATTTTATTTAAACCTCAATTATTAATAAAATTGTTTACATATTAGACTGTTGACCATATCTACGTACTAATAATATGCAATTGTATTATATATACACAAAATATCGGTTTACAGTGTGAACGGGAAGGCTAATCTGCATATTGATATTCAAAATTTGATTTTAATAAATATGTGTTCAGTATTATTGATTTCTAATTGTTTGGTTTTATTTATTGAATATGAAGCAAAAATCTCCGGGATAAATCTTAAAAAAATCATTAACAAGAAGAAATAACTGTAATAGTATTTTTTTTACTTCCTATTTTAACTAAATAGTTAAATTAGGAAAATTTACCAATGAAAGACGGGAGTAAGGGAAATGGAAGAGTTAGTTTCAAATTTCTATTTTTCAATCATACCCCCTCTGTTCCAAAATATTTTTATCTGAATTCTTATTCAGTGTCATTAGCCTTTCTAATTTAACATGATATTTTATTATATTAAAACTTAAATACTTGCCCCGGAGGGTGCATATATTTGCTAGTTATATATAATAAAATCAAGATAAAGATTTAAGACATATTTAGGTATTAATGAATTTATTTTTTCAAAACAATAAAAACAAAAATGACTTTGCAGTTTGGTTTTGTCAGCAAACTAATTCACTCAAAAAAAAAAAAACAACATAAAAGTTGCTAAATGCTAAATTTGTAGAATTGTGTTTGTAAATTTTAACCCGTTTCCTCTACACATATATATTGTAGATGTGTTTTATTTAAATGGCAGATAACGATGTGTGGTTTAACTTTTTATTCAGCTTTCCTTTCTTTTCTTTTTTGGGAAAGTTATGTAGTAACTCTGGTTGTATTCAGTGTAAATATTTTCTAAAATAAAACATGTCTATAAAGAAATTGGCTGCAAAACACACACACACACACACACACACACACACACACACACACACACACACATATATATATATATATATATATATATATATATATAAAGGCATGGAGCACTCTATGGCGGCCTTTACATACATATAGATGTGTGTATTAAAACAGTTAAATCCCATCGCATTATGAGGGTGACGATAGCCGAGCGGTTAAGTTGTCCGCCTGATGTTGAATCGATCGGATGTCTATCCCGACTGAAGGTAGCTCACAAATATCGAGCCACACTGAATAGACTTGATAAGGCGAAATACGTGTATGTGGATGACTATATATTCTCCCCATCCCTTTGGGGCTTAGCACTTTAGAGTGGATTTCGCTGACGACCGCCAACTAAAACGTAAACGCAACGCTCTTCTATAAAAGGGATGGAGCACTCTATGGCGGCCTTTACATACATACAGATGTGTTTATTAAAACAGTTAAAATCCCCTTCGCATTCTGTGGGTGACGATAGCCGAGCCGGTAAGCTGTCCGCCTGATGCTGAATCGATCGGATCTCTATCCCGGTTGTAGGTAGCTCATAAATGTCTAGCTACACTGAAGAAACTTGATAAGTTGAAACACGTGTCTGTGGATGACTATATATGTATATATATATATATATATATATATATATATATATATATATATATATATATATTTTATTATTATTATACTAAAGCTGAGATTTGGAGCGTTCAACCCTAAAGGCTTTTTTGTTTGTGACCTTAAATCACACGAAATTTGTCTCTAATTATTCCTTAGTTTTAGCTCAACCTATTGTTTGAAAAAAAAAAACAACACTTTAATTGGTTTAATTAGTCGGAATTTGCAATTAAGTCAAATTTTGACTCATCCCTGTCTTTGCATCCTACGTTCCTCCCTTTTTACCCCCTATACGCCAAGGAAGGGGAGATGAAATTGATCACAAGTAGTACTATTACAAAGGCGGCACTCAGCCCCCACCCAACATCCTATAACTCTAGAGTCGCCTCTTACATTCAACGAGAAACACCCGCCCCGCCCGCCCCGCAATACAAATTCTGATGTCTATTTCAATTGTCTAGGTCAATTCATTGAAAAATCCTTCTTTTTTTTTAAATACAATTCTAACCCTTACGTTTGTACCAAAACTCTCGGGAAGTTTTCGATTTTAATTAAATTTTCAGTGTTGGTTTAGCAATGAATTTTTATTCTATTTTAAAACTTAACCTTGTCTTCCATGTTTTACGGGTACAAAATAACAGTGTGTATATATGTGAATGATACTATTTTCTACATAAATAAAAAAACTAGACAGAACGTGTGAATAGAAGAAAAACAAATTTTTGCTACTCTTTGCGGAGAACCGTCCCGGCCCCCTGCCTCAAAAAATGCTTGCCGGTGGCTACTGTGAAATAAAATATTTAAAAAAAAAACACCAACTACGATTGAAGTCCGTAGCCGAAGCGGTGTTACTTGAATAATAAAAAAAAACTCGGGTTGGGGTTTTGAGTTGGGGTTGGGGTTTAGGATTAGTTTAATGGGGAAATAAATAATTTGGGCTCTGTTTTTTATAACCCAGAAAAAACAGAACCCAGACATTTTGTAATAAAACTGTTAATTTTAAGTAGGGTGGGGTTAGAGCTTAGGGTTGGGGTTGGGTTTTCGGGAAAAACGCCCTAAGTTGGTTGGTTTTTTTTAAGTGACACCGCTTCGTCTACGGACTTCTTTTTTTTCACCAGCCATCGGCTAGCGTTTTTTGAGGCAGGAGGCGGGACGGTTCTCCGCGAAGAGTACCGTTTTTTTAAGAATCTGTTCGAGTAGTAAATAAGTACCGAAAATCGAAAAATAAAATGAAAATGAAAACTAAAAAATAATTTTTGGAGTATTATTTGGGTGATATTTGCGGAGTTCTGTCCTGGAATCCTGCCTCAAAAAATCGTAGCCAGTGACTGCTGAAAAAAAAAACACCAGCTACGATTAAAATCCGTAGACGAAGCGGTGTAAAAAATAGAGTTAGGGTTTAAGGCTAGGGTTTTGGTTGGGGTTAGGGTTAGTTTAATGGAAAATAAATAAATAATTTGGGTAACCCAGGAAAAACAGAACCACAAATTTTGTAATAAAGCTTAATTTTAACTAGAGAGGGTTGGGGCTGGATTTTCAGGAAAAACGCCCTAAGTTGTTTATTTTTCGTTTTTTCAAGTGATACCGTTTCGGCTACGGACTTCAATCATAGCTGGTGTTGTTTTTTCAACAGTCTGGGGCTAGCAGTTTTTGAGACAGGAGGCCAGGACGGAACTCTGCAAAGATTACCATTATTTGTATTATTCAGTCTATTCTCCTCATCTTCATTGTTATCTGTACAGCGTTTCGGCCGATGTGCCCTCCGGCTTCTTCAGTATTTCTTGTCGGACACAGGAACCTTCTTGTAACAATAACTGAGGTACAGCTTAACGGGTGACCCAACGGGTCACTTTTTGTCTAGTATATATATATATATATATATATATGTGTGTGTGTGTGTGTGTGTGTGTGTGTGAGGAGAGAGAGAGACAGAGAGACAGAGAGAGAGAGAGAGAGAGAGAAAGAGAAAGAAAGAAAGAAAGTGTATGTGTGTTTATTTGGAGTTCCAACGAGGGAAAGGTTTTCAAGGGAGTTTGAATTTTAGTTCGCGCCAACTATAGATAGATAAATAGAAAACCAATAGACTTTTTGCGGACATGTTCATTGAAATCACACATACATATATACATACACACATGTGTGTGTGTGTGTGTGTGCACATGAGTAACAGTCTGTTGATATGTGTCTATCTCTCTCTCTCTCTTTCTCTCTCCTCTCTCTCTCTCTCTATATATATATATATATATATATATATATATATGTGTGTGTGTGTGTGCGTGTAATATAGTGACAAATTTGAAAAACACAGGTTCAAATAAAATGAGTGATATTTATTCAGCCAACGCTGCAGTGTTCAATCTGTTTAGTAGATCTCTTCGTCAGGGTTTTTGTTGATATAAGAAAAAGTAAAAATTATCACAGATTAATAAGGAGATTGTAATAGTTTTTGTTGATCAGTTTATTTAAAATGTTTTTGAATGGAAAATTAGCGCTCTTGGAATAGTTCGAAATTTATGAAACGCTGGAATAAACGGTTTTGAAGGATGACGTCGAAAATTCTCTTATGTTGTGTGTGTGTGTGTGTGTGTGTCTGTGTGTGTGTGTGTGTGTGTGTGTGTGTGTGTGTGAAAGTCCTCAAAACAAAAAAATATTATTAGTAATAAAAAAATAACACTCATGCGAGGTCTGATGCTGGTGTATACACCATCCAATGTTTGGATTGTAACAAACAATACATCGGGGAGACGTCCAGACACATCGACCCACGAAGCCGGGAACATAAGAGAGATATTAAAATGGTCAATTGAACAGCGAACTTACAAAACACATTTTAGAAACTAACCATCTGTTTAATTTTAAAGAATCCAAAATGTTAGTGAGGATACACAACAAAAAGAAAGAAAATCGTATTAATCTTTGTTTATACTCAGTTTTTAAAACACACTTTGATACTCAATTTTTTTATGTATTTAACCCATAGATGGGGCCCTAACAGTTAATACTACTCTGGTTTAGAGTGGACCTGTGAGTGATGGCAATGAAGGGGTATTCACACTTAAGAAATCCATATTTAGAACTTCACCACCATGGGCAGTTTAACGTCATACCCAGCACACTAAGACCTTGAGCAACATCCTATTTGCCCTGATATGATAAAAGGGTTAAGGGTTTGCTATAAGAGAAATATAATTTGGACACTCATATAGGTGATAGGGCTTGAACCAAGCAGAGGATCGATCAGAGGAAGCCTCTCTAGCCTAAAGAATAGCAGAAGTGGTGTGTTGCATTTCATGGATTGGTCAGTCACCTGGATTCTGTTCTTCTCAAATCACGGGTCGTGATCTACGACCAACAGATGGTCCAATTGCAGGGCATGCCTCTGTAGAAGAGCATTTATTGTATTCTAGACCTCCGGCCAACAGAGCTAGACTGAGATATGTATACCAAATATATATAAATACAAATACACACACACGCGCATATATATATATATATATATATATATATATATATATATATATATATATAGTGAGAGAGAGAGAGAGAGAGAGAGAAGAGAGAGAGAGAGAGAGAGAGATAGAGAGAGGGGGAGAGAGAGGTAGAGATAGATAGATTGATAGATAGATAAAGAAACCCGAAATAATGTATATATATTTTTTCTAAACTAAATGAGGAACGTTATTATTTCTAGTTGGTTTCTATAGATACCATATGCTATTAAACGTTATTACATCTAGTTAATTTCCGTTGATATCATTTGGTATTCAAGGTTATTACTCCTAATTGATTTCTATTGATATCATTTGGGTTAGCTCAGTCGGTAGAGCGTTTGGCTAGAAACCACAAGGTTCCTAGTTCGATGCCGGTCCTTGCCAACTCAGCGTATGAGTAGCACAGGCATCTGTGTGGTAAAGTAAGGAGCTGATGGTAGGTGTGGTGCTCCAACTTATACACAAAAACTATCTACTTGGTCTGGCGCTAGTGAAAAGGGGATAGACTCCCTCGCTGTCTAGCTGATACCGACATTAGGCCGCCCCGACGACTTTACTTATTTACTTCTAGTTGATTTCTATTGATATCATTTGGTATTAAACTTTCGGAGAAAAACTAGTTGGGGATTATAGAAGGACTCTTTGAACAAACCCTGGACACAGCACCCCACAAACCATCAGTTGTGTAAGACCAGAAAACATGCTGAGCACTGCTAAAGAAGCAGTAAGGGCAAAGTTCTCTTGTGGACTCCTACACAGGAACTCACTAGTGTTGGCCAAACAGCTCTGTGCAGGCACTGATGTCATATAAGCACGACTTAATTATGCTGGTTACCAAACCTTATACCTTAGAATTATGGAGGCACCTGGTCTAATGGTTAGAGTCGTAGGAAATGGACTTGTCAATCCGAGTTCAATTCCTGGACGTAGCTGTTGGAATTTCACATGACGCTAATACACTTGGAGAGGTATGAATCCAATTCTCCCTCCAGCTATGGGTAAATAGCAGGACAGACTGGACTCTTTACCCATAGCTAGGTAACCAGAAGGAAAACTCTGAATTCAAACCTGTTAAACTCCGCTTAAGAAATTGACCTTGTGTTGCATCCTGCTCGTGTGGAGGGGTTGGTAAATATATATACCTTAGAAATTCTTTAGCTAGAAATGAATTTCGATCACACATTAAAATATTGCAGGAAAATATATTACGGTTGTAATTATTTTTTCGCTGGTATATAATTACATGATTCAAATTGTCGTTTACTCGTTGGAATACTTACTGGATCACCAAAACGTGTGTTCCCTACGGACTGAAAGGTTTTGTTATGTTTTGGCATCGATATCTTCCAAGAGAGATTATCAGTCGTTTCTTCTTTTTTATCCATCCTAAACTGTAATTAGCCAATCATTACTCACATATAATTAAATCATGTTCTCTCATAAGAGCTGCTTTCTTTGTTAACTAAAGACCCATTGAAATGGTGGTGGTTTACGCTCTGTCCCTCATCGTAGTTTCCGTAACAATGGAATTAAATCAGGAATTCTAACGTCCCTCAGAATAAAGTGTGACATATTGTACTGGGTTACGTAGTACAGCTGCAGCGAGTGAAACATGTGCATCCATCTAAAAAATATTGACGTGAATAAACGGAACTACCTTACTTAAATTTTTTTTTACTCAGTTCCCCGATGGAGATGGCCCCCATTGCGTTGTGGCTAACGTGCGACAACATAGTAAGCAAGTCCGAACGCAGTTCAACTTATTAACAAACACTCGGGATTTTCTGATGTTTATATTCTAAGAAAATGAATATATCTTTAATAATAAAGTAAATTGAATAAAAAGCCAAGGGAATATATTTCAAAATCAACATTTTATAATTGTATTAAAAATCTTGAAACATCTATTTTCAATATCAGTATTGGGGAAACACACACACACACACACACTCATATATATATATATATATATATATATATATATATATATATATATGTATTGGCTGTAAACTAAATAAAAGTGACTTCATAGTTGGGGTCCAGAATTTATTTAAGATCATATTTCTATGCAGGTTTAATTTTCCACCAACTGACAACTTCTGTTTGATTTTTCCGCCCTGTCGGCTAATTGCTAGCAGTTGTCGGTAGCATTCACCCATGACTAGTGACAATGCTCTGATCTGATTCACTCATGAGTCAATTTTTAAAAGGCCATCTCCGACTTTCTGTCTCCTGAAAAATGTTTTTTTAAATTTTCCACTGAAATTAAGTTATGTAGTTTTATTTCCTCCGAAATTAAATTACATTACGGTATTAGAATAACATATTATAAACAGACTTATATTTCAGTGGATATTGCTTCGTAATGGCGTAAAACACATTAGTATCGGCTATGAATATAACTTACATTCGGTCACCAATCCGAATATAGTGAGGTATGTAGCCAGCAAATAAAATGAACCATAAATTTTCCGTATATAATACGTCCCTTATATTTTTCTACTGGTTAGAGGTGCGTAGTATAATGATTAGAGTCGTAAGAAATGGACTCGTCGACGTGGGTTCAAATTCTTGAAGAAGCTGTTTGCATTTCACATATCGAAAAAGGTATGCATACAACTACTCTCCTACAAGCTATAGATAAATAGTAGGGTGGATTGAAGTCTTTAACCTTGGCTAGGTAACTAGTCTATGAGAAGGAAAACTCTGAATTCAAACCTGTTAAACTCCGCTTAAGAATTTGACCTAATATCACATCCTACTCGTGCGGAGGTGTTGGTATATAATATATATATATATATATATATATATATATATATATATTTGGAGGATATGTGCTTAATTGAAGTCATACTTAATTTTGAAAATTAATTTTAATAATTAATGAATTTAGGCGGGCCTATATGTTCAAATTTAAGGCTAAACAAATGATAAAATGTCAATCCCTGAATGTACATTTCGACCTATGACTTCAATTAAGCACATATCCTCTAAAAATTGTCGGCTAAAAGCCATATCAAATAAACACATTGTTTGTTTACTTACTCTCATATATATATATATATATATATATATATATATATATATATATATATTAGGGACTGGCAAAAAAATCAGCTTCTCCGATGTTTAAAAGCAAATTAAAATTAATTAAATCTATTATTTAAGGTCAAACTTTGTCTAAACCGATAAGTAGTAACATAATGACCATCATTAAAAAAAGAAAAATATCGTTACATATGCAGTTTATTTTTAAAAGATTTAAAATCATTGGTTTTTGTCAATTTCGACGCGATTTGCCATTCTGTCTCTTTTTCAAGAGTTTTAAGCGCTTGTTTACAATTTTAATATAACATTCGCGATTGCAAAAAAAATTACCTAAAATCAGGTAATTCTCCGATTTTAATGAAATTTTCAGTATTGATTTATCAATTAATGAATTTTATAATGCATCAGTTATTTTATTTCAAAACTTTAATTTAGTATTTTTGCTATAAAAAATAATATATAAAATTCATTTAAAATAAAAATATTCTGATTTTAAGTTTAAAATGTTATATTTTTAGATTCTAGAAATAAATATCTATTCAATGCAAACCTTATTTTAGATACATGAAGTAATAAGTTTTGAAGAAAAACTCGATTGAAAATGTACCCCCTCCCCTTTTTAAGCAGAAAAAATATCGATGTATATTTTTTCTCTTATAAGATAATAGCCAATTAAATAATTATCGCAATGAGTAAAAAAAAAATCTCCAAAAAATTAATCATTTATTATTTTTTAACATTTTATTTTTCGATTTCCGGTACTTATTTTCTCATAGAACAGCAACCGTTTTTTTTGTTTCTTCATAACTTCGGTCTTTTATCTCTTTATTTATACTGTATTTAGTACAATATAAGACCAACTCGAAACGATTTTACACCCCCAGCATAAGGGGGTCAAAATTAAGTGACCTGAAAAAAATTAGAAAGTTTTGAAATAAAATATATAATGTATTACAAAGACTATTCTTTGATAAATAAACACTGAAAATTTCATTAAAATCTGATAATTCCCTGATTTTTGGTAAATTATTTTCTGTAGTGGGTGCTAAAGTCATTTTGTCAAAAACGCATATAGATTCAGTTTGCCAGTCCCTAATATCTATATATATATATATATATATTCTATCTACTGGAAATGTCAGTTCTTTTGGAAAATGCTATCTCCATCCTGCTTCGAGATCGAGGGGCGAATAACCCCATATTCATCAAAATCGCAACTACAAAGAAAAAAATGAGTTGAAACACCTGCGGGAAAACATGGGACACTGGAACATTGGGTATTTAATGCAATCGCTTGACGCTTTAACGAATACATTTGTATATTTCCTTATTGATTCTGAGAACAAACTGAATACTAATGCTGAATTGGTTCTGTTGAATTGCCTTAAACTCTTCAGCTTTAAACATCTTATGTTGTGTAATGTATCATAAGTTTTCAATTAGTTCACACATCCTGGATTCCCCAAATCTGGCTTTTCTCATATCGGTTGTCTCAACGGACTGACCCATCCAAGCACATACATTAACACATACACACACGCACACACACACACACACGCGCATACACACATATATATGCATATTCTTTTATAAGCAAACACTTCTTGCGCAAATATACATAGATACTCTAGCAAGGCTTCACAAGTTTATATATATATATATATATATGTGTGTGTGTGTGTGTGTGTGTGTGTGTGTGTCTGTGTCTGTGTGTGTGTGTGTGTATGTGTGTGTGTGTGTGTGTGTGTACGTATATGTGTGAGTGAGCTTGTCTCCTGTGTGGGCGTGCTTGTGTGGTTTATGTTGGTAAACGTTTTGGTTGTATTCGAAGCATGGATGCCTATATATATATATATATATATATATATATATATATATATATGTGTGTGTGTGTGTGTGTGGTGTGTGTGTGTGTGTGTGTGTGTGTGTGTCATTTTGTTAGGGAGTTACGCAATCTTCTTTATTTGTACACACATACACACACACACATAAATGATATTATTTCGTAATCTAATAACCTGACTAACCCTAGTTCTAATACATACATACATATATATATATATATATATATGTGTGTGTGTGTGTGTGTGTGTGTGTGTGTGTGTGTATTGCCTTTTGTAATTATTTATCTAACGGAGAAAGCCAAAGTGCACCACTAAATCTATATTGTATTTTTACTCATATCTTTTTTAGATAAAGTCATCATACGACGTCGTCACATTTGGAGCATGCGTAGACACGTTTCCCTTTACCTGTACCAATATAAACAGTACTGTATTATTATTATTATTATTATTATTATGCAAATGATGGATTTTGCTTCGTCAATCTTAGTAACGGAACCAATTAACGATTCTGACATCATCGTCTGCTCATGCGTGCAACAGTGTGCACGTGTGTCCGTTTTTGCCGCCAATTTAGCTTATGCATCTACCAGCACGCTGGATTACCTCATTGCCATCTCGTTGGCCGATGTTAGGCTACAGTTTGCGTGTTTCCACTCAGCTGGGCGCGTCTATTTTAAGAGCGGTGGCGCGAAAACAAGATGTAGTCTGTGAGGCGTGCTCAACTCATGTCAGGCGGAGACCCGTCCGCATAAAAGTGAAATGAACACAGACATTTACGGATCGCTGCTCTTATCAAAGCGACGAGCTTGTCAGACTCGACAAGAAGTTAAACCGCATTTGCCAAACTGTTGTTTGATTACATATATTTCATTAACGCCACAGAATGAAAAAGAAAATGAACGGTCGGCTCATCAACTTCATCTGTCAATGAAAAGACTTGCGGTTAAATCACGAGACTGTTGGCCACTAATTCTGAGGTCCTATTCCGACTTCTGTTTTTACGCTATTTGAGCACGTTTATTCAAATGTAGAAATAATGAGGAAAACTCTCTCTCTCTCTCTCTCTCTCTCTCTCTCTCTCTCTCTCTCTCTCTCTCTCTCTCTAAGCGGTCAGTCTGACAAACTGAGATAAGTCTGGGATAACTAATAAGAAGATATACACGTCTGATGAAATAACATATTCCTTACACATGTCCTATGTTGTTATTATTGTCGTAAGAAATGGAACCAGTGACTAGGTTCAAGTCCTAAACGAAGTTGATAGTGATCCCCGCGTCCTAATGCCCTTGGGAAAGGCATGAATCAATATTTTCTCCTCCAGATATAGTAGAGCAGTTTGAATTCATTAGAATTGGTAAAGAAACTAGTCTAGGAGAACGAAAACATATCCTGATACACTCTTAGAGTAACGGTTATTATCCTAGAAAATGATTGCTACGACCTGAGTTCGAATCCTAAATAAAGCTGACTGTGTTTGACTTCGCGCTAATTTCTTTGGAAAAGGCATGGATCAATCTCTTTTATCTTATCCATGGGTAAATAGTTTCTATAGCATTGCTAAAACAACCAGTCTAAAAGAAGGAAAACATCTTCCTATGCGTTCTCTGAGAAATAGGGAATTTTGAGTTCATTGGAATCGGTAAAGCCACTAGTCTAGGAGAAAGAAAAACATATCCTTACACACTCTTAGAGTAAAGGTTATCATCCAGGGAAATAGATTCGACGACCCGAGTTCAAATCTTAAACAAAGCTGAATGTGTTTGACTCTTTTGTTGAACATGAATTTATCCCATTTCTCTTCATCCATGAGTAGATAGGATGATAAAAGTGATTCTTTAGTGTTGCTAACACAACCAATCTAAACGAATGAAAACATATTCCTATGCGCTCTTCGAGTAATGTTTATCGTCATAATAGATAGGTTCGACGACCCAATATCAAATTCTAAACACCTGTTGACCCTTGCTGGCTACCCATAATAACTGAGGATAGGATTGTAGTTGCTGAGCGGTCTATGATCAGCTTATTGAGTGGTTCCGTGATATACAACATTCCACTTAGACCTTTACTTGGGTTTCACAGGCGGTCAAAGAGGCACCATATGATCTATTGGATGGTCATATCAAACCCTAAAACTTATATGACTGCCCCTATCCTATTCTTCAAATTGCTCTAATGGCAAACGGCCACAATTTTTATCACTACTTTTTAGTGAACTATTTATATTCATTAATACACTTGACATTGATCGAAATCATTTCTACATATTCATAAATACGCATATAAATAGAGAAATTAAACAAATTCTATTGTTGTATCAGATTAGCTACACCCACCTCTATACCATAGAATAATGGTTGCGTTTGCCTGATAAATAGCTGTTAGACAAACGAGACAAGGAGTTAGGTAGTATATATATATATATAATATATATATATATATATATATATATATATATATATATGAGCGAATGAATATACTACTAAGAATCACTTAAGTTGTGTTTAATTCACTTTACATATCTCTTACTTCTCTTTGTGCGTGAGTAAATTGACCGACTTACTCACAACACAAAACCTATATACATAAAAAAATAAGACAGCATTAAACAACCCACAATGATTTATATGCCGTTAAACACCAACCAACTCATTTTTGTTGGTATGAGTTCAGTTTAATCAGACACAAGGCAAAAAATGTCGAGTGCTCAGTAAAGCTTTAACGAACAGTAAAGCTTTGCGATCATAACTTTGCTGGGTCTTGTTAGGCAATAAGAAACCCTTAAATGATGCTGGATCATTTGCCTTTTTTTTTTAAATCCAGTTCTGATTTTGAACCTTTGAAAAGATGATCATCACGTAAAAATGTTCTGTGAATTAGCTAGTTCTTTAGAGATGGTCGTTGTCATCGAGCGTCAATGGACAATTGTAATCGATGAATTGTTATCATATCGTGACTGCGCAATCATCACGTGAGGTAAGAAGAGAACTTGTAACGCGGGAAAGGCTATCCGCAGGCGATCATTCATTGAGACAGACCGTTGATTAAGAATCAATAAATTGAGAGAGGGGAAGAGAAAAGAAAGAGAGAGAGACAGACAGACAGACAGATAGACAAAGAGTTTGGTTGATAGAAAGGGAGAAAGAAGAGAGCGTGTATTAGAAATAGAGAAGCAAGCGAATGAGAATGAGAAAAATATAATAAAGACGATGTAAGCAGCTCTGTCAGCTGAGACCGTTAAGAGTCAAATAAATAGAGAGGGGATAAGGGAATGAAAGAAAGAGAGAGATAGAGGTGGGGGTAGAAATAAATAGATATATATAGAGTAGGGTAACAAAAATGAAAATGCAGAGTGAGAGAAATTGAGAGATATAGAAAGAAAGAAAAAAAGAAAAGAAGAGAGAGGGGGGGAGAGATAAAGGAAAATTGAGTCAAAGAGTGTAAAAATGAACAAGGACCGATAAAAGTCAAATAAATCGAGAGAGAAAGAGAGATAAATAGAGATGAATAGAGATAGATTGTTAGAAAGAAAGAGAGAGAGGGTGTATTGAGAAATAGAGAAGCAAGAGAAAGAGAGATAGAGAGACAAAATGAAATTAAGAAAAAGAGAGTAATTATGTAAACATAGACCGTTAAGATTTGAAGAAATCGAAATCGGAGAAAGAGAGATAAATACTGACAGACATGATAGACTGAATGGGAGAGTTTGTGTACGAAATAGAGAAATTGGCAAGCGAGAGAGAGAGAGAGAGAGAGAGAGAGAGAGAGAGAGAGAGAGAGAAGAAAATAATATGCAAACAAAGATGGTTAAGGGTCAAATAAACGAGAGAACTCGATAGATAGTAAGGTGGAGAGTGAGAGGGAAATTAGAGAGAGAAAGTAAAGAGAGATTGAGAGTAGGTATAGAAAGTAAGTATAGTGGAGGTGTATGGACTAATGGCTATTGTTGCAGGTAGTCTACTCGGCGAACTGGAAGAGGCTGTTTGCAGTTCCTATAGCGTTAATACCCTTGGAAAATATACGCATCCAACTATTCTCGCACCAGCAATTGGTAAATAGTAGTGTTAAATGGGCTCTTTAACATGATTAGGCAACCAATATAAGAAAAGGAAAACTCTAAATCCAAACCTGTTAAACTCACTTAAGAAATAGACCTTGTGTCACATCCTACTCGTGCGGGGGGGGGGGGTTGTAAATATATATAAAAAGATATATATATATATATATTATATATATAATACCAACCACTTGCACGAGCAAGATGCGACACAGGGGTAAATTTCTTAAGCGGAGTTTAATAGGTTTGATTTCAAAGTTTTCCTTCTCCGAGACCGGTTACATACCAACGATTAAAGAGCCTAGTCTGTTCTGCTATTTACCATAGCTGAATGGGCAATTGGTTCATACCTTTTCAAGGTGTATTAGCACCATTTGAAATGCAAACAGCTTCAATCCAGAAATTGATCTCGGATCGACGAGTTCACTTCCTGCGACTCTAACCATTACACCACGGCACCTACACAGATATATATTGTATAAGACCAGAGAGAGGAAAGGAAATAGGAATTTATGATTAAGAAAGAACAGGCTTATTCAAAAGGTGATTAATCTTAAGAGAAAAATATGTTTTTAAGAAGACAGTAAATTATATTAATAGTCCGCAAAGATTTGTCCGGGAGGAAGGGGTCTAAAATTGACTAATTGTTAATGAGAAAGGATGAAATATAAAACGAAAGGAAACAAGACATAAATAAAAAGATAAGGTGAAAAGAGATATGAAGAAAAGGATGAAGAAACGAGAAACAAGAATTAGTGAAATAGAATTAGGGAAATAGATCACTAATTAGGACCACCCCAAGCGGATTTATCAGGTTTGAATTCAGAGGTTTCCTTCTCCCAAAATGGTTATCTGGCTACGGTTAAAAGACCCCAGTTTGCCCTACTATTTACCCATAGGTAGGATTCATAACTTTCCCAACGGTATTAGCCCTATGCGAACTTTAGCTTCGTCCAGGATTTGAACTCGGATCGACGAGTCCATTTCCTATGAATGTACCCATTACACCACGCACTTCAACAAAAAGGTGAGACAAGAAAATAATGGACTGCCAGGAGAGAGACGAGAGTAAAAGATATTGAAAATATCTGATTAGAGAAGAATTTAATTAGTTAATAGGTAATCTAATCTAATAAATGCTAATGTCAGTGTGTCAATTTTTTTTCAATTTTACATGTAAAGACCGTAACCCAAAATATCATACCCTTTTATAACTAGACCGACTTCGTGAGCGAATTAAAAACGTTCTGGGTCGAATCTGGACCCGCAATCCTGAAATTTTGGATTCCCGATTTTTAATTACTGCGATTGTTTTCGGCGATTTTTTACGTGAGTTTTAAGCAATGAAGTTTTTTGTACGATAACAATTTTTATAATTTGGAAATACATTTGGAAATAATCGAAATGATTGCAAAATCTACTGAAAGTCAGTCATGAAATAAAAATCGATGGGTTGAATAGATAAAATATGGTTTTAAAAATGTGTTTAAACTTGTTTAAAAAAAATAAAACAAAACGTCTTCGGGATAAAATAAACCAAGGGATGACTTGCCGTAAAATCCAACCAACCAAACAAGCAATTAAAAAAAATCCCGAATTATGACCACCGTTTCAACATATCCTTTATAAGTTCTAGTTGCTGTCAACGTAAGTAAAGTAAATAAAGTCGGTATCACTAGTCAGCGAGGGAGTCTATTCTCTTTTCATAGCGCTGATTGTTTTTGCGTTGAGGTGTAGCGCCACACCAACATCAGCTTCTCACTTTTACCGCACAGATCTCTGTGCACTCATACGCTGCGTTGGCAAGGACCGATCGAATTAGGAACCTTGTGGTTTCTAGCCAAACGCTCTACCGACTGAGCTAAACCAGCTTTCAACGTAGTTCAATAAAATAGATAAATTAACTCTCCTCATCTTGTCGCTAAACGGGTAACTCACGTAGTATAATGTTTAGCAAGCTAATTTGCAAGCATTGTTAGTGGATCGATCACTGGGTACCCCATATATTGGCCTTTGGCAAATCTAAACTAAGCTTGGTAAATAACTTCATTCAGAGCAACTAGAGTGGTGAAATGGTAAGCAGCTAGACTCGCAAAACACTGTCAGTGTGTTCGATTCTCACTGGGCGCTCCAACTTTTTAGCTTTGTGCCACTTCTAAGCTAAGCGTAGTAATAATTATTATTTGTGTCGCTAAATGCGTCTTTCAAATTCTCCCAAGCTAGATTTGCAAGCCATTGTTAGTGAATTCGATCTCACTACCCATACTTCTGGCATTGTGCCAAATCTAAGCTAAGCTTAGTAAATAACTATATCAGGGCAACTAGCGTGGCGTAATGGTAAGGGTATTTGCCTCATACCTGGGCCAAGGCTCGTTTTAACGTGGGGCCCACAAGCCGAAGCTGATGGTGGGAAAGAACAAAAATTGCGTCGATCCCTTCAGCATTCCCCTCAAGTGGCGCCTCAGGCGCTGGGCAATAAACCCAGCCCTGCCCCCATGGGCAGGATTGCCTGGGGGAAAAAACCTGGGATCGACGCTATTAATTTTACTTTACCGGTCCAGTGGCCGAAGCACACTGGATCCCCAACGAAGCCGGGTATAAAAGGTAAGGGTATTTGCCTGCTCATCCACTTATGAGGGCTGACACAAGGTCTCGTTTTTTACGTGGGCACATAAAATTGCAACGATCTGGGGGCATGGCCCCTTGGATCGATGCTATTAATTGTACTTTACCGGTCCAGGCCGAAGCACAGTGGACCCCCAGCCGAGGCTGGGTATGGAAGGTATGTCAAAGCATAGACTCTGGAACAGATACTACACTTTGATCCTCACTTCTATATCAGGTAATGGTATTTACCTGCTCATCCCACTTATGAGGGCTGGACACAAGGTCTCGTTTTTATGTGGGCACATAAAAATTGCAAGGATCTGGGGGGCATAGCCCCCTGGATCAATGCTATTAATTGTACTTTACCGGTCCAGAGGCCGAAGCACACTGGATCCCCAGCCGAGGCCGGGTATAAAAGGTAAGTCTCAAAGCATAGCATCTGGAACAGATACTACACTTTGATCCTCCCTTCGATATCAGGTAAGTAAGTCAGGTGGTGTAATGGTAAGCCAGCTAGATTCGCAAAGCACTGTTTGTGTGTTCGATTCTCACTGGGCGCTCCCTACTTTTAGCTTTGTGCTACTTCTAAGCTAAGCGTAGTGAATAATTATTTTATTGTGTCGCTAAATGCGTCTTTCAGTGTCTCCCCAAACACCACCAACAATGCTAACCGAATAGTATTTGACCAACATTAGTAAGCTGCGTCAAAAGCCTACTCGTTCTGCAGCATACTTTTTAATAGATTAAAACTTAAAATGTACTTGGATTTCTAGGCGGCTATAGTATTGACGTTTGGGCTTCTTCGGTGGCGTCATCTTGTTATTTGATTCTTGGTCGCTGTTGAATTATAACGCTAATTGCATCTGACATTGTCGACCTGGGGCCAACCAAAAGAAAGAACTTGAAACGTGCGTCTGTCAATAAAATCCAACAGTGATTACTCAAATGAACAAAAGCTGCAGGGTAGGGGGTTAAGCAGTCAATCCTTTCAAGTAGGACGAGATAAAGACCAAAAATCAATTTAGCATCTGCGCATCTGTTTTAATCATCATATATTTTGATTGGCTTGTTTTCCGCTCATCTCCAGTCGACAAGTTAAGAAATAGTATTTTAAAACCCGCACAAAACTTTATTGATAATGTTAACGCAGTTTTCCACAAATTCTGTACTCGGTCGCTTTATATTGAACTGCATGCAACTAATAATATAGTCTCAATTGTAGAAGTAGTTATTCTTTATTGAACAAATAGATAGTCTTTATTGTACAATAATATAGTCTCTATTATATAATTATATAGTGTTTATTGTATAATCATATAGTCTCTATTGTAGAATTATACAGTGATTCTTAGATAATTTGATAATCTCAATTTATGATCATATAGTATTTACTTATAATTATATAGCTCTTTTGTAGAATTATATAAACTTACTGGGATAATTTAATAGTCTCTGTTGTATAAACAGACTTTTATCTATGATTAAAAATATTTATTGTATAATTATATAGTCTTTATTTATAATTATACAGTCTCTGTCTATAATTATATAGTATTTATTGAATAAAAAATAGTATCTACTGTAAATCATATTTTTTATGTAATTATATATTCGTATTATAGAATATATATTATTTTTAGAATAAATAGTCTTTATTGGATAAATAGATAGATTACGTGAATATATATCTCTATTGTATGGTTATATATTCTCAATTGTATAATTATATAGTCTTTATTGGATAAATAGATAGTCTCAATTGTATGATTATATGGTCTTTACGTATAATTATATAATCTCTTTTGTAGAATTATATAAACATTCTGGGATAATTTGATAGAATCTCTTGTATTATTAATAGGCTTTATTCTATGATTATATGACCTCTATTGTATAATATTTTCGCATATCTAGAAGTGAAGTCTCATCTACAGAAAGTGATGTCAATTATATGGAAATCTGATCTCTAAGATAAGCTAAAACCAAAATTCGTCCAAGCTGTAGCCGGGCCAATACTACTGTATGGTCACTTGGACTTTAACAAAACGCTTATAGAATATGATTCGTGGGAACTAAAACTTATGATATTAGCTGTCCTGAAAAAAACCTGGAAGCAACACCACACAACAAAGCAACTGTGCGGCCTCTAGCTCCCATCATACAAACCATCCAAGTAAGACAAATGAGTCATGCTGGGCACGGATGAAGAAATAAGAACGAAAACATAAGTGGCGTTCTCCTGAGACATTTGCACATGCACACACCAGAATAGACCGAGCACCAAAAACCAAATCGAGTAGACCTGTGCGAATACTGAATATCATGCAGAAGATTTTGCAAGGTGCGATGACTGATACGGTGGGTGATGAGAGAGAGAGAGAGAGAGAGAGAGAGAGAGAGAGAGAGAGAGAGAGAGAGAGAGAGAGAGTCATTGGAATCCGTACTGTGACTATGATCTGATGATGATAATGATTGTAAAATTATATAGCCTTCCAGATCGATTCTAGAATAGTAAGAAATTCCTCATTTTTACTCGTAACATTTGGGGCATGGTATACGGCGACTGTACTCACTCAAAGCTGTAATAAGACCCACCCCGAGTAAAATTTGTCCTGGATATGACACAAAACTGAATACTATGTCAAGTGTTTCACCTTCGATGCCTTTCCTTCCATGTCCACCTACTTGAACTCGGGTGATAGTATTCGAAAGGTTCCCATATACGGATCAATAGATCGTTTTAAAATGATGAAGCGTTTATTTGTGCTAAAACGATTGTGAATAAAGATTTTGTACTCTGTATAATTTGAGACCATAATTTTTAAATTGATTTCAAAAAATAAAAAGCAAGGTCTGACATACTGTAAAACCAACCAACCAAGACTTTAATATTGAATCAAATTAAACTAATTTTGATATACACTTTATATTAACATTCAGGGCTTTTGGTCTTAATCATCGGAAGCGCGTGGTGTAATGGTTACGGTCGTAGGAATAGGACACGGTGAGAGGAGTTCAAATCCTGGACGGGGCTATTTGCATTTCACATAGTGCTAATACCCTTGAGAAATGTACGAATCCTCTTCTTGCTCCAGCTATGGGTAAATAGTAGGGCAGACTGGATCTTTAATTTTGGTATGGCAACTGGTCCAAAAGGAGGACAACTCTGAATTCAAACGAAAGGTGTTCCCTTCTAGCTAGTCAATATTACTTTGAGAGCTCTTCCTATCCCTTTGTTGTATAGGATTAGCTACATCCCCTCTATATCATCACATAATTGTTGCGTCAGTCTGATAGATAAATAAATATAAGATAGACGAGACGAGGAGTTAGTTATTTGGTATATATATATATATATAATATATATATATATAATATATATATGTGTGTGTGTGTGTGTGTGTGTGTGTGTGAAGGAATTTTTTATACATAAAGAGAATTTGATATATATAATTGAAATAAACACAAGCAAACTCGGCGAATACCGTGTGCGACGTCTAGAACACTGTACAGCTGTTTCGACAGAGATAAACCGTAGAACCAGAACGCAGTGCCAGAGATAGTACCCTTGGGCCACCGGCCACGCCACAGACGAAACCCGCCAAATCAACTTGTCATTGATAAATGCGCCATATATATATATATATATTCTTATTATAATGGAGATTGTGTGTTTTTCTGTCTGTAAACCGAAACTATATTACTACTCAAGTGACAATTCCCTTAGTTATTTTTGTCCTATTCTCCATGATTTTTTTTCATTCAAACCTTATTTATTAATAAAATTGTTTTGCATTATTAATACTGCTGGCTATATCTGCATACTAATAACACACAATTGTATTTATATATACACAAAATAACATTTTGGAGTGTGAACGGGAAGGCTAATTTGCATATTGATATTAAAAATTTGATTTTTAATAAATATTTGCTTAGTAATATTGATTTCTAATTTATTTGATCTTATCTTTATAAATATGAGCAAAACTTTCGGGGATAAATCTTAAAGGAAATCCATTAACAAGAAGAAATAACTGCAATTTTATTTTTTACTTCCTATTTTAACTAAAAAGTTACATTAGGAAAATGATGGAGGAGTTAGTTTCAAAGTTGTTTTCGATTATACCCCCTCTGTTTTAAATCATTTTATCTGCATTCTTTTTTAGTTACATTAGTCTTTCTAATTTAACATATTCCATTACATTAAAACTTAAATACGCGCGCCCGGAGGGTGCATATATTTGCTAGTATATATAATATAATATATATATATATATATATATATATATATATATATATATAAACCCTTTCACCTCCTTCTATTACGAGATGACACCTCCCAATATCTGGTTTTCATGGAAATCGTTTTCAGGTACCAACGATTCCCTCCCGATGTTTCGGTCGTATATCATATTGAATGGAAGTTTTAACATTTATGATGCCTTCAGTTTTTGACAATGCTTACTTTGAAACATTGATAAAACTTATTGAGGGATGACACAAGCTACGTGATATGACTGAGGAAGATGATTTCTAAAGTGGGCGATTTTTAAAATTACCTTTGAGAGGTTGGGATGATGAAATGTGCAGCTTCTTTGTTTCCTAAATTGATAGAACAACAATTGCCTTAACACCACGTTTTCAGAGAAGGGTTACTAAAAACATCAACTAACACAATCTATCTATCTATCTATATGTATATATATATCTCCACACATACACACTCACACACACACTCTCTCTCTCTCACACACACACACACACACACACACATATATATATATATATATATAATGAAAATAATTAGATAGTAGATGAAATATTAAGGGTCTACCATGGTTTCAACCAAAAGGATTTCACCAGGATCCTACCCTACGCTTAACTAAGTCGGTGCAATCATCAAATCGACCAGAAAAACAATTATATTCAATAGAGAAGAACAATGAGTGAAGATTCACAATAACACAAGTTTTGTTATAGCAATTCGTGCCCTTGATTCTGCTCAAATGTCTATTAATATTATATTAACTAATAAAAATATTAGATATCAATGATATTTCAATTTCTAAGAAACCATGGTTTACTCTTAATTTTTCGTCTATTATCTATTTTTTATCATTATTACTGCTCTATGTTTTTAATATATTGAGGACTTTTGAATTATTTACTGATGCCTATTCAACAGAAAATTTAGAGCGGCAATTTGATACTATACACACACACACACACACACACACACATATATATATATATATATATATATGTGTGTGTGTATGTGTGTGTGTGCGTGCGTGTGTGTGTGTGTGTGTGTGAAGAGAAATGTAAGTGAATCCGACGGTATGTAGTATAGTGAGAAATTTGAAAAAAATAGAGGCTTAAATAAAATGAGGGGTAAGTTTATTAGCCGACGCTGCAAAGTTTCGAACTATTAAGTAGATCTTCTTCAAGGCTTTTGTTGATATAAGGAAGATATAAATAAAAAGATTGTTTACTTATATTCCTTATATCAACAAAAGCCCTGAAGAAGATCTACTTAATAGATCGAAACACTGCAGCGTCGGCTAATAAACTTACCACTCATTTTATTTAAACCTGTGTTTATTCAAATGTCTCACTATACTACACACACACAACACACACACACACACACATATATATATATATATATATATATATATATATATATATATATGGAGAGAGAGAGAGAGAGAGAGAGAGAGAGAGAGAGACAGTCCTGTGTCCTTAGAAATAACTGAAAAAATCAACAGCTAATCGCCAGATCTGCATTAAAAACAAATGGTATGCTTCAGTCTAGCTGATTTCATTACTGGATTGTGTCTTGCCCGGGAAACAGGGGATATTTTATGTATACAAAATGTCAAAAATAAAACTAATAATCAACAAGTGTAATGGCATGTTTGCTTTTCTCTAAATATTTACTTTAAGGATACCTGATTATAAAATACGGTACTAACAGCTAAGTGCCCTTATAAGGTTATTTGTATTCAAAGACAAATAAAATATTCATAAAAACATCATCAGCAACTCGCCTGTGATGCAGTACCAAGAAGACCCAAGAAGAATGACCTAATCCACCTCAGCAGATAAGTACAATATGATAAGATGTAAAGATCTCTACAACAGTTTGATTATATATATTTACCAACCTCTCCGCAAGAACAGGATGTGACATAAGGTCAATTTCTTAAGCGGAGTTCAACTGGTTTGAATTCAGAGTTTTCCTTCTTCTAGACCGGTTGCCTAACCCAGGTTAAAGAGTCCAGTCTGCTCTACTATTTATCCATAGCTGGAAGGAGAGTAGGATTCATACCTTTCCCAAGGGTATTAGCGCTAAGTTAAATGCAATTACCACATCCAGCATTTGAACTCGGGGCAACGAGTCTATTTCCAATGATTTTAGCCATTACACCACGTGCTTCCTTAGAAGTTCGATTATAAGTTAGTTTGGCTTGGTTTATTTTACGGCATATCAATCTCAGTGGGTCATTTAATGCTGACAAAGTTTTGAAATAAATTCATTCTTAATGGATACCCAATTTTCTTTTTATGAACACATTTTTCTATTTAACCCATACATGGGAACCTAACACGTACTACCACTCCGGGTCAGAGTAGACGCGGGAGCAATGGAGATGAAGGACTGCTTCACCTTCCCTAAACCTCCAAAATTGGAACCTTATCATCAGTTAGACTTTAACGTCATACCCAGGACATGAAGATTCTCAGCCACCACCTTCAAGTACACATATGATAAAATGGGTTGGGAATTACCATAACGGCAATAGTGTTGGGAGAATCATATATGTGCTAGGGCTTGACATGGCCAGCCGATTGATCGGAGGGGACCTTTCTGACCGCCCGTCTAGTCTCAGTAAGGAACAAAGTGGAGTGTTGCATGTTATGGACGGCTCAGCCACAAGGATTCGATCCTTATACATCAGGGGTCGCCACCCACCGCTAACAGGGGGTCCAATTAGGGGGGGGGTCTTACTCCTCTGTAGAGGTGCAGGCAGTGTATTTTAAAGCTCCAGCCGACACGCCTACTTGATTATAAGGTCACAATGTGACAGAATTTGTTTCTTTAGGACTAACTAAGAACGATTTGCTATAATAGCTGGCTATTGATTAGTTATTTAATAAGCTTAAATTAGTTGCGACACAAAACTATAAGTATTGGACACCCAGTGAGAATCGAACTCTCAAACAATTATTTGCTAACATATCTCGCTAACAATTATTTTCTAAGCTTATCTTACGTGCAGCACAAGGCCAGGTGTTTGGAGAACTGCTCCCCAGATATCCAGAAGTGAGGCCTTACCTTATATCTAGTACACATTTTTTGGTTACGGAGGAGTCTACCCCTCTGCAGTGAATACAGACAGGATATTTTAAGTCCCGCCTACAGGGTGGCATGGTTTGTAATAATATAAATGTAATCTTCTTTTTTTAAAGTGGAGGAGCTCTCAAAGTAGTTTTGACAACGAAACGAGAGCCTCTTGAAACGAGTTCAAGTGAGAGCGCATTACAGTGGATATCCCTTGTGTTAGTCAGGGTGTGATCTTTAGTGAAGAAAACTTTGGTTGTTCCTTGGTGTGCCTTAGTGTTGGTTATTATCCTTTCGTTGTTCCTTAGTGTTTGGTATGACAATCTTTGGTTGTTCCTTACAGTCGGGTAAAATCCTTGCGTTGAGCAAAGTCCTTGGTTGCAGGCCGGTTCGTCAATCTCTAATAACGTGCAAATGAACGGCTTTCAATATCGAAAATTAGTTAACTAACTACGTATTCAAAGCTGTTGATAGGCTGGGTTTAATTCACGTGATTACGCCGAGTCTATAAGTTTAAGTGGTGGTTTCCAGAACACCTTATATACGTGAATATTTCAACACCTCGTCGGTTTGAATTCAAAGTTTTTCCGTCTTCTAGACAGGTAGTCATACTAAGGATAA
>CM042138.1:73548417-73560917 GCA_023376005.1 Doryteuthis pealeii | reverse complement strand
TAAGCATCACCTGTCAATACAAACAGCAAATTGCCTTGAAAAGACAAAATTCACATGGACACTTATCCCAGTTGATTTTACTCTTAATATACCGTATATCTGCAAAAATAGTCTCACAAATGTATTGAAAACAACACTTTTCCATTGTGACAATTGTGATATTTATTTTAAAGTTAAAATTTGAAAGCAACATTGTTTATTTGAATTAAACAAAACGATTCATTGATTGATGATGCGTAATTATTGTGGTCTACAGGGAATTTGGGGATAGACAGGAGGACGATGTTCTGGAATTTATGGAGAAAAAGAAGAAAAAGAAATAAGAACAAAAGTTAAAGTTTACAAGGGTAAACACTCAACGGAGTGCCAGTGTATGAAATGGTGCAAAGTTATACATACTTTGATATACAAAACTCCGACGAAGGTTAACAGACAAAACATTTAATATAATACAGCACATGGATATGACGAGATACAAAGTACATAGGTAAAAGGGTAGATACAAAGTACATAGGTAAAAGGGTACATAAACAAGGGGTACATAAATAAAGATAAAGACACATTCATGAATGGTACAAGATTAACATATAAGTACAGACATGAGACTAGGGATAGTCCATGCTGTGAAGAACTTACAGTAATGTAAGTGGGGCGAACGCCCCAACGAGACGGGGTTAAATACTATAGCCCTCTAGCGGGCACCAGCAAACCAAAACGGGCAGACAACTCTCCCAGGCAAATGCGAAACTAACGCTACACCAGCAATTGACCGACGAATGACATCGGAATGAGATTTAAAAATAAAAACGGGGGCTTTCCAGGTTACCAATTATGGGTTTTGCATACTAGTACCGAACATGACTTACGAGAAAATAATTTGACCATACCTTTTCTCTCTCTCTCTCTCTCTCTCTCTCTCTCTATATATATATATATATATATATATATATATATATATATATATATATAAATATATATCTAAAAAAGAATCCACGAGTCTAGAAATGAATAAACGACTCATTTGTGACTATAAGACCTGCGTATGTTGTTTACTGAACTAACGAGGTCATCATCATCATCATCATCATTAACCTCAAAGCGTGCCAACGAGATTTAATTAATTTGACACTCTCGTCATCCCTTTCTATCGGCCATCGCTCTTGTCAAGTCCTCTAGATGACATCCAGTGTTCGCACAGAGCCGAAGAATGTAAGTTTTAATTAGTCGGTTATCACTAGTGAGTCCATGCGTAGGAGTCTATTGGAGATGCTCGATTATGAGGTTGTCATTTCATCTCCATCAGTGCAAAGCATGATTTTTTAATGGATGGCCTGTGAGATAGGAGGTAAGTGGATGTACAGCTGCTTTTTATAGGGTGCTGCATTAAGGATTTCTTCAAAGAAGTACACATCATTCTTGTGTAGTTCTCATCTACCTTTTTCTCCAAACATTTTGTTATAGTTTAAGTTATGCGACTGTACAGTGCTATTGAAAGGGATATAGAATGGAAGAATTCCCGTTTTATTTTATTAGAGAGATCAAATTTCAATTTGACCGTTATCATTGGCACGACAATAATTTCCAACTAGATATATTCCGATTCAATGTAGATTTACAAGTCAAACATTCCATAAAGCAAAATCTTTAACACAATCGAATGAACATTACTTGAAGTCAAATATTTGTATTATATGTAATATTACTTGAAAAGCCGACTAACAAACAGAGATCAAGTTATTTTTCTTTTCTTTCTTCATTAGCTATTTCCAGCTTTTACTTTTTTGTGTGGTTGACTTGATTGGATTTTTATTCATCTATCTTTTTGTCATATACTCATTCTTCTTCCTTTTCCTTCTCCCTCTCTCTCACCATCCCCTCTGTCTCTCTGTCTCTCTGTTCTTTTCTTCTATCAAAATCTACTTTTTACCACTTTCTACTTTTCATGTTATGTTTCTGCGTAAATTTATAACGCATTCCGCTGAAACGCAACCATTGAAATCATCCTGATAAAAGATGAATGTATTTACCCAACCACTGCCGTCACGAGCAGGATGTGACACGAGGTCAATTTCTAAGCTTCTAGTTAAACAGGTTTTAATTCAGTATTTCTTATTTAATACCGGTTTTCATACCAAGATCAAAGAACCCAGTGTTCTTTACTATTTACTCGTAGCCGGAGGAAGAATAATTGGATGTATGTCTTTCCTAAGAGTTTTAGTGCTATATGAAATGAAAACAACCTTACTCAGACTTTGAAGTCGGGTGACCGTTACCATGGTAACCATTATGCAGCCAGTGCCACGTTTCTGATAACACTTACTTCGGGTGACTCGAAAATGAAGATCTCAAGAAGATAGTTTATCGATCCTCGATGACACATAAGTATACACAAAAAACTTTATATTCTTTAAAACATTTTTCTACTTTTATTCAGATGTTGAAATATTCAAACTGATAGTGGTCCGCCGTCTGCAAAAGACCAAGACCCCTTCCCCAATGGAGCCACCTGTGATGGTTATCGAGGAAATCCTAGTGTCTGAGCAGTCCATGATATACAACACTCAATTTTTACCCTTACCTGGGCTAGACGGGCAGTTGGAGAGGTCTCCTCCGGACAATCGACTGATCCCGTTAAGCACGAGCATTTATATGATTGTCCTGACACTACTGCTCTAATGATAATAACCAGGACATGTCAATCATTTAGACGTTGTCAAAATGGGTTAACCACACAGAGAGTCACCACACATAATTAGCAAAATACGGTTTTGTCTGTTTACTTTCATAATTTCCGTCTGACCCCAGGCTCTAAAAGTTCTTCGGATTGGTCTCTTCGATGTCAGGGAACTGTTAATAATCACATATCAGCGGAGGATTTATTATAAATAGATTCTCAATGTCGCTCACTCAAATGATTAATGATATAGTGACTAGATTATTTGAGATTTTTGTTATAAATTTATTTTTTTGTGATTTAGATATAGAATAAATAATCTATAACAAACATCTCAAGTCTATGATAAGCATCACAAACAATTTAGAATAAACAGTTCAAACATTTAGAACAAACAGCTCAATTTTATACCAAACAAGCTAAACAATTGAGAACACACAGCTCAATCTCCAACAAACGCCTCAAACAATTCTTGAACAAATGGCTACAGCCTCTAGAACAAACCTGCTCAAATAATCTACCACAAACGGGCGAAACAATCTAGAATAAACGGCTGAAACAATTTAGAGCAAACAGCTCAGGTCTATAAGAAACGGCTAAAAAAATCGAGAACAAACGACTAAAAGAATTTAAAACAAACCGCTCAAATAATCTACAACAAACAACCTTGAACAAACGGCTCAAACTGTTTTAAACAAACGGCTCAAACAACCTTGAAAAAAACGGCTCAAACTGTCTTAAACAAACGGCTCAAACAAGCTTAAACAAACGGCTCAAACAAGCTTAAACAAACGGCTCAAACAATTTAGAACACACAGCTCAAGTCTATAAGAAACTGCTCACAAAATCGAGAACAAATGACTAAAACAATTTAGAACAACCTACAAAAAAAACGAGAACAAACAATCTACAACAAACAGCTCAAATCCTTTGAAAGAAACATCAAACTTATTTACATATTAAGAACAAACGTCTCAAAGAATCAAAATCAAACATCAAAAGTCTATAACAAATTAGAACAAACAGCGCAAACCATGGTGAACAAACGGCTTAAACGATCTACAATAAACAATCGAGAGCAAACATCTCAAACAATATAGAACAAACGACTCAACCAATTTAGAACAAGCAGCTCAAATCAATAACAAACATTTCAAAATATCTAGAGCAAACGGCTCAAATATAGCTAAATAATCTATAGTAAACATGAAATATATCGATCGTCTCAATCTATTAATGATTACCGGCTTTTGACAAAAAGTATTCTTTTAATTTCAGATTAAAGTATATTTGTGCCTTCTTCTTGGATGAATCGTCTCTGACCTATTCGGGTTACAGTATTGAGAACAAATACTTCTAAAAACTGAAAGTGTTGACTTAAAGACGTAAGTGGCAGTAGTGATATAATACCAATACGAATAATTCGCTAAAAGAGATACTTTTCAATGACGCTTTGATATAGAAATCAAAAATGAACAAAAATGGTATCAGTGTGCAGAAGAATTGAATTAAAGCACAATTGTCGGTGAACGCCACGTAGGCGTGGCACTGAAAGCCAATTGAAAGTAATATCCTACTGATTTTAATGCCTCATCATTTTCTTATTTTCTTGTTTTAGATGTCACTGACTAACCAGAAGTAGTAGGTACTGAATTTTGTATGATTGTGGCCTAAGAACAAAATTGTATAGGTGAGTCTTAAGTTGTGAAAACTTTGACAGGAAATGTGTCTGGATAGCTAATAACTACACAGAACTTGCAACATCATTTACACACACACACACAGATACACACACACACACACATATATATATGTATATTTTTTTGTGTGTATATATATATATATAGAGAGAGAGAGAGAGACTCACACACTCATATATATGTATATGTGTGTGTGTGTGTGTGTGTATGTGTGTGTGTGTGTGTGATTTTCAAAGAATTAAACCCATAGATATAGTGCCATTATGAATTTGTAGGCCGAAAATCATTCGTAATGTACACCTCTTTACTAAAGCAAGTGTAGTTGGCTGAATCGATTTCGAAATATAGAGCTCGCTTTTTAAACATTTTACTGCTGGAAAGCCACTCGCGACTCTTAGTTTCTGGTAATCAATCTACAGTTGAGTATCTTGAATCGTGATAGTTGGGTATTTAGAATTGTCCAGGTGTATGCTTCTAAATTATTTAGTTAAGAATTAATGGAATAAAAATAAATTAAATGATTGGGATAAATGAAAAAATCTTATCCAAATACCTCTCTTGAAAGATAAAAATTATAATTTTTAATAGAGGTCTCTAATGGAAAAGCCTTCTTCATTTTTACTGGACTTTTTATTTTTCATAGGAATCTCTTAAAAACTATTAATTTTCCTTTTAAGAGAGTCCTTTGGAAAATATTTTTTTCATTTATTCCATTCATTTCATTCATTTTTATTTCATTCATTTTTTCATTAATTCTTAACTATATATATATATATATATATATATATATATATATATATATATATGAGGTGTGTCAAAAACTATCGAGATTTTTTGTACTTTTTGACACATCTTGTATTCTAAAAATATAACTTTCCATTCGTTCTTCATTTCTATTTGGTAAATAGAGCTTTAAACTTGGTACTTTTTTGAAACTCCTTGAATTCTGAAAAAAATAATTAATTGAACGTAATTTTTTTCAGAATACAATGTCCGTCAAAAAGTACAAAAAATCTCGATACTTTCTTGACACGTGACACGCCTTGTGTGTATATATATATATATATATATATATATATATATATATATATATATATATATATATGTGTGTGTGTGTGTG
Source organism: Doryteuthis pealeii (assembly GCA_023376005.1). Lineage (NCBI taxonomy): Eukaryota > Metazoa > Mollusca > Cephalopoda > Myopsida > Loliginidae > Doryteuthis > Doryteuthis pealeii. The sequence goes on along the minus strand of CM042138.1, from coordinate 73,555,423 downwards.
TGTGTGTGTGTGTGTGTGTGTGTGTGTGTGTGTTTGAAATAATAAATGAATAAAGGAAATAAAATTTTGAATGGTTAAAAATTGTTTATTGAAGTGCGGCACGTGTTTCGTTCGAGAGATTGTCTTTGTACACATTGTATTCTATTTATTATATTTTGTTTGCAAGGACAATCCAGCTTGTGCCCCTGAATTGACAGCGCCTCCTGTGAAGTCTAATGTTCGAAAAACATTCTCGACCACAGATGTCGAATGGGAAGGATGTTCCTGAAGATGTTGATGTGCCGGTGCTTATTTATATATTAATTATTGATATTATATAACTATGCAAACTAATTATTATTATAGTTAATAAAAGATGATTTTTACAATGGAATATTTATTATTTCTTCGTGTATCATGTTAAAAACAATGAAAATCTTGTTTCGAAAACAAATAAAGGTTATTTTAGAAAATATTTATGGCGTATACTTATTTATGACCAATACAGTATGTAAACCAGTTTTATGAAAGTCAGTAATTCTTCTATAGATGTGTCAGAGGTGAAAGACTATTTTGATTGGATAAAGAAATAATGACGTCAGCTTGTTTTCGAGCCATACATGAATGAAAATCATCGTAGTAAATTTAGCACTTAGAAGAGGAAGTTAAATCTCCATTCAACCATTACTACAATTATTGAATCTAGAATTTGTTTTAGCACGTTTCAGAACTATTGAGCGTGAAAAATCAGAGAGAGAGAGAGAGAGAGAGAGAGAGAGAGAGAGAGAGAGAGAGAGAGAGAGAGAGAGAGGGGCTTACCTGTAGCCATAACAAACAGCATCGACCTATAATAATGGTTGATTGATTACTTTTAGTGGCATTCAATCCGTCTAAGGTTATATTATGCCTATATATCATATATATCAACTAATAGCTATATCTACACGGTCTTAACCGGGTTATATCGTATTCGACTAAATTTAAATGGGTATTTACCGAACCCGTTCGCCACGGGTAGGATGCGACACAAGGTAGCAAGTACAGTGCACTCATCGATGATTGCTTCGCTAATAAGTAGTAATGGATCTCCGAGACTAGTTTTCTCACTATTACACCACGATTGGACGCCCTATTTATCCAAACCCTTTTCCATGGGTAGGATGCAACACAAAGTCGCAAGTATGGAGCACTCACCGAGGACCGAAATCGCTATTTAGTAGTAATGAACGTGCGAACCATAAAACAAGAATGACGTATCTATTATCCTACTAAAGCGGACTAAATCAATAATTGTTTGTTCAAGGTTTTCCTATTTAGTTTAATGACACAAAATACATCCTAAAATATTCCTTAGTTTTATAAGTGAAGTTATGTTTTTAAAAAAAATCCATTTTATTGGTTCTAATTAGTCATACTTTGGAATTAGTCATAAAACAACCCATTTCTAACTCACATTCTGCCTGTCACTTTCCCCCTCTCTATATATATTAGCTACTCTTTAAGGTAATTTTCTTTGAGTGTAAAGAGAGATTGGAGAGTGTAAAGAGTAGATGAACTCATACATTTTCAAGCGCTAACATTTTTTTAAATTTATTATTCTCCGGTTGTATTTATCTTTTTAATTTATTGCGTTTTGCAAACTTTCTTCCTGATCACAATTATCTGCCAAGAGCTCAATGGATGACCTCAACGTGTTACCTTTTTTCTATTAAAATTGCTTTTTATTCTAGTAAACTTACTTTTTTTTTTACTTTTTTTTCTTGTAACTTACTTTTTTTTTCTAGTAAACTTACTTTTTTTTTGTAAACTTACTTTTTTTTCTAAACTTACTTACTTTTTTTCTAGTAAACTTACTTTTTCTTTCTTGTAAACTTACTTTTTTTCTATTAACTTACTTTTTCTTTCTTGTAAACTAACCTTTTTTTCTAGTAAAAATGCTTACCATTACACAACGATGGAACGCCTTGCAACTAAATTTTAGCATATTTATTTTAAATCTCAAATTTCTCAACAATGCATTTATTCTTTTTCTATTTGCTAATAGACCAAGTCGGTAACTTGGTCTTTAGTGTCCCCAAGTTCAGCGTGGGTCTGGAAAAAATTGCAATGAAGGGATACTTCACACTTTCGAGAACTGGAGTCTCACCATCAGATGCATTTTAGCGTCATACCCATAACACCTACTTTTTGTAGAGTCACACACAGGGAATACACTCGACGTATTCTAATCCCCGTCGACAGGACTGGCCTATGATAAGTATATATGTAAATAGAAGCAAATAGAGAGAGATGGAAAGACAGACAGATAAACATAAACTAAAGTGTTATATATATTGAAATTAAGACATGAACAAAAATGAATTTGATCGATTGATCATGAGATAGATAGATAGATAGATAGATAGGCTGGCTGTTTGACAGATGAACATAAAATTGTAAGCTAAACTACAATCTGTATGGATGACTGCTTCTAACATAGGAATTGATTCCAGAATGTGTGCTTGGCTTCCGATCGAATTTACTAAAGTTGATTTCTTGGATTGTTTCCTGAGATAAATGAGAGACAGAGACAGAGTCAGAAAGAGAGAGAGAGAGAGAGAGAGAGAGAGAGAGAGAGAGAGGGGGGGAGAGTGATAAAAAAGGAATGCATGTTTGCGAGGGATGAATTATTAAAATGAAAATGCATCACATTGAATGTAAGTAAAAGAGCGAAAAAAAGATATAGATAAACTGAAAAATGCCCAGAAGAATAAGAGAGAGAGAGAGATGTGTAGAAAAGAAAAGAGGACGACAAAAGAGAGTAATAAAAGAATAAAGAAAGAAAGAAAGAAAGAAAGAAAGAAAGAAAGAAAGAAAGAGTAAGATAAAAAGAAAAGAAACATAATGTCAGAGGAACAGAAAGAGAGAGAGAGACAGAGAGACAGACAGACAGAGACAGAGAAGAGAGACAGAGAGAGAGAATGTCTCCGTGTTTGTGTGTTTTAGTGAGATAGAGAGATAAAGAAAGAGAGCGTTTATTATAAATTGAGAAATAAAGATGAGAGAATTGAAACCGTTAAATACTATCTTCATTTTTTATGCTAGAGCGATAAAGCTCATAAATGCTATGTGTTAGTTTTAGTGATTCTTTAGCCAAAACCCTTGGACTTCATGGGGACTCGTAATGAAATAAACTAAAATAAATCAATAAAAGAAAAGAGACAAGATGAAATAAGCGGGATGGACAATTTGGGAAGTGCAACGCTTTAAAGAAAAACTCTACTCGACTTTTAAAGAAGAAAGAAACAAATAAACATATATTAATTCACTTCTTTCTATGTGTATAATGCTTTTAGTATTACTCCAATATCCACGACACACGTTGTCTCAAGTATTGAAATTTAATATTCTACTAACATATCCATTAATAATCTTATTTGGAAGGAAAATTCAATCTTATGCAATTCAGTGAAAATAAACAAGAGAACTGAACTTTACACAAGGTTGGCTTATACTTCCCAAACTAAACATTATTTTTTCTAGACTTCGACTATAAAAGGGTGCAAGAGTTAAAATAACTGAAAAAGAACTAGCATCGATACCAGGAAATGCCCGAGTAAAGAGACGTAATATTTTCATAAAGTAATTCTGAACTTTTGGAAAAATTGATAGCATTTTGTAATCTGATAACTAGACCATTTCTCGTTCAAATGGTCCCAGATTTTAACATTACGTAATGTTTATATTTGTTTGTCTAATGGCATGCTAAACTTTGTAGGTTATTGTTGTGAGGTTTTAAGGGGTCAAATAAGAACAAACGACGGGTAACAAATGTAGGAAAATGTATTAACAGAAAGTAGACAAATACAATACAGATAAGTGGAAATTACGCCCGACAAATAGAGGCATTGGCTTACTCGCATTGGCTTACTGCCAAGCCACAATTGTCCCTGTTACTTTATAGTAACATGTCGGTGCATTCCATTAGTATTATAGGGTGTATCACCTATAACAGTTATTTAATTCCAAAACCATCCTTGTAGAAGAACAGTAATGATGCTATTCAAACCATTGCCAGGGAGGATGAGGGGGCTCATACCTTTTCCAAATGAATTATTCCAACTGTTAACGTAATGGAGAGGCTGGAGTTTGAACTCGCGGTCCACCACATTATCCACTACGCTACTGGAACTTCTCCTTGTAACAATTCTGTTTAATATTTTATGTTTTTTTTTCTCCGATCAGATATGCAAATGCCATTCCCTGACAGAGAAAAGGTGTTTAAACATTAAACATAGCATTTTGAGTTGTTTCTACACGTGCTGTTAAAAGCTGAGATTTTATAAACGAGAATTGATCAATTTATTAAATTATGAAACACACATTACATCTCGAATGATATTAAATGTTTTGAAAAAGCGTGTATTATTTAAGGAAATTCCACGAGACAAATATATAACAGAAACATTAGAAAAAGAGAAATTCTAATAAGATTCCGAGATAATATTTGATTGATTGACTGATTTTAATGACATATCAACCCGTCTAGACTTATTTTAAGCTTTGAATTTAGGGAATCCATTTCATTGTGCTTACATTTTTGTTTCTCAAGGATTTTCTTTTTTATCTGCATTTGTTTTTGTTTTGTTTTTTGGTTCACGGTTCAATCAAAAACGAAGATTTAAACATGTCTATTTGAGCCATAGATTGGACCCTAACAGGTCCTACGACGTCGACCAGAATGGACCTTTCACTAATGCCAATGAATGGGTACACAACACTTCCCATATCTCTCCCAGCCACACCATTACACGCATTTTAGTGTCAGGACACACGTTTGTTGTTTGGAGGAGTCTTACTGCTATGAAGGGGATACAGTTGGCGTATTCTAAAAATATGTAGAATTCTTTTTTCGTATTTATTCACGAAGACCAAACTTATACAGTGCTGTCCATAAGTATGAACCAACCCATTTTAATACCCTAAAAATACACATATCACACTTTGGCAAATAGATTTATTATGCGCAAGAGGCTCGTAAGGAAGGTTTAAGTTTCCCATTGTGTGAGCCATGATGAGTTGGGTTACTGCTGGATTTTGGATTTGCGATGCGGATGAGATTCAAACTCACGTGGACAGACACGACATTTTAATGTTACTGGGTTGGTTATTAAATGTTAATTTGAATTGGAACTTACAAAGGAAATGGGCTTATGTTAACAAGACGTGAAAGATTGACCCCTGTCTCTCTGTCTTTCTCTTTTCTGTTAGTCTGTCTGTCTATCTATCTCTCTCTCTATCCCACGCTCTCTCTCTCTCTCTCTTCTCTGTCTCTCTGTCTCTCTGTCTCTCTCTCTCTCTCTCTCTCTCTCTCTATATATATATATATATATATATATATATATATATGAGTAAGAAAAGGTGGAAATGAAAACATCACACAATGCTGTTAAAGAAGAAAACAATTTATAATATAATCTTCTTCAACAGCATTGTGTGATGTTTTCATTCCACCTTTTCTTACTCATATTGTCGGATTCATTTCCTTTCTTTTAACTTATATATAAAATATATATATATACACACACATATAATATATATATATATATATATATATATATATATATATATATATAGAGAGAGAGAGAGAGAGAGAGAGGGGGGGAGAAGAGGCCCATCTTTTTCCAGATAGTCAAGCTAGAAATATATTAGTGTTAACACATTCTTGTACGTCTTGTTAAATGTTCATATTCATTCAGAATAGTCCATACTAAACAAAGGGGGTATCTGTCTTCTCAATAAAGGTTAAGTACTTTAATATTTTTGGATATATTCATCAGATCCCATAATTTCACTGACATCCAACTTGGATAATAGTTTTATGTTTTTAACTCCTATTTTTATTTCAATCATAATTTTTTGTACTCTCCCTATACAATTTTCCTGTAGTGGACCAAACACTTCTAAAGAATGAACAGATTGAAAAAGATGTGCTCCTACACCTGCTTTTACAACTGGTGTGCCCGTTAATTCACATGTCTTATCATTTTTTACTGTACTAACGCTTTGGATAATTTTAGTTTTGGGGTTTACATATTTGAATAATGGTATACAACTGGATTTGATATTCTTAACGATTTTATTTTTTATCTTTCAACTTTTCATTTAATTCCATTTTTTCATATTCATTTTGCTTACATCACATTACATCTTTTTCGTTATATGTATATATATGGGAGGAATAAGAGACATTAATACACGACAGTATTGGAGAAAGGTAGACAAACACGGGATGTTGTAGCAAATGGATGTTTATTGTGTTTGGAGGTCGAGGTTGTAACGTTTCGGTCTATTAGACCTTCTTCAGGACTTTGGATTGAGTTCTTGCTTCAATGGTAAACATTTTCGTATTAGTGAAGTAGGAGGGGTAGTCAGTTGTTTGTGTTAACAGAGATTGCTAGTGGGAGATTTTCCTCTTTCTCTAAGATAGGGTGGATAGTAATGTGTTTCTGATAATGATGCCACAGGTGTTAGGTGTTTGGAGGTGGGTGGGTCTTGTATATTGGGTTTGAAGATATAGTGATTCATATATATATGGTGAATGGCATAAGGATTGGTTAGGAGTGTGTGTGTGTATTTTATTTTTATTTTTGTCTCATCTTGCTGTCTTTATTGTCTATTATTGTTTGTGAGGGCGATTTTATTTAGATATAGGGAAACATATTAGGGAAGCTGGATTTAAAATTAACACTTGGTATGTTACCTATGTTTCAGGCTTGGAATATTTGTTTATATTTTTTTAAATTGTGGATGTTAGAGAGGGGAGTGATAGTAAGATTTGTTGTAAGTGTGTGTGTGTGTGTATGAGCATGCATATACATACATAGACCGACATGCATGGGCATACATAATCGCAGACACACAGACCTATAGGTATACACACACACACACACACACACAAACACACACACACACGCATATATATATATATATATATATATATATATATATATATATGAGAAAGAGATAGGGAGAGAAAGAGAAAGAG
>CM042138.1:73530917-73545917 GCA_023376005.1 Doryteuthis pealeii | reverse complement strand
AGATGCATGTATGCCTATCGTCTGTCAGTATGTTTGTTTGTATAACGACAGAGCGCACATCCTTTTATAAAGGAAACTTGGTGGTGACCAACAAAGTCTAAAGTTCAATAAAATCCACTCTATTTTTTAACAGGAGATGAAGCTAAATACATGTTACCCTTCATTTACCCTCAGGAAAGCGAGTAAGGGCATAAATCAATAATATATTAAAAAGTCAATTTTAAAAAAATGATAAAAAAGAAACAAATTAATAAAATATAAAACATAATAAAAAGCCAAATAAAATTAAAATAAATGAAGATATTCAATCATACATATTATGGAAATTCGGTATCTAGCTGTCTGTAACCAAAACAACGTCACTGTTTACGCCCCTTTCAGGAATTAAGTAAGTGTTTAATTTATAGTCAAGATCATTAATACATAGAATAAAGATCAACACTAGTTTATATATACTCAAAAAGGAAGTATGCGACATTTGATGGTCCACCGTGTTTTTAAAACAAGTTTTATTAAATACCTTCTCGGTATTGTTAATGTATATATAGTTCGTGTTATTTTAATATATATTTAAAGTTATCTGACACATAGAGTTTTACGCGAAATTATTTCCAAACAAAATAATCATATAAACTTGTCTTGCTTTAAATTTTAAGATTTTTTTTTTATTTGACTTTTATTAGGAATTATTTATAAGCATGAACAGTCCATTTTTTATTTGACTTTTATTAGGAATTTTATTAGTATGAACAGTCCATTTTTTATTTGACTTTTATTAGGAATTACTAGCAAATATATGCACCCTTCGGGTGCAAGTATTTAGGTTTTGATGTTATAAATATTGTATCAAATTATTAACTATTTAGAAAATGATAAACTGAGGGGGTATAATCGAAAAATAGAACAGCTTAGATTTAACTCTTCATCATTTTCTTTCACTCCGTTTTCATTTTTCCTAATTTATTCTATTTAGTTAGAATATGAAGTTTTAATAAAATCACAGTTCTTTCGTCTTGTTTTATGGATTTCTTTTAAGATTTATCCTCGAGATTTTTTGCTCAGATTCGTTATGAGAAAACCAAACAATTAGAAATCAATAATACTAAGCAATATTTATTAAAATTAAATTTCAAATACCAATATGCAAATTAGCCTTCTCGTTCACACTGTAAACCTCTATTTTGTTGTATATATAAATACAATTACATTTATTAGTACGTAAATATGGTCAACAGTATTAATAAGGTATAACAATTTTATTAATATTGAAGTTTAAATAAAAATAAATTCATGGTAAATGTGACGTCAATAACTGAATTGTGACTTGAATAGTGATTTAGTTTCGGTTACAGACAGACAAACACACAAATCTCCATTATAATAAGATTTATAAGCATTAACAGTCCATTTTAAGATAGACAATCCATTCTAAGATAGTAGTATAAAGAGGAATTATTTATAAGCATGAACAGTCCATTTTAAGATAGACAGGGGCAGAGTGAATGTTCACCAGAATTCTTTTATAATTCAGTGTTTTATTTATTAAGATAAGAGAAAAAGGTTATTTTATCATTTAGTGCGTTATTTTAAAAAAGAAACGATGTGTATTTTTCATTTTTTGCGGGGCGGGGTTTAATTTGGAAGTGATTAGCTTTAAGAAAAGCAAGTAACAATAAACAAATGGTACAAGCATCGGCACGTTTATTTTTTCTCTCCCTATATTTTATTATATTAAGCTTCGTGTGTTAATGCTGCACTTTAATAAATACTACAGTCAATTGTATTTCAAATTTTACAAATCCTATTAGGAATTTAAACAAATTGTTCTCATTTATTTTTAATGCAAAAACTGTTTACGGTTGTTATATTTTATTAATGCTGTTATTTTTCATGTGCAATATATTTATTTAGATTAAGCATATTATAAGCCCCACAGGCACGCTCTTTTTCAAGACACCCACATGCTGTCTCTCTCTCTCTCTCTCTCTCTCTCTCTCTCTCTCTCTCTCTCTCTCTCTCTCTCTCTCTCTCTCTCTCAGACAAACACGTACACACACAGACATACATACACTCACTCATTCATTCACTCACTCACTCAAAGTTATCTTGGATTTTCTATTAGTAGATTGATCTCTTGACAATAGTCAGCATATTCTAAGCCCCGCCGACGTGGTTGTGTCTAGACAGAATAACCAATCCATATGGAGTTGGAGGCACGTGGCATAATGGTTAGAGTTATAGGAAATGGACTCGTCGACCCAAGTTCAAATACTAGACAAGGCTGTTTGCATTTTATATAGCGCCAATACCCGTGATATGAATCCATATATTCTCCCCCCCCCAGCTATTGGTAAAAGTAGGACAGCCTGGGTGCTTCAACGTTGGATAGGTAACCAGTCTAGGAGAAGGAAAACTCTGAATTTGAAAAACCTCAGGTCAGTCGTTAATTGGGTTTGTGACATTCCTTTTGCACCAATTCTTTCCTATCGACTGTGCCAAAAAGTGCGGATGGTCCAACACAAACCTTCACTACTACAAACAAAACACTGCGTACGTTGCTCATCGGATGAACCCTCATGTGTTGAAATTGACGAGAAAGTCCACAATTTTTCATCCATATGTACATAAGTAAAAACTATTTCTCTGAATGTTTGAGATGAGGCTTGATGATTAGAATTATCTGCGTTATTCGGACTATTGTCCTCATCTTCATTGTTATCTGTACAACGTTTCGGCCGATAAGCCCTCCGGCCTTCTTCAGGTATTTCTTGTCCCGATTACGACAAGAAGGTTCCCGATTCCGACAAGAAAGTTCCCGAGTCCGAAAAGAAGGTTCCCGAGTCCGAGAAAGTTCCCCAGTCCGACAAGAAATACCTAAAGAAAGCGGCGGGCATATCGGCCGAAGCGTTGTACAGATAACCATGAAGATGAGGACAATAGTCCGAATAACGCATATAATAAGTAAAAACATTTGTGATTTTTGACGGATACTATGCCATTCAACTTCTACTTGCAAGACAGTTAATTGCTACTGAAATGTCTGTGAGCAACGTATTCGCTTTTGAGATGTGTCAATGCAGCAAGTGTGTTGTAACACACATTGAGAACGACACAGACTTTTACTCACAAATACGAGGAATCACGGAAAGTAATGGAACATTTTAGGTTGATTTCTGGTAACAACTAGTAGACACATTGGTCTGTAATCTCATTGGATAAAGAAGAAAACTTGTCACTGGATGAAAATTTAATTTGGTTAGCAGAACAAGCGACATCTGCCGACATCACTTTGATAAAAGTTGTTAACTTATTTAGAAACACACAACTTATCAGATAAATAGAACATTATTCAGACTCTGGGCGTTCGAAAAACGCTTGTCACCATACACCTACATGCACCCCCTCTCTCCTTCCCTCTCCCCTCTCTCTGACCCTTTTTTCTCTCTTTCACTATCTATCTCTTCTCCCCTTCTCTCTCTCTCTCTCCTTATCCATATATATATATATATATATATATATATATATGTATGTATATATATATATATATATATATATATATATATATATATATATATATATATCTTTCACTGTCTATCGCATTCTCTCTCTCACTCTCTCTATCTATCTATCGCATTCTCTCTCTCTCTCTATATATATATATATATATATATATATATATATATATTTCTCTCTCTAACACTATCTATCTCTTTCTCTCCCCTCTCTCTCTCTTCTCTCTCTCTCTCTCTCTCTCTCTCTCTTTCTATCTATCTATCTATCTCTTTCTCTCTCTTTCACTAGCTATCTCTTTCTTCCTTTATCTCTCTTTCTCTATATATCTATCTATCTATCGCATTTTCTCTCTCTATCTGTCTTTCTCTCTCTTTCTATCTATTTCTGTCTATCCTTCTCTCTCTCTCTCTCTCTCTTTCTCTCTCTATCCCTATATCCCTTTCTCTCTCTCTCTCTCCCTTTCTCTCTCTATATATATCCCTTTTGGTCGCTCCTTTCTCTCTCTATCTATATCTTTCTTTCGCTCTCTCTCTCTCTCTCTCTTTCTCCTCTCTCTCTCTCTCTCTCTCTCTCTCTCTCTCTCTTTCTGTTCATTTCTTCTATCTATCTATCTATCTATCTATCTGTATGTATGTCTGTCTTTCTAACTCAAAGTGATGTAGGATTTTCTATTCGTAGATTGATGGACTATAATGGTTTGGCTTTAAAGTCTTCAGTTTGTATTGTATTTGTTATGTGTTTTAAAGATTAACACAAACAGAACATCATACATGTACAAGTTTTCATTTAAGTATTCACTAATATCATTACAGCAGAAGTTGGTTTAAATTAGAAGTGATAGGAAAACGCTTAAACAAATTCATCAATATAAGTGTTTAACTATTGCGTCTTAGAAGATGATGTACTTTCTATATATATATATATATATATATATATATATATATATATATATATATATATTCGACAATTCGGTCGAGATTTGATCCTGGTCTGAAGTAGCATCGCTTGTCTAGTCACAATGATAGGTTGTGAAAAGGCGAAACGGAACATGATGACTATATATATATATATATATATATATATATATATATATATATATATATATATATATATATAGTCATCATGTTCCGTTTCGCCTTTTCACAACTTATCATTGTGACTAGACAAGCGATGCTATATATATATATATATATATATATATATATATATATATTACGTGCGTAAGAAAACAGATTATACACACAACACACACACATATATTATATATATATATATATATATAATATATATATATATGTGTATATATGTGTTTATGTGTGTGTGTGTGTGTGTGTGTGTTTGTGTCTGTGTGTGTGTATAATCTGTTTTCTTACGCACGTGACGATATATAATTGTTCCTAATATCCTTTTTAGTCAGGTCATGCTAGTTTATATCTATCTATCTATCTATCTATCTTTTATATTATATATATATATATATATATATATAATATATATATATATATATGCGTGTATATGTGTGTGTGTCTGTTTGTGAATTAGTGTATGTGTCAAAGAATTGCGACTGTTTAGTAGGTACGTGCGACTTATAGTACAGAAATGAGATGTCCTGAGCCTCAAATTCGCCCATACACTTTATATTAAGGAAAAGTACTGCATTTAGTTTTTTTCCTTTTTACTGATTAAATGATATAATTCTATAATTAAATATACCTCTTATTGGAACTCTTCACAGTTCTTTATAAATAAGTACAAACACATACTATTCATAAAATAAACGAATAAATCACATTTGAATTAATACGTTAAATTATTAACTTAAAATAAGGACATGCGTTTAATTCTTTTTATTGTTACATTCTAGGGATAAAAAATAAACAAATATATTTTTTCACTTTAATTCATCAATCAATTAAGAATTAAATTTACATTTTTGTCATACTTAACAAAAGATTTTACGTATCCAAATATTCAGTATTTAGAGGCACATTTTTAAAAAATAGTATTTAAGATGTAAACAAAAAAATTTCTGGAATAAACGAAGATTCTAATCCGCGATTTATTATTGATTTTCTTTTAAATTTACTGAATTATTTACTTCTTACTCCCCCACCACCTCCTTTCTTCTTCCTTTTTCTCTCATTTTATGTGTTCCTAAAATCCGTTTCGGCATTTTGATAATATACATGAAGAGGCCCCTAAAATAAAAAATAAAATAAAAACGACAGTTCTGGTGTCCATCAATCCCACGATATCTGGATCTCTGCACAGCCGTGGGAAAAATATAATGGTTAGCAAGCTAGTCTCGTACATCCATTACAACAGTAAAATGAGTTTGATCCCGGTGGGATGCTGCATATTTGGGAACTTGCGTCACATCCTACTCGTGACGAACGGGTTTGGTAAAAGAAAGTGCACACGGTCGTAGTGTTAATGGTTATAACGCTCGTCTCACAGATCCACTACAAATGAATACAGAGCTAAATTCTCGCAGGATTTGATAATGATCACAGACTATTTATTCTTTATAATTCCCAAGTGTACATGTTCAAGATTTCTTCTTGTTTTCTAAACATGGGGATAGAGACGTTTGAGAACAATTAAATATTTTTTTGTACGCAAGGGCTTTTACCAATTTAACACATCAACCTCATATTCCGATATTCGAAAAAAAACAAAAACAAGAAGAATTGAACACACACACACACACACACGCACACACACACGCACACACATGGCAAGCTAGTGTAACGGTTAGAGACTTCGCCTGTCAGCTTGACAGTCGAGGTTTCGAGTCATACGCGGAGCAGTCTCCCATGTCTATAACCTTGCTGATGAGACCTAACAGGTCGAAATGTACATTCAGGGATTGGCATTTTCTCGATTTGTTTAGCCTTACATTTGAACATATATGCCCGCCTAAATTAATTCATTATTAACTAATTAATTTTCAAAATTAGGTATGACTTCAATTAAGCACATATCCTCCAAAAATTGTCGGCTTAAAGCCTTATAAAAATAAACACATTTGTTTGTTTACTTAACCTCATACTGTCGTGTAGCAAGTCAATAAAAAAGTGTAATATAAATAAGTTTCAAAACGAACGAAGAATGTGGGAATGGCAAGCTAGTGTAACGGTTAGAGACTTCGCCTGTCAGTTTGACAGTCGAGGTTTCGAGTCATACATGGAACTGTCTGCCATGTCTATAACCTTGCTGATGAGACCTAATAGGTCGAAATGTACATTCAGGGATTGACATTTTCTCGATTTGTTTAGCCTTACATTTGAACATATATGCCTGCCTAAATTCATTAATTGTTAACTAATTAATTTTCAAAATTAGGTATGACTTCAATTAAGCACATATCCTCCAAAAATTGTCGGCTTAAAGCCATATAAAAAAATAAACACATTTGTTTGTTTACCTCATTTATATATATATATATATATATATATATATATATATATATATATATATGTGTGTGTGTGTGTGTGTGTGTGTGTGTGTGTCTGTGTTATTATTTGACTAAAGTAAATAGTATTTATATGTTAAATGTTAAAATTATCTGAAATCTTGTTTTTGTTCCTCCGAACTCCTAACACTTGTTTGTAACCTGCATTTGGTATCTTCTTCGCCGCAAAAGCTTTCAAAAAATTGTTTTTCAAGAAAATGTTTACCTCTTTTGGTTTTCTTTATTTCTGCTTTTGCTGGTCATGCCTGGTCACTTAATGATCAATTTCCTTTCTTTTTATCTGAATAATCACAGTCTGCCAATAGAAGCTCAAGTCATGAATATAGGCAAACACCATAGAATATAAAAATGCAAAGACAGAAAACAGTGTAATTTTTATAAAATTTTAAACCCCCAAAGAATCAATGTAATTAACTAAATTATATAATATAAATATAATATAATATAATAGAATGAAGAATAGCAAATATAAAAAAAGTGTTTGCATACAAGTGTGTCCAATAATAAATTAGCAGAGCAGTTTCAAATAAAATATTGTGGTACTAATTTATCATTATTAACGTTTCATGAATACTAGACAATCCTCAGACGGATAAATATAAAAAAGCGGTTGATCCAAACGCTTTTTGATATTCAACCGCCTGATGATTGTCTAAAACGCATGAAACTTTAGTAACCTTAAATTAGTACATAATACACACACACGCGCGCGCACACACACACACACACACACACATACATCATCATCATCATGTCGCGCAGTTTGCACGGATATCCATGACAATCTCTCGCCAACCTTCCCTATCATTCATCGACTCTGGGAGTACCTCCGCGCAGCAGCCAGCATCCATACATAGTTGGTCAATGTAGGTCCTGACTGGGCGGCCCACATTAACGTGTCCATGTGCTGGCTTCCACAATAGTACGTCGCTTACGATCTCGTCCTTGTTTCTCCAGCAGTGTCCTGCATGCATAGCCCGTCTTACTCGTATGGTTTGTGAGATGGGGGTAGGTGGCCATACAGTTGCTTTTTTTGTGGGGTGCTGCTTCCACGACTTATTCAGGACCGCTCGCAGCATTCTGGTGCAGCTCCCATCTAGCTTATTCTCAAGGCGTTTTGTTAGGGTCCAGGTGGTACAGCCATACAGCAGCACCGACACAACCACAGCCTGGAAGAATCGTCTCTTTAGTTTGTCGGGGAGATCGGATTTCCATATGACTGATAATTTGTTGGTGGCCAACCATGCCTTTCCTATTCGAGTGTTAACATCGCTTTCTGTGGATGAGATATTACTACCTAGGTATGTGAATTGTTCCACCGACTTAAGAGGCTTGCCGTCAAGTGTGGAGATGTCTCCTTTCTTTTTGAAGCTCATGAACTCAGTTTTATCAGAGTTCACATATAGGCCGACGCTCTTTGCTGCCTTCTCCAGGCTGTGCAGGAGTGCCCCAGCCTGTGCCGGTGTATCTGCAAGAAGTGCAAGATCATCAGCATAGTCTACATCTGTGACAGTTTGTGCAGGATATCGCCTGCTTCTTGCTTTTCTTAGAGTGAAACCTTTTTCTTTTATGGTATCTAGTGAAGTTCAGAGTACATAGTCTAGGCATATGATAAATATATATGGTGCTAATGTATCTCCCTGAAGGACCCCCGCGGTGATGTCGAAGAAATCTGTGTCGCCATCTGGTGAGCGTACCATTGCTTTAGTGTTTTGTAGAGCATCATTATGGCGGCAACAATTTCTTTGGGGAGACCGTATGCTAGTAAGTATTTGTTCCATTTTCCCTCTGTGTATGGAATCAAATGCCTTAGAGAAATCTACGAATTCTCTTATACACACACACACACACACACACACACACATATATATATATATATATATAATATATATATATATATATATATATTATATATATATATAATATCTATTAGTAAAGCGTGCTCAATATCCTTGATAGAGAATGTATATCTAAGTTAGGGTAGTGAAGACATGAATAGCGCTTGGTATCTGACAGTTCTTCACTTATGGAATTTTCAATATACATATATATATATATATATATATATATATATATATATATATAATGTGTGTGTGTATGTGTGTGTGTGTGTGTGTGTGTGTGTGTGTGTTGTATTTGGGCAGCGTTCTTTCATTTATACATGTAGAATTAAACAAAAAGACACATCTCCTGTTTAACAATTTTATTTTTGATCTTTTCGAGTTTTCTGGCCAACTTTTTAATATTTGGGTGGAATTCGTGGATAAGTCCACCAAAGTTCAGGTCCTGAGTACTTTCGGCACTTCGAAGTGCCATCATCAGGAGTGATGTGTTCCAGTTTTTTTTTGTTTTTTTTAATTATATTAATGTGGATGCTGGAAGCAGAAGAATTGATGAGAAATGTGTTATAGGCATTTTAAAATGTGTGTACTGCATTGGAAATTAATTTTGTTTAAGGATGGTTTGTATTGTTTTATGTATAGTGCCTCCTAGTATTTGGAGTTTTTGTTTATTTTTTTTCTTTGTGCAGAATGTGTGTATTTTCCGTTAGAATATTTCGGTAATTAGAGTGGGGGGCAGGAATGTAATTTTAGGTGTTGTGAAATAGAGCTATTATCTTTAAATGGAGGGTTAGACGACGTGACAATGTGGTTGAGGTGAATACAATGTATCAAACTCGAAAAGATCAAAAATAAAATTGTTAAACAGGAGATGTGTCTTTTGTTTAATTCTACACGTATATATATATATATATAATATATATATATATATATATATACACACTGAAAAGCATAAAAAGAACATTGTCTTTCAGTGATATTATACCATTCACACTTTAATGCGTGTTTTAGAAACAATATAGTATAACTCTGTATCTAGAATTATTTATTATACCTATAGATATTGATATCATGTTCAGGTTCATAAATTCTACTGTATCTCTTTTCTTATGCTTGAAAAATCGCATCGGCGTGAAACTGCCCGTTACAAAACGCCGTTGACTTCACGTCCTTCTACCTAATTATAACAGCACATTTCCGACCTTTTTTTTTAACTTCCTAAAAACAATTTCTTTCGCAATAAATGTTCTTCTTGCAATGACCTAAGGTCGAAACAAACAGGGAACAATTAGTAAATGATATAAAAGAAATATTCCTCGTTGTCTTATCACTTTTTGTTTATTTTACAAACACACACACACAACACACACATATATATATATATATATATATATGTATATATATATATATATATTGGTTAGGAGGTTGATTTAGAAGGCCATCACAATGCAGTTTGGAATAAATAAAAAATAATAATACGGTAACAATGGTGGTGTGTGTTGACCTGTATTTTTTTTAATTATTTCTTGAATTTTCGAGGTAATACCTCTTTATCAAATGAATTGAACTGAAGCAGTACAGCTATGGCATTTCTTCCTAAATGAATTTTTTTTTTTTTTTTTTTTTTGAAAATGACGTTATTTTTGAAATACTGTATTCCCGTGTGAGCGTGAATGCGTTTATTTTTATTTTTTTTTTTTTTTTGTACGTGTGCGTATGTTGTAATGCGCGTGACATTGAAAATGCGTGTTGGCTGTGACGTTAAGACTGTATCCTAGCGCGGGATTTTGTACGTGGGGTATGTGCGAATGAAAAAGTGTATTTGTGTTTTTGTGACGTTTCCTGTTGGATTTTACATCAATTTAATCATTTAATATTATTAATATTATTATTAATTATTAATATTATCATATTTATTTGCTTATTTACTTATTTATATATCTAATTCAATTTATCTTTTTTTATATTTTATATTTTTAAATATATATATATTATATATATATATATATATATATATATATATATATTTAATTTATTTATTTAATTTTTTTTTCCTTAACAACTAGTGTGCAATGGCTTGTGTGTTTGTATGTGTGGGTGAGATGTTGGGCTATAGATTTGAGTGCGTGTTTCGTATTAGTCTTCTCGTTGTAGATTTGTTTCATTAGTAAATTCTCCATTGTGCATGTGGGTATGTGTTTTGTGTGTGTGTGCATATACTGTTACATGTGTGCGTTGGTTATTATATATATATGATTGGAAATCAGCTCTTAACGTATCATATTCATAAAATTCCAAATTAAGAAAATCCTAGGAGGAAACAATTTGGAATAGTATCAGAATTTTTACGTTTCCTGTAGAATTTTCCCTATCACAATTAAACCTATTAACAATTAACTATTTGCATATTTTTACTTTGTTCCTCAAGACATAAGTCCAAGGTGGACGCTTGAGATAACGGATTTAAATTATGTAATACATCTATAATATATATATATATATATATATATATATATATATATATATATATATATATATATTTTTTTTTTTTTTTTTTTTTTTTTTTTTTCAGTACTATTTTGTAACTCTGACACCGTGAAAAAATACAACCTGGAAATAAAGAAATATATAATAAACTAATGTCTGGGCAAAATTATATTAAATAAACAATACTAAAACGTCCGCACAGTTTGTAAATAATCAACCCATATCGTAATGAATGGCCCCAAAAATAAGAAACCGAAAGAGTTGACTATGTTAAATATAAAAATGTGTTCAATACATTAAGTAGAGTAAACCATAAACTGTAGTTTCTGGCTCTTTTAAGTCATATATATATATATATATATATATATATATATATATATATATATATTAATTGGTAATTTGCTTGAAGCATTGTTAAGTATGTTATTATATATTAATGATTTGATGGCAATTACAATGCATATAAAAATAAAACAGAAAGATGTTCTTTTGTCTTATCGATTTCAAAGTAACCTTTATCTTCAGAAATGGGCGCGCTTCTCTTTTTTTGTGTCATTAGATTTTTTTTTCTTTTCTCCTCTTCCTCTCTTTTTTTCTTTTCTTTTCTTTTTTCTTTATGTTATGAATGAAATTGCGGCGGATAACTGTAGTTTCTTATTTTTGAAAAATATCTGTTGAGAATGGGTTTGAATTTAAATGTACATGTATCTAATCTTGTCTGGTTAATTTCCGGTGAATATTGCAACATTGTAGCTATATTGAATTCAAAATAAAAACGGTCACATAGAAGAATTTATTTACTTAGCTTTTAATTTTTTTTTTTTTTTTTATTTTATTATTTTTTTCAGTTGTAAAAAATGTATTAATTTAATTAGATAGATCAGTAAATAAATAAATAAAAAGATTGTCTTTAATTATATATTAGAAGGATTGATGAATAATTTAAGTGGAGAACCCTTCATCACTATTGCTCCCTGGTACACTCTGACCCGGAGTGGTAGTACCTGTTAGGATCCCATCTTTGGGTTGAAATAGAAAAACATTTTATAAACAAAATTTATAAACAAAGTAGTTCCAGTAGTAATTGTTGGTTAGATTTTACGACATGTAAAACCTTGTGTTATTTTATACTGAAAACGTTCTTTTATTCATTCTTGTCGAGCATTCTTATTTCTAACTTTTTAGCTAATTAAATCTATAGATGGGACCCTAACAGGTGCCAACCCTCCGTGTCAGAGTGAAGTGTTACTCCATATTGCCCTGAGCTCCAAAGTTGAAATTAACCATTAGATGCAGCTCAACGTCATACCTGGACACTAGACCCCTCATCCACAGCCTTCTAGCACATATATAATGAAAAATTCTGTGGGTGTCATAAAAATAATAGGACCGGAACAATAATATAGATGCTAGGGTTTGATATGGCCAGTTGATTGGTCAGAGAGAACCACTCCGACCGACTGACCGACTATTAAAGGGCAAAAGTGGAGTGTTGGAGATTATAGACTGTTCAGCCACCAGGATTTCGCTTATAAGCATCAAGAGACGAACACTTACAGCCAACACATGGCCCCATCGAGTGGGTGCTACATCTCTGCATAGGTACAGTCTGCGTATTCTACACCACCCAGCCTACAGTTCACGTAGTAAAGGATTTGTGAGTCTAACTTTGTAAATATTATTATAACTTATTGCGTCAAGGATCAAATTTATTAAAATAAATGTTTAATAATTCAGAAGCTAAAAATGCATCACTTATCATTATATGCTGTAATTTTAATATATTTTTCTTTTTGTTAAAGAGAAGATATGAATTTAGAATCTATGGAGTTTTCGTTACGCAATAATCATATTATTTCCCCTTGGACATTCACAGCTTATCAGTATGACTGTTAAGGCATTTCTTAATTGGTTCGTTGTGTATAGTTATTTGTAATTATATGTCTGTTTGGATATCTATAGCAGGAAAAAGGGAAACGTTATCTTCAACAGTCACATTTTAAATCGCCTGTGAATACATTTAATTTACCCCCACATACACACACACACGCACACACACACACACACACACATATACACACACACACCACACACATATATATATATATATAATATATATATATATATATATATATATAACGTTTTTAAAGAGACATAAACTCCAGCTTACACTTTGATCTAACAAAATAAACAAAATGTTAAAAAAACAGCAAAGAAAGTATGCTATTTTTATTCTCAGTCGATGAACTTTCATGTGATATTTAATCTTTTAGTGGGTGGTGTACTGTCTAATATGCTGGACCACGAAATCCTGGTAGGCAAGTTCGAACTCCATTGGTGTTAATATGTTCACCTTTGGACTAATACCATTAGGTAAAAAATGAACTACTCACCCGCTTGCTATGTGTTAAAAAGCACCAATACCTTTATTCTAAAAGGACGTCTTTGGCATAAGATTTTCGGTAATTCTGACGGTGTTTGAAATGAAGAAAAGAAGAAAGAAAGAAAGAAAGAAAGACAGACAGACAGAATTCTAATGTCAAACTTTGAGAAGCAACAATCCACGCGTTGGCTGGGGCTGTAGAATTCGCTGACTGTACCTCTGCATACGGGTAAAATCCCACTCAATAGGCCACCTATTGGCCCTAAGTGGCGACCCGTGATACTTAACAACGGACACTGGGGACTAGGGAGTCTATGACATGCAGCACTTTATTTTCTTAGGCTAGACGGGCGGTCGTAGAAGCTCACATCGATCAAACTGCCAGTCACGTCAAACCTTAGCACCTATATGATTTTCCTAACCCTATTGCCATTAAGGCAAACCCCTTCCTTTTTATCATATATGTGCTAGGAGTAAGTTGCTGATGGCCTTGTATCATAGGTTCACGTTAAACTCCATAGTGAAGTTCACGTCATAGAGCTCTGCAGAGTGTGGGGTGCTACTCTATAACCGGAGACTCAGCACCAGATGCGGTGTTGTGTCATATTCAGGACACCATCTGCAGAGATATAGTTGGTTGATTCTAAGCCCAGCAAACGACTATGTAAAAATAAAAGGAAACTATTCAGCAGAAAATGTCCAATTCCTCGTCTTATTCTTTTCTTTTAGGTTTACATTAATATTGGAAAACAATTCAGCATTTTCATATACGAATATATCAGCATGTTCCTCGAGGTATACGTAGTATGTCATCATCAATATCCTGGCTCTAGCAAACACATGAATCTATGCTATGGTAGAGCACTTGTGTTGCATTTGTTCCTGTGGGTCCAACTTTTCTGATCTTATCTCTGTCTTACAAAAAGCTGGGTCTTTATATCACCTTTCTATCTTAATAGCAGTTATAATTTTTTTATATTCTCCGTCATTGTGTAGACAGAGAAGACCCAAATATTCCTTAGCATTATTTACAGGGGAATTCATATAAACTGGAGATAGAGTAAGAAGGGAAAGAACTTACTTATTTAATTCTCTTAATTTCTTTTCCATTAAATAAACTAGCATAAAATGCACGCCCTGGATGCAACTATTTAAGTTTTAATGTAATAAAATATTAGGTTTGGTTTGGTTTGTTTTACGGCATATCAACCACGGTGGGTCATTTAATGACGACAAAGTTATGATTTTTTTGTTTTGTTTTGTTTTACGGCATAATAACCTCAGTGGGTTATTTAATGCCG
>CM042138.1:73508700-73530907 GCA_023376005.1 Doryteuthis pealeii | reverse complement strand
CAAGGTGCCCACATCCTACCCAAACCTCCCAAAAACTGTGAACCTCAGCCATCAGATAGAGTTTAACGTCATTCCCAGGAATGTTAGATCCGTAGCCACCGCCTTCTAGCACCATATGATAAAGAGTGTTGGGGCTTGCCATAAGGCAATGGGGTTGGTGCAATCATAATAGTGCTAGGGCTTGACATGACGGGCAGCCGTATTGATCGGAGGGGACGCTCATCCCGCTGGGTTCTATTCCTTAAGCTCACGGGTCGCTACCACGGCCAACAGGATGTGGCCCCATTGGGGGAGTCTTACCCCTCTGGCAGTAGGTGCATTCGTGCATTCTAACGCCAACAGCTGACAGGGCGGGATAAATATTATAATCAGAATAAAAAAGCTCTCGAGGAAATTAAATATGACGCATATAAAAGATTAAACATATATTCTTGTTTTATTTTAATGGATTTCTATATGAATGAATGTACATAGAATTGCTTTTAATACATTTGAAGATAAACAATAAATATTAGCAATCAATAATTTATCAAATCTGTTTTTTTTAATAAACCGGTTATAAGATTTTGTTCCATGCCTTATACTAGTAATTCCTTTAATTCTATGGTGATATATAACGCCTTTCCGGATTCTAAACTGTGATAAGCGGTGTGCTAGTTTCATCTTTCCCATCTTCTCTTGGTCCATTGTCTCTGTTTCTTCCACTATTTATATGTAAAATTGTAAAGTAAAGTCGTCGGGTGGCCCTAAAGTTGCGTATGCAGACATCAGCGACGGGAGTTATCCTCTATTGCCCTAGCGCTAGATGAAGAGTATCTTTATTGCGTAGAGGTGAGCGCCACACCTACACAGCTCCTTACGTTACCGCACGGAATGCCCTGTGCTGGCCCTATACGGCTGGCATGGCGGGGACGGTATCGAACTTGGAACCTTATCGGTTCTAGCGAAAAGCTCTACCGACTTGCGTAACCGGCCCATTATTATGTATATGTGTCATATTCAGAACCCACTGTTTATGGTGGGAGGCTTGCATGACGCGATATTAAAGAAATAAAGAAACTGTATTAAGCAGAAATTTTCCAATTCCCGAGTTTCTCTTCTTTTTATTTACATTAATTTTTCTTTTCTATTTTTTAATTAAAAAACTTTTCTGTTTCTTTCAATTCATTCAGCTTCCTCGTAATTATTTCAGCACTGTTGCACGGCCCTTACCCATTTCCTTTAATTTGTAGTCATCGATTACATTCACTTCACTTAGACGCAACGAATTTGTTCTTTGGCGCCTTGAAGTGGTTTTCTGTTCTGGAAGAAATTAATTAATGTAAGCAAAATTCTTAGTTGTAATGTTTGCTGAGATAAAGGAACCCAGATGCTTTGAAAAAATATCAGACAAACAACATTCATGAGTCTTCTGTTTCTATTGTTATGTACGTATATGATTTTGGAGAAATGTTTAAACATCCCTGATTACAATAACAGGTGCCACAGAAAATCTTCATCTTTCAAATCTTTTGAAACCATCTATTTAATATATAGACTCAATTTATACATATAATTAATAATAATAGATAATTAATAAATATTTCTCCAGCCAGGAGCCAGACCAGTGTGATTAACAACAAAAATGAGACATGTCAAATGGTGGACTTTGCGGTTCCAGAGATCACAGGGTGAATTTGAAGGAAAATGAAAAGATGCGATAAATAGCTGGACCTTGCTAGTAGAATTAAAAAGTGGAATATGAGGGTAAAGTGATACCAATTGTAGTTGGTGCACTTGGAACAGTCCCAATAAATTGGAAAAAAGACTGGATGATCTAGAAATCAGAGGAAGAATAGAGACCATCCAGATTACTGCACTTGCAGGTGCAATCGGCTAGAATTACTTAGAAAGTCATGGATACCTGAGGAGACTTGTTGTTACTCAGCCTCCAGTGAAATATCATCAGCTAAAAGTTGATGAGAAAAACTCAAAATGAGTGTAAATAATAATAATAATAAATAATAATAATAATATAGTGAGGAACTGAGGAAAACTGTTGAACATCTGAAGGTGAAGGTCGTGCCCAATTGTAATTGGTGCCCTGGGACGGTCCCAATGTTCTGGAACAAGAATTTCGGGTGAGTTGGAAATAAGAGGAATAATCGAGATCATCCAAACTACTGCACTGTTGAATCGGCTAGAATACTCAGAAGAGTCCTGGAGATCTGAGGAAACTTGCAGTTACTCAGTCTCCATGAAGAGGCAGTGTTGTCCCACTTAAATTGTAAACATAATTAACTAAAAAAACATGCCGTACACATCACTCTTTATTCTGTAAATTTTACATTGGTTTGGACTTCTTACCCACAAAATATTTGGACGAAAATAACCTTTATTTAAGAATAGAACTATCAGTTTGTTTGCGCCATTTGAATAGCCTCGAAACAAATATTTTCGAGATTAACATGATTTTATCTAGAAAACCACTTCTAAACAAGGCAGTGATTGCATTCATGGAAAAAGTATTTAAAAATGAAAACTTTTCTTTTGAAGCATGTTATTTATCGAATGACTCTAGTATTAATTCATTAATTTTAATTGCGGTCTTTTATTCAGCCTTTTTATTATTTTGTTTATTTCAGCAGAATTATTTAACTGTCTTATAATTTTACTTTGTTCTAGGGCGCGTTGTGTAATGGTTTGTCAATAGTTAAGCGGACGAGCTTTTTAACCTTGGTTAGGCACTCAGTCAAGGAGACCTGAAACTCTTGAAATTCAAAACCGTTAAACTCTGCTCAAGAAATTATGGTAGTGTCACATCCTACACTTGCAGAGGTGTTGATATATATATATATATATATATATATATATATATATATATATATATATATGTATATATATATTATATATATATATATATATATATTATATTATATATATATTACTTGTTATTCGTTATAGATTGTCTAACAATGGTTGATTGAATTTTTAAAAAAATTTATACAACTGTTTACCCTTCTTGCAAATTCAACAGGTCAGGTTTAAATTTTGATTGTAGTTGATAGTCACGTGGCCTGACTTCAGTGAGAGAAAGGCGAGAAAAAACTTATGCTAACAGATCAGATTCCATTTGAGTTACTGATGTAATGTACTTGCTCAATGCACGCAACGACAACATGCACGCACGCACGCACGACACACCCACACGCGCGTGCGGCGCACACACACACACAACATACACGCACACACACGTGTGGACAATAAAATAACACAGATTAAAAGATGCATTTTGAGACCCATTTCCCTTTGTGGTTCAGCTCGTATTGATAAACCTGACAAATTCTTAAGATTTAGATGCACCAAATAATATTTAAAAAAAGGCAAACAAAAACATTGTAGGATGCTTTCTGAATTGAGCGGATCTCACCTTACGCTTTGACTTTATTTATTTTCTTCTTATATTTATTGTTCTTCACTTAACCTCTGCGTTCAGCTTTGCTTTCACTCAACACAAACGCAAAGACTGTCATCTCAACTTCAGAGCTTTGGTTGTTTTGTGTGACGTATATATCACATTTCTTTTATTCCGTATTATTTCGCTTCTCTTTTTATCATGAAGATACGGTGAGAAGAAACCGGAAAATAAATCAGAGTATAGAAATATAAACAAAACAAATATTTGGAGGATGTGCATATTGATGAAGGAAAAATAGTGTTGCCTACATACAAATGTTTCGTTTAATATATATATATATATATATATATATATATATATATATATATATATATATATATATATATATATATATATATATATATATACTAGCAAAAGTACCCGGTCTATGACTGGACGAAAACATTTTTAGGAACACCAGGGAAGTGTGGAATATTCCTTCATTACACTTTGATCCAGAGTTGTAGTGCCTGTTAGGAACCCATCTATGGGTTGAATAGATTAAACAATGAGTTTTCATTGGAACGAAAATTATTCGTATATCGGATATTTAATGTTAAACAAAGCTAACAGTCTGTGTATTATAATATTAGTTTATTTTAGGAATAGTCTCTTTTTTATGTTTACATTTAAATATTAATAGCAACCAATTGTGTTGTAAGTGTTTGCAAGTTAGACAAACATTATTACTGAATAGCGATTTTAATACTCTATAGATGGCCTTTGCTTTCGACCTTGTACCATATCCTACAGGTTGGGTAAAGAAAATGAGGTCCCATCATTGTGTAATGGTTAGCAAGGTAGTCTCGTAAATCCTTTACTGCTGAATAGTGATTTCAATGTTTGATGGATGTCACATAATTACGAATTGGGTCTAACAATATTGACATTTTTTAGCAGAATTTAGAATTCATGTTTTGTTCTTTTGTTTTTTGGGGTTTTTTTTTGTTTGTTTTTTTTGTTGTTTTGTTGTTTTTTTTTTGGGGGGGTGCTAAAAAAAGTCGCGTATAGAAACTTATAAAAATATTTTGATATAATTATTCAGACTCTTATCTTTATAGAAAAAAAAATCGTTTTTTGTCTGTTCACATTTTTTTTTTAGATTTCATCAAATAAAATAGCGGGGAGCTCGTAAAAATATCTCCCATATTATGTTTTAAGAAAAAAACTATTTCAAACATATTATCATCAACAGATGAAGAATTACCGAAAATTTCGTGAAAATTTGATTATTAGTTGATTTTTCATAGAATTTCTTAAAAAGCCGGTCGTCATAACTTGTTTTTAGCTACCATAAATTTCAATTGGTTTAACTATGCAAAAAGGTAAAGATAGTTTTCGTTCATAATTTTAATCATTTCCGTAAGCTGATTTTTTAAAATCATCAGGAGTTGTTTCTTCTTTTGAATGGTTAAAAATTTAAAGATAATATTAACCTTTATTCAAGTTTCATTGTGTTAAATATAAATCCAGTTAGCAATTTTAAAATAATAATAATATGTGTCTTTTTTTATATCCCCTTTTTTTAATCGCTAAGAATTTGCGATATTTTTTTGTTTACAACATTGAGAATGATATGTTTAAAAGTGACTTGAGAATGGTTTAAATTATTTTTTCTAAAAGTTTTTCGTACGTAAGACAATTTTAAATTCAGGTTTTTTTAGCTCTAAAACAAAAGTAACAAGGAAGCCAACTAAACATTATAATTCGCGTTGTAATTTAAATTTCATTATACTTATTTCAAAAACGTTTTGAGTTTCACTGATTAAAAATGGATATATATATACATTCATATTTCATTCTAAGAAATATGAAAATAAAAGTATGTGGGTGTCCACTTTTTTTATATCCCTTTTTTTTTAATCGCTTGAATGATTTTTTCTAAAACTTTTTCATGCGTAAGACAATTTTAAATTCAGTTTTAGTAAATTCAAATTTCATTATTTAATGAATAGTTTCTTTTAAAAAAGGTTTTGTGGTTTGCTGATTAAAAATTGATATATTTTATTCTAAGAAATATGAAAGTATTCGTAAAAAATATTGATAAAAACGTTTTCATCTTTCCTTTTTACATTTAACAAGATACACTTGGTTTGAAAAGTTGATTTCTTTTAGTTCTCAACAGAAAAAAAACAAAAACAGTTCGTACTAAATTACAAGACAATCCCATTTAACAATATTGTCTTATTAGTAGAAATAGAGCGGACATTTTGAATGACAGTTGATATATGCAGCAGGGTAGCCCCTGCTGATACAATAGCAGCAGGAGCTCGTATACTGACAGTTCCGCAAATTGGTTGATTTTAGTTTAATTGATTAATCATATCCATTAATCAGTAAAAATCAATAACCAAATTTAGCGTACCTCTTAGTCATAAGGGTATTAATGTGTATGCAAGATTCCGAATCCGAGTGACCTCCCCTTTTGGAGTTATACGTCGACACGTATATACCAAATTTCCTTATATATACATATATATACATACATACATATATATATATATATTATATATATATATATATATATATATATATATATATATATATATGTGTGTGTGTATGTATGATCGAACAGAAACAAATGTATGTTTTATTCATAAATAAACACATCATCAGAACGTGTTTTTTTCCATATATTCTTTACTGCTTATCGTAGTGTGGTTGTAGTTTTAGAGCTCTGGGAAGTGTGATGTACTTCTTTATTTTTATTACACTTACATCCATTCTGACCCGGAATAGTAATACCATTTAGAAACCCATGTTAGTGTCAAATAGATATGCAGAGAAAGGATTTTCGATGGATAGAATCTTAATGGAATTACAAGTTTTTTTAAAAATTGTATATGTATAAAGTTCGAAATTGAAGACTGCAGTATGAAAAGATGAAATACCGTTTGGAAAATGAGAATTAACTTGTTTCCTAGGTGGTCTAACGTCATCTGAATGCATACTATTTTATTATAAAAAAGCAAACTACATTGGTAGGAGAAAAAGATAATTATTTATGTAAAGCTTCTCTGCCTTTAATTCTAAAAGAAAATGTCAACAATATGTCAATGAAATGAAATTTTAATTTTGATTAAGCGTTAAGAAATTTCACTCCTAATATTGCTAAAATCATTTGCACTCTGATAACGCTAGACCACATATTAAATTAGTCATCTCAATTTTAAAAACTGTCTTTTTACTTCTCATATATCTATACGGATCGCTTGTGTGCATATATTTACCCAATATCCTCTCCAGAGACAAGATGTGATTCAAGGTCAGTTTTTAAGTTGATTTGATTTATTTTCTCTTCTCCTATACTGGTTCCCATAACAAAACTCAAGAGTTCAGGGTACATTACTACCTACCCATAGATAGAGGAAAAAGATTGGTTCGTGCCCTTAATTATATATTCTCTTTCCGTTTTCACTCTCAGCTCTAATACGATATCCCTCTTAATGTATATTTACCAGCTCCTAAGTACGAGTAGGATCTGACATAAGTTTTCCTTCTCTTTGACTGGTTGCTTAACAAAGGTTAAAGAGATTAGTCTGCCCTACAATTTATCCATATCTGGAGGGAGAAAGGTTGAATGCATAAATTTCCTAAGTGTATTAGCGCTATGTGGAAAGCAAAATAGTTCAGGATTCTAACTCGGGAAGTCTAGTCCATTTTTTACACGCCATGCGCTTCCTCTTTTGTTTATATGCAATGATCATGTATGTGTATAATATTTTGGGTGTGAATGGTATCTATATTTTGCACAGGTAATCCGATGGACCTTCTTGATTTTGGCACTTTTTTTTCTTTGTGAGATGAAGTGATGTTCCCTGATCGGAATTTCGTGTTTATTTCCCAAATTGGAATGTCTTTCGTTGCAGGTTTCATGACTTGGATCACAAACCACCATTAACCCGTCGTTTTACAAAAAAAGGGAATTCCTTACATTCCTTGACTTTCACAAAGCTTTCGACCTTGGTGGGCTGCCAGGTTCCATTTGAAGACACTATTCCTTAGATTTAAGCAATACATCAAAAGGGAGATAATTCTACAAAAAATCAATAGCGTAAAAAAAGAGACGAAAAGGACATAGATTGTGATGGCAAAGGGTTGACATTCTAAGTGCATATATATGTTTTAGCGGTGCAGGTGCGTTGTGGGGGGTTACCGTCGTAGAAAATGGCCACGGCGAAACGGGTTCAATCCTGGACGTCTTCAGCTGCTAAATGGATTGAGGAATTACATTTAGGGAAAAGTTCCGAGATTGTAGGTGAATTGATGAAAAGAGTTCGATGGCGGCAATTCATCTTTAACACCATTCGTAGGGCAATATGCAGAATCTCTTCCCTTCAACAGGCTTTTATTATAAAACCTGCTCGGTAATGCTCTTCGTTTGCGTTGGATCGCCTCGCATAGTCAGCCTTCATTCGGTATACGGTGAATTCGGTAAATGGAACAGACGCAACTGACCCAGGGTGAATGCCGTTACAGATACAGATTAAGGATGAGTTTATGTGTTAAACTATATGTTATTTGATATATAAAAACAAAAAGAAACAGCTGGTTGTTTTTTTTTAGATTTCCAAGAAATAATCGAGCTTTCGTCCGATAATTTAAAACAGTATCCTGATATGCTTTTTCGGTCACTTGAACCTGTCCAATCGGCATCCCAAAATCCACGTAATTTTAAGGGTCCAGTCGATTTTTTTTTAATCTAGCGACTGACTTATTGAGCCTTTCAAGTATCACAAAACATTGCCCTTGTTAAATGTATTGATGTATGTTTATCCAAATACTGAGATAATTTTGAAACTATATACGATATATCTGGCCTTGTAGCCATCATAATATAAATTAAGGAACCAACAATTTCACGGTAGAGTTTGTTATCAATTAATTCGTTTTCATTATCAATTATTTTATTTATATCCATTTCGCATATTGTATAATCTTATTTCTTTCAGGAAGGACATATACTGTAATTTATAAATATACGCCTCAGATTATTTATTTGATAACAGCAAAATCACTGCATTCTATTAGAATTTGTTTAGCTGTATATATATATATATATATATATATATATATATATATATATATATATATATATACACATCCCCCTTGCACAAAGAGTATGTTATAGAAGGTCAATATCTTAAGCAGAGTTTAACAGGTTTGAATTTCGTTTTACTTCTCCTAACCAAGGTTAAAGAGTCGAGTATTCCACCTATTTACCCATAGCTGAAGGGAGAATAGTTGGATACATACCTTTCCCCAGGGAATTAGCGTGATATGAAAACAGCCTCGTTCTGAATTTGAACTCGAGTCACGGTGTTCCTTTTCTACGACGACGCCACCGACACCCTCCTATGTTCCCGCTTTGCTAATAATATAATGATTGTTCTGCATTTGCCTCAGTTTTTGCTTACAATTTCAATATGTAAAAGTATAATAATCTTGACTAACAGAACCGGTGGATATACCACAGTATGATAATTTAATTATTACAACGTTTGATATGTTTACTTAAGAGATCTTGCAAAATAGTTCAATATGTAAAAAGTATAATAATCTTGATTTAACCCTCTGTCAGTAACCAAGCACAATTGACTCCATGTCCACTCTACCCTAACTTAGATATAAATGCTCTATCCACAATATTGAGCACTACTCACTTATAAATACAACACACTATATTGTCAGTATTAATATATATATATATATATATATATATATATATATTAGCAGGAAAGTCATGAATCCAGCAATTCTCCCTCCAGCTATGGGTAAATAGCAGGGCTTTTTAGCATAGGTCATACTACCGGTATAGGAGAATACAGATCTTTGATTTCAAACCAGCGGTGTGTTTCAAAAATTGACCTTGTGTCACACCCTGCCCCTGATCGAGTGTTTCAGTAAAGACATGCTTTGTTGTAAGGATTAGTCTTTTAGGATTATCGATAAGGCAATGTTTTCTTTGTTGCATCTGCATCCCCTTGCAACTATTCCCAATGGCTTGTGCATCCGTCTTGCTTGCTTTTTATCAAGAACGGCTAATCCATATACATGGCCATAGAACATACATCAGACGCCTCCATCAGTATAGGCTGTTTGACTTGCAATCTATTCTGCATTCAAATGTATGGTTTCTTTGATTTTTATTCATTCGTTATTTT
This sequence comes from Doryteuthis pealeii, assembly GCA_023376005.1. Taxonomy (NCBI): domain Eukaryota; kingdom Metazoa; phylum Mollusca; class Cephalopoda; order Myopsida; family Loliginidae; genus Doryteuthis; species Doryteuthis pealeii. Next base: position 73,521,307 of record CM042138.1, on the reverse strand, counting down.
TGTAGCATGTATTTTCAAGCTTCGCTGATGAGTATTTTATGAACGTTGTACACACTGTCTGATTTATGCAAGTTTATCGTTTCTGCTTTACGATCAAGAAGAATATTAATAATTGATTCCTTGTATTAGAAATAGATGCTAATTAACAAATTATTAGATACCACTACTTTTGTATACTGGCATTAAATTCGACCCTACTTCATGTATCTTCATACGTAGCGGGTATCGTCACTAACCCTAGACGATATATGTAGTGGTCGCTTAATGAAATCACAACACATGATGTATAGTAGTTTTTACTTTATTTCTTCTCTCGGCTGTACGTGGTGGGCGGCGAGCTTGACAATGGGAACTGCCCAAGGGTTGACAATGACTGCTACTGCTGCTGTGATGACTAGCGTTGTTGAGGTATAGGGGTGGCTGAACCTCACTGCCCGCTGGCAGCGATGGACCGTGTCGATGGTCAATCTTTATGCTCTGTTCGCCGTCTCCTGTCTGACTGTCCAACTGACGACTCGACTCTCTGGCTTTTGTATTGACGACTGCCTACGCATCTATATCTTTTGATCTGATAACTATTTCCGAACTCATTTTTACCCATTCTTCTTTTGTTCGCTTTACCGGGAAAAAGTCGTTTGTCATTTTTATCGTCTTTTCTTCGCTTTGTTTAATTTAACCGGAAATTCATATTTCCGTTTGTACAATATCCAACACAACCAAATCTCTTGCTAATATTATAATAGTTTGCCATGAATTGTATTTAAGCTGAAATTCAGGTCATTAGATGCCAAAGTTTCCAGTTGTATCCTGCAAGTTGCATACTGCTATGCATAAATAGATATAATCGCTTCATTGAATTGACGTTTCCATGAAAAATCAGCAAGGCGAATTCAAAGATAAATAAGTTTTATATATGAATTGCTTTTGTTTTGTTTTTTTTTTTTTGTAAATTTTCTATAATTTTAAAAGTACACCGTGTTTTAAATAGTACTTGTTGGGCCGGTTTAGCTCAGTTGATAGGAACCGCATGGTTCTGGGTTTGATATCGGCCCTCGCCAATTCAGCGTAGGAGTGTAGCACTGGGACCTGTGAGAAGCTGACAATAGGTGTGGCGCTCCGTCTCAGACGGCCAAACAATCCCCTCTGTCTAGTGCTAGTTAAAAGGGGATAGACTCCCTCACTGTCTGGCTGAAATTGATTAAAAAAAGAACTTAAGAAATAAAATGCCATATTTCCATAAATTCATCGCTGACATTTTTATTCGCATGAAGTGTATTGTACGCTTCAAAAATTGATTTAGATTTTAAAGATTATATGAATAATTTTTTGAACAAAGGGGAATATTCTTAGAACTGAAAGTTTTATTTTGATTTTCCAAAGATGTTTTTATGCTTTTTTAAAAAAATATTTTTGTTAAGATTTTTACTCGTTTTTAACTAGATAAAATCAATAAACTTTATGCAAACATAAAATTTAGCGGTGATTTTATGGAAAAAAGGGGTTTTATTATTCTTGAATCAATTTTATTTTTTATACTTTTTATCATAAATAAACTACTACTATTTACAACAGGGGGAATTGTAAAAATTCCGATTCATTCTTTTGTTGAATTCGGCTCGCAGAGTTTTCGGGTATTCGAACTCCCCCACCCCCATAAAACGATTATTTCCGTGTAGTGATGTCCCATGAAGTATATTTCCCGCCAAGCGATATTCGGTATTATGATCCAAACCCGTGTAAGCGGTTATAATAAAAGTATTGCTTTTAGGATAACTCCATTTACATAGCTTACGGTCAAGTCACACTGAAAGCATCGGTTCCCGCTTGGTCACCGAAGTTAAGCAGTGATGAGCCTGTTTTATACTTCGATGGGTGACTATTTAAGCAACCACAAATACTGTGAGTAAATGGAATATCGAAGTGATCTGATTCAGCCTTAAATGACCTAAAAAGGGTTGGTATACCGGAAAACAACCAGCCAACCAACTAGAAACAACAAAATCCATTTCTTTTATAATTGAAGATTCTGACTCAATACTATTCATCACACCTCGTAAATATGCAGATAATATATACAGCACTTATTAATACAATACAAAACAAATCGAATAAATCAACTCTGTATTTAAAACGTATAGAGACTGGCTTCATAATTTCTTTTTATTATTTGCTTTGCAAGTTTAGATTGCAAACCACGACTCATGTTGACCTAACTATTAATAATTTTATATTATTCTATCTATTTTAAAGCTTAATCTTGTGCTAGGTCCAGAGCGCATTGAACACTCTTTATGATCTACTATACAAGTCTTAAATATCTTCTTTCGGTAGAGCGTTGGGCTAGAAACCACAAGGTTCCTAGATCGATACCGGCCCTCGCCAACTTAGCGTATGGGTAGCAAAGGTAAAGTAAGGAGCTGATGGTAGGTGTGGCGCTCCAATCCAGACGCAAAATCAATCTCCATGGTCTAGCGCTACTGAAAAGGGGATAAACTACCTCGCTGATAGGCTGATACCAACATTAGGCTGCCCCGACGGCTTTACCTTTTTTTTAGTATATAGTAGGGCAGACAATGTCATCTAGCCTTTGTACAGAAACCGGCAAGTGGGAAGGAGACTCTGAATTCAAAACAGCATTACTTTGCTTGAGAATTGACTCTCTGTTACGTCATATCCATGGCAGATGGATTACGTAACTATAGATAATTATTATTATCTATATTTACGTTTGATATGTTTACTTAAGAGATCTTGCAAAATAGTTAGCTAACATGTGGCACTAGGCCAGAAATATGGGGTACCTAGTGAGAATCGAACTCCCTAGCAATGGTCTGCTAATCAAACTTGCTAACCATCACACCTTTTTTACTTTTTTACTAAGTGTAGCTTAGATGTAGCACAAGGCCAGAAATATGGGGCACCCAGTGAGAATCGAAGTCACTAACAATGGTCTGCTAATTACATCATTACACGACATTAGGTGCCCGATTGGTTAACTATATTCACGCAAATGAAGACATGTATGCACATTGCATTTTATTTAACACATTAAATGGATAATTTTATGAAAATCAACTTTATTTTCTGAATATATATCAAACTAGAAGTGGCTATCCGGCATCGCCTGGGTAGAAGGGTGATTTTTAAAAAGTTAGTTTCGCAGATCCATTATTCATCACAAGTTAGATCGCAGATCAATTATTCATCACAAGTTAGATCCTCACTGGATGCCCCATAAAATCCCCACATAAATATATAACAATATAGTAAGAAATTCTAATTCAATAATTTACAATAAAAAAAAATACAATATAAATGAGGCGATTAATTCAATCAATCAACATCATATTTCAATTACCTTCTGTTACTATACAAATTTTAATTTTTAGATGTCTTCCCAAATATAAATAGAATATTTATTATTTTTGCTCGAAAACTAAGCCCTGGTGATAGTGAATGTATATATATATGCATATATATTGTCGTCGTCATATATATATATATATATATATATATATACTTTGTCATTAATTGTTTTATTTTCAAAGTTTCCTCTAAAACCGAGCCCTGGTGATGCTTAATGAGTATAATATTTACTTTGACGTCAATTGTTTTATTTTCGAAGTTTCCCCCGGACATACAGATTTACGTAACTGTCCTTAATATATGTATAGATATAAATAGACGGAATCGGTAACTCGAATTTAAATCCACTACGTGTTTTTTTTGCGGTTCACTTTGCACTAATGTCTTCCCTCAACGGCTAACCTGCATATGTAATGTTCACCACCAAAATGCGACGGGCGATTCGTTCCTCGCCCTCTTTTGTTTCCGATTCGTCAGTAGTATACATATCGCACAGTTAGTGTTACGTTACAACTGACAATTTTGAAAGGCATGAATTTATCAGTTCCCCCTCCAGCTATCAGTAAATAGTAGGTCTTTTTATCCCTTTCAAGGCAACCTCTATAGAAGAAGGAAAATATCTACTTTCGTTTCCGATTCGTCAGTAGTATAGAGATCGCTCCGTTAGTGTTACGTTACAACTGGGAATTTTGGAAGGCATGAATTTATCAGTTCCCCCTCCAGCTATCAGTAAATAGTAGGTCTTTTTATCCTTTCAAGGTAACCTCTATAGAAGAAGGAAAATATCTACTTTCGTTTCCGATTCGTCAGTAGTATAGAGATCGCTCAGTTAGTGTTACGTTACAACTGGGAATTTTGGAAGGCATGAAATTATCAGTTCCCCCTCCTGCTATCAGTAAATAGTAGGTCTTTTTATCCCTTTCAAGGCAACCTCTATAGAAGAAGGAAAATATCTACTTTCGTTTCCGATTCGTCAGTAGTATACAGATCGCTCAGTTAGTGTTATGTTACAACTGTCAATTTTGAAAGGCATGAATTTATCAGTTCCCCCTCCAGCTCTCAGCAAATAGTAGGTCTTTTTATCCCTTTCAAGGCAACCTCAATAGAAGAAGGAAAATATCTACTTTCGTTTCCGATTCGTCAGTAATATACAGATCGCTCAGTTAGTGTTATGTTACAACTGGCAATTTTGAAAGGCATGAATTTATCAGTTCCCTCTCCAGCTATCAGCAAATAGTAGGTCTTTTTATCCCTTTCAAGGCAACCTCTATAGAAGAAGGAAAATATCTACTTTCGTTTCCGATTCGTCACTAATATACAGATCGCTCAGTTAGTGTTATGTTACAACTGGCAATTTTGGAAGGCATGAATTTATCAGTTCCCCCTCCAGCTATCTGTAAATAGTAGGTCTTTTTATCCCTTTCAAGGCAACCTCTATAGAAGAAGGAAAATATCTACTTTCGTTTCCGATTCGTCAGTAGTATAGAGATCGCTCAGTTAGTGTTACGTTACAACTGGCAATTTTGAAAGGCATGAATTTATCAGTTCCCCCTCCAGCTATCAGTAAATAGAGGGTCTTTTTAACCTTTTCAAGGTAACCTCTATAGAAGAAGGAAAATATCTACTTTCGTTTCCGATTCGTCAGTAGTATACAGATCGCTCAGTTAGTGTTATGTTACAACTGGCAATTTTGAAAGGCATGAATTTATCAGTTCCCCTCCAGCTATCAGTAAATAGTAGTTTTTTTAATCCTTTCAAGGCAACCTCTATAGAAGAAGGAAAATATCTACTTTCGTTTCCGATTCGTCAGTAATATACTGATCGCTCAGTTAGTGTTATGTTACAACTGGCAATTTTGAAAGGCATGAATTTATCAGTTCCCCCTCCAGCTATCAGTAAATAGTGGGTCTTTTTAACCTTTTCATATAGAAGAATGAAAATATCTGAATCCAAACCATATGTATACTTTGAAACTTGACCTTATATATCATCATGTCCTTTGTGAAGGGATTTAGTAAATACATGCTTTATGGTAAGGATTTGCCGGATGTGATTTTGATAAGGTAATGTTTTTTCTGTTCGATGTGCATCCCTTTTGCAACTATTCCCAATGGCTTGCTGTATTTATCGTGTTTCCTTTTTTTTTTTATCAAGAACAACACATCCAGAGACTTGACCATTTATGCAAAAACAGTTATTACTCAACGGAATATCTTAGAAGAATCACGTTTCTTCGTGTGAGCTCGAAAGATTACGGTGAAAAAAAAAAAAGATGAATTCGTTACTACCTATATTCATTTGGGTCTGTCACATGATTGATCTGCCCCTGTCTTTTTCTTTCTTTTTCTTTTTCCTTTTTCTTTCTCTCCTTTTGCTGCGTGTGGACATGAAGAAGAAAATGCTTTACCTCACATGAATTGTGTTGAATATTCATTTCCCTTTATATTGTTGGTGCCGCGAATCCTGCTAAGAGATAAGTCATATATCGCAGTTTGAGGAGGAGAAAAGTAAAATGGTTGGGCCTTGGTTATCAAGGAGGCAAACAAGTTAAGGGCCGCAATATGCAAATATAGAAAACCGGAAAGAAACTACAAATAAACAAACTCATTGAAAAGAAATCGATGAAATGACGAAAATACGAGGCTCATTCAATAAACAAGTTTCTGGAAGGCTGATAATTCGACTGACCCCAACCAATATCACAGGAATAAATAATAAGAAATGCCGATCCACACTTGAAAAATCTTGTTATCATTGTGGTAAAGATTCTTCTGGCCACTTTTAGGTTGCATGTGAGAGCATTTTCAGTGGAGATCCCTTGTGGCATTAAATTTGATCCGTTTTGAGTGGAATCCTTGTGTTCCTCATTGTTTTTTTGTTTTTTTGTTCTTGGTTTTGTGAAATAGATCACTAATTAGCGCTTTGCCTATTTTAGTCATGACCACCCCAAGCGGATTTATCAGGTTTGAATTCAAAGTTTTCCTTCTCCTATACTGGTTTCCTAACTGGTTAGAGAGCCCAGTCTGCCCTACTAGCTGGAGGGAGAGCAGTTGGATTAATACCTTCCCCAAGGGTAATAGCGCTATGTGAACTGTAGCTTCGTCCAGGATTTGAAACTCGGGTCGACGAGTCCATTTCCTACGACTCTAACCATTACACCACGCTTAACAAGTGTTAAGAAGAAACATTGTGTTCCTCAGTGTTGAGCAGAATCCTTGCGTGTTGATCCGTTTGTGCGTGTTAATCATGAGCAACTGAAGGTCTTTCCATCAAGGCAATTAAATAATTAACCAACCATCTATTAGGCATGTTGATTAGCCGATTGAATCTACGTGGCCACGAAGAGTCTATAAATGTAAGTTGTGGCCACCAGCACACCTTACATAGTCAAAATATTCCTACAATTGCCGAGAACGTTACTAGAATACAAAAATGCAATCATCTTTAATTTTCAGCACCAAGAAATGATATTTAAAAACAACAACCAATCACATTCATCCGGTTTAGCTCAGTCGGTAGTAGGTCCGACACACAGTTCGAGGTTCGATACCGACTCTAGCCAACTCAACGCATGAGTAACACAGAGATCGGTGCCGTAAAGTGGCGCTGATAATATGTGTGACGTCTTGGCTTAGGCGCCAAAACAGTCTCCCTCATCTAGCGCTAGTAAAAAGGAGATAGCCACTCTTGCTGTTTGGTTGATACTGACTTTGGGCCACCCGACGACTTTAATTTACTCCGATTGCTCCTCTGCATAGGGGAATAATCCTCCTAATAGGGCCACTGGTTGGCTGTGGGTGGTGACCAGTGAGGCCTAAGGACTGAAGTCTAGTTGCTTAGCAGTCAATGAAATGCAACATTCCTCTTTAGTCCTTACTTAGGCTAATCAAGCTGAGAGAGGTCCCAATGATAAATCTGCATGTCACGTCAAGCCTTAACACTTGCATGATTGCCCCGCTCCTATAGCCCTCATGGCAAACCCCAACCCTTTTTATCATATATATATATATATATTTACCAACTCCTTCGTACGAGCAGGATGTGACACAAGGTCAATTTCTTAAGCGGAGTTTAACGGGTTTGATTTCAGAGTTTTCCTTCTCCTAGACCGGTTGCCTAACCCAGGTTAAAGAGTCCAGTCTACCCTACTATTTACCCATAGCTGGAGAGAGAGTAGAATTCATACCTTTCCCAAGGGTATTAGCTAAGTGAAATGCAATTGACACGTCCAGGATTTGAACTCGGGACGACGAGTCCTTTTTATCATATAGGTTCCAGAAGGCAGTAGCTACTGATCTTAGTATCCTGGGAAGACACTAAACTGCATCTAGTGGTGAGGTCCAAATTCTTGAGCTCTGGGGAGTTTGGAGTACCCATTCATCACCATTACTTCCAGGTTTACTCTGACCCGGAGTTGTAGTATCTTTGTTGCATACTGCAGCATAGAGTATTCAGTATACTAGTACATTCAACTACATGTGCGACAGACATATAGTAACTCGCAACAGTGCTAAAACCTCGATGTAGACGTTTCGCGTAATGGTTCCGTAATCCTTGCAGTCTCAATAATCACTCTGATGTTCTCAGACATCCGAATATAAATAGTCCTCAACCAGAGCATTCACTCCTTACACAATGTACCCTTTTAAGGTATCATCTATGTAGTAAATATATACAAAATGAATTTTTTAAATGTGGTTAAAATATTGAATTAAAAAAATAAAATGCCCAACAAGAATAAATAAAATAAAACATCATCGGCATGAAATAACCCAACAAGGATTGACATGACGTAAAATCCAACCAACCAAACAGAAAAACAACTAAAATAAAAGCCAGAAAGCTCAAGAGAAAAAATAAGAAAACATCCGAATTTAATGTTCTGAAAATCGATTGGATATGTCGTTGATATTTGCAAACTCATTTAGCTCACCAGATTAGAACTTATGTGTCCTCACCCAGTTCACACCTACTACCGTTTCCTTGAAGAAAAGAAAAACATAACAAAAATGTTAAGAAACACGCTGACAATGAGTGAACGCTATCGACACAAACTTCTCCTAATCTAAGATGACAATAATTAGAAAATTTTGAGATTTGTCTTGAATTAGGTAGATAAAAGCACCTGGGAAATAGGTGTATGTGTTTTTGTTGTTTTGTTATTTATCATAATTACTTTTACGCATAATCAAACTAGCGAGCACCTTTATCCGGGAATGTATGACAATTGTTTTCCTATGATGCTTCTGTTTTTCTGTTAACAAACAGACAAGACAGAAGAATTAGATCATTGGATGCTCTTAGAGTAGATTGTTAACGATTGCACGACGAAATACGGGAATTTGGATCAGTTGGCTGGTCGGTTGGCTTGTTAAATTTTACGGTATTGAAATTCTTCTTGGGTAATGTTATACCGAAGACGTTTGGTTTATTCATTTTATATGGGTATTCAATTTTCAAAACTTGATTTTAAACACATTTTTAAAATCTTGTTTTTTTTTCTATTTAACACATAGATGGTCAAATATATATATATATATATATATATATATATATATTATATATATATATATATATATAATATATATAGCAGCATATTGAAATTCCAATGGATTAAAACACTGGAACTAGGATTAGCACAGGATAAACAAATAAATATTTATTTATTCATAGTCGAAATAAATTCTATCTTCCAGCATAGCTAATCCTAGTTCCAGTCTTTTAATCCATTGAAATTTCAATATGCTGCTACATTACATATATATATATATATATATATATATATATATATATATATATATATATATATATATATATATATATATATATATGTAGCAGCATATAGAAATTTCAGTGGATTAAAATACTGGAACTAGGATTTTTTTCTATTTAACACATAGATGGTCAAATTGATGCTACCAAATTTAACCCACCACCGATTTTTAATTTCAACGAATTTTAATTCTAACTCTAACACATTAACTGTCCCAAAAACAAAGGTTTATCAATATATAACAGGATATAGCACAAGGTCAATTTCTTCCGCGGATTTTAACAGGTTTGAATTCATAGTTTTCTTTCTCCCAGACTGGTTACCCAGTTAAAGAGTTAAAGCGCTGAGTATTGCAAGTTGTTTCGTCAACATCTACACCCAGTCTTACATGTGAAATTGAATTTTGAGTCATTCTCATCTTTACATATCAACAGATAATTTCCTTATCCAAAAAATGTACCATGCCACTAAAATATCTGTAGCATCATTGAATAAACCTTACATACTGTCACATTGTAACTTGTATTGTGTAACAGACAGTGGGTATGTAGACCAACCATATAATCAATGAAAGGCGCAGAAATATGGCTTATCACAACCTCGCTTTCATTAGGAGGAAGGGTGGGGGAGGGAGTATGGAACAGATAAAGAGCCCAGTATGCTCTGATAGGAGAATATTTAAATCCGTACCTTTCCCAAGGGTATTATCGATATGTGAAATTCAAACAGACTCGTCTATGATTTAAACTCATCTCACCGTGTCCATTTTCTATGACGATAATCATAACACAACGGACCTGTGTTGCATACCCTTCTCATTCCTTCTTTACTTACTTCTATTCTTCTATTCTTCTTCTGACGTCTTTGACTTCTTACGTTTTCTTCTAGGTCTCTTCTAACATCTCTTCTTCGTCTGGACTTCTCTTGGGGACTTCGTGTCTGGTCTTTCATTGGGGATTTCTCTTTATCAGAAGCCCTGTGTCATTGGTAGTTTTTAGATAATAACACAAGACTTCGATTTACTTTGATCATATTTTATTCTCGAAATCCCCCCACCAGACTACCTGGGCAGATCGAGTCGGAGCGTGTATAACACGACTCACCACCGTCGGGGTTTCTCGCCGACTGACTAAAATCTATTTCTAATCTAAACCGGAAAAGGGTCTTCTCCACTGATTCTCACGGTATCCACCGGAAGGAAGGATCAGGACAGGTCAAGCCTTGTCATTCAAATCCTTCAAGGCCATGGGCTGCAGATATAACGACCATTTTGATTTCTACACTATTGCACATAAATATTAGGTATCTAATAATTATGTAACACCTGTAGATGTCCTTATATATGTACTTCTATAATACTCTAACTGTGAGTTAAATAAGATAGACAATCGTCGACGGGCATTGTGTAACAGATAACAGATAATCGAGGAAAAGTACAGAAGTATACCCCATCGTAAACTCACTCTCGGTGATGTATATTAGTTAACTGGTCTACGGCTACGCAGAACTATACACAACTGGAATCGATATAGTCTCTGTTCTGACATCTTTTTTTTTCTTTATTAAGCCATTTGCAATTTGTGTCAGATTAGACTTTTCTATTGGCTCATGCTTGTTGGAGAGAGATTCAGTTTACTTCAAGTGTTGGCCGTTCAATGCCTTGTCAGTGTTTACAGAAAGTTTTGTTCTTGGGCTATTGCTGATAGTTACGCAAGACAGCTGTACGTGAACACTCCATAGGTCATGCCGTTTCAGAAATGTCCTTATTTAATCTTCTGTCCAGAGCACTTTAACCTTTATCAGAATCACTTAAATCGTTCTTCTTGCTTATAATTGTGACATGCAGCTCTTCAAAATGAGGTGCTCGGGTCATCTTACATTATGTACTGAATTTGGCATGTGCAGATATTACGACATAAAAGGTATCTTTTTTGTCACATGCACATTGGTCACAATGTCTCTCTCTCTCTCTCTCTCTATATATATATATATATAATATATATATATCCACCTCGCTCCCATCTCTGTCTCTCTGTCTGCCTGCCTGTCTGTCTGTCTCTCTCTCAATTACTGCAGGTTTATCTATCTATATATATATAAAGGGAAGTTGTGTGTATGTGTATGTCTGGAGGACATTTCGAAAATAAAACAATTAACGACAAAGTATATATATTGTATATATATGCATTAAATATCTCCAGGGCTTGGTTTTTGAGTAAAAATAATAGAGAATTGATTTATATTCGTGAAGAAAATTAACAAATGAAATTTGATTTTTTTAAATTTAATATTTTAGATAGTAGACATTAACATTTCTTTTTAGAGTAGCTGGATCAATGCAAGGTCTATTTTTAACATAGGGATTTAAATGGGGCATCACACGAGGATTCATATCACGATTAAGTAATAATGGATCTGCGAAACTATATTAACCCTTTCTACCCAGGCAACTATATAATATATATATATATATATATATATATATATATATGTGTGTGGTGTGTGTGTGTGTGTGTGCAATATTCAACTGATTTATTCCAGTCATATTTTAGATTTACTTTGGTCATATATATGTATATATATAATATATATGTATACTGGAGAATAAGTATTAAAAGTGTTAGCATATGAAGGTGCATAATGCTAAAATAGCAGAGCAGTTTCAGGGCATTGATGAAATATTATGGTGTTAATATTCCGTAACTATAGTTTCATGCGTATTATTCAGACAGTTAGATATTGAAATATTGAAAAAGATATTGCAATTAATTGGTATTTGACAAAAAAATACCTTTTCTGTTGTGAAACTGGCCTCTTCTGTAATGAAAAAAAAAATTATTATTCTCCTTTCATGAGAGACGCCATATTTGCAGAGTATCGGTAATCACCTGTAAGGAGACAATAATTGAAAGCTATTAGCGGTAAGGTTCAATCTCTATTGTCGTACCAACAACATTCATTTCGAAGTTGATGGACTATATAGGATGCATTACTTTGGAGCGCAGTTCTTGCGAGCGTGGTCCTGCACACATCTCTATTTTTACACACACTCACACACACACACACATATAAGTATATATTTTGGCCTATATATATATATATATATATATATATATATATATATATATATATATATATATATATATATAAAAATAAAATATGTATATAACTAAAATAGGTGAAAGTATATAACATATGACTAAAAGAGATCAATAATATATACGCGCACACACACACGCACGCACACACACACACACACACACACACACACACACACACACACACACACATATAATATATATATATATATATATATATATATATATATATAAGATTTAATAACGTAGACACTAAGTCAATCGCCGTTGGTGACGTTTCACGCATATGTGATGATTAGATTAAGCAAAATGAACTGGTAATGTAATTCGCTGAATGAACATTACGTTTTCCTATCCAAGTCTTTCCGTT
>CM042138.1:73501200-73503700 GCA_023376005.1 Doryteuthis pealeii | reverse complement strand
TAATAGCTGGATACTTACCATTCTCCAGTGCGTCCACAGTGATGTAATGGTTAGCAAGCGTGTCTCGCAGATCAGTTAGTACTGAATAGCGTGTCCGATCCACACTGGATGTCCCATAATTCTGACATTTTGTCATATTGCCCATGCCGAACGGTGTGATTAAATACCTACTTTTCTCTGAGGTATAGTGCTATTTGAGATACCAAAGTTAAAGAAACCATTCTGTCCTATTATTTAAGCATAACCTGAAGGAGAATAGTTGGATTCATACCTTTCTCAAGAGTATTAATGATAGGTGAAATGCAAACAATATTATTAAAACCCACCCTGCCACCGACTGTACTGTTGCAGAGGGATAAAAAAAACAAAAAACAATGGAGCACCTGTGATGCTTAAGAACTTGGTGGGTGAGCACTCCATGATATGCAAAACTTCTCTTTGACCTTTACTTGGGTAAGACGGGTGGTTGTACTGACCCGCGTTCACACAGACCATACCTATTTCACCCATCATCATTTACTAGAGGGTACAGAATCCCCAATACACACTACATGCCAAGAGAGATTTACAGTGAAGCATATACTGCTGGATTGTGTAGACCTTTGTGGGATATTGTACAAACAGAAATAGGAATTTCCGGTTGAATTAAAAAGAGGGGGGATGAAGAAGTGTAACAAAAGACTTCGTCTGGACAAACGGGAATTTGAACAAAGAGAAAGGACTGCCGGTCAAGGAACAAAAGGATGTGTGGGCGGTCGTCAATACTTAAGCGGTCATAAGGCAGCCCAGAGGCAGACCCCAGAGAGACGGCGAACAGAGCGGACTGAGTGACCGTTGACACGGTCGAGCGCTGCTAGCGAGCAGTGAGGCGCGCTCACCACTTTCCACCACACCAGCAGTAGTAGTGCCCCATTATCAATGCCCGCCACTTACATCCACCACGTACAACTGAGATAAGTGAAATAAAGACAAATCTCCTACTACATAGAGCATGCCTTGTGATTCATTTAAGCGACCACTAGATACATCATCTAGGGGTCAGAAACGATCTCCGCTGTATACCAGCAACGTATACGAGTCAGAGTAGCGTGAGTTTGAAGATGCCAGTATATAACATGTACGATTTTGTTGCCTGAGTCGAGCGCTATGCAACATACATTCTAATTGGAGCCGTTGACCAGTAGAATTCCACATGAATTCAGAAGTACCGGTTTACCACGGAAACACAACAAAAGAAGGACGATCACGATGCCACAGGAGGACGAGGCCGAGATTTTTGGTTGCTGGTATGAGAGAAGAGTAAACGAAGACACAACGTTATAGTAATGGGTCCCACAACAAAAGAGAGACGATCACGATGCCACAGGAACGACCACGAGAATTTTGCTGTTGCGGACGTGAGGAAAAGAGAGGACACGACACTGCCCACAAACACTGGGCGATGATAAGACATCGAAAGGTGGGTGACCTGTGATTTTACCTGTGTGTTTCTGCTCGTGTAGAAAAAAAAGTTGTTCTAGTATAAAGAAAAATATATAGATAGCTGAAATGGATCAACGTAATTTCGTTCGGAGTCTGACCGCTGTGTTGACAAATGAGGCTTGGTCTGAGACGAACACATTAAGAGAGAGAGGTGATAATCGAGGTGTTGGGGTCTGAAGTAAAGAGAGAGATATACAGAGAGAGTATACGAAAGAGAATTGACGACCGAGAGAAAAAGACTAAGAATAAGTACGGTACAAATCCTAGTAGTAATTTTATTAAACGCACGTGTATACAATGAAAAAAAAATCTAGTGCGAACAAAATACTACCAAGCAAGTAATTTGAAAAACTTTTCACGAAAATAAGACCACCCAGGATTTTACAATTCCTAAAAGAAGTGGGATTCTACTCAAAAATATGAGCAATTGAACAACAGTTAAAATCTATACACATATACATTTATTTTCTACCAAACTAACGCTATGAACCCAAAACTTAGTCGGCATTAAATGGCCACCGAGGTTGATATGCCGTAAAACAAACCAAACCAAACCAAAAGACGGGTGGACAAGAAATACTCTCTCCGATCAATCGGCTCGTAACGTCAAGACCTAGTACTTATATGATGGCCCCTGCCCTATTGCTCTTATGGCAAACCGCCAAGTTTTTTAATCATATGTGCTAGAAAGTGTCCAAGGTATGATTTTAAATTGCAACAAATGGTGAAGTTCCAATCCTGAAGCTCTGGAGAGTGTGGAGCAATCCTTCAGCATTATTACTCCCAGGTCCACTCTGAGCCGGGGTAGCTGTACCAATTAGGGTCAAATCTATGTGAAAATAGAAAAAATATGTTTAAAAATATTGAGTTAAAAAAAATAATTTGAATGCCCATAAAGAATAAATAAAACAAATCGACTTCGGCATAAAATAGCACACAAGGATTGGCATGCCGTAAAATCCAATCAACCAACCAACCAACTCCAAACCATGATAAAAGAAACGCCTCATACTGGGTA
>CM042138.1:73493700-73496200 GCA_023376005.1 Doryteuthis pealeii | reverse complement strand
TGAACCCAACCCGTCATTCAATCCACGCCGGTTTCCTCTTCTGATTCCGTTAATCATAGCTGGGTACAGTTGTTAATCCGTGTTAATTATTATTTTATGTTACTGTCGCCTTTGATCGGGATTGAACCCGAAGCATAGAGAGAACTATCACTATTGGACGTACTACGGTGTCGCAGTCCAACACGTTAGCCACTACGCCTCGGTATATCAACCTACATAAGCGTGACTTGAGGGAAGGCCCGCTCAACACTTCTAAATGTTTTATGCAATACTTTTATTACTGTAACCCTGATATAACTTTCATTGTACCTATCTAAGACATTGTAATATTTTTTCACACTCCATATTCCTCATTCTCCTTGAAATATTATCTGATTTCTTCCCCTATTATTTTTTTATATTTTTATTTATGTTACTCTTCCTACAAAACCTTTTCGCCTTTAACATTCCCTAGAAAAAGCTAATGCTTCTTTCTTTTTCGCTTTCAGCACGCGTTTTGGTCCCCTTGTTGCCTTCACAACACCATCATCGCGTGATAATTTTATTTGTCTCATTACCCACGATGCCTTAAGCATATCTCCAAGCGAGGTCCACTATCAGGTGACATTAAATCTTCCGACCCGGATAACAGCGTGTCTCGCTAACTATTTTTCCCATGCACTTGAACTGATCCTCGCCTATACCAATCAATACGTTAATGTCTATTTGGTCAGAAGAACCGATCTGTGGCCACCTGGGTCCATTAACAAGGGCCAAAGTGCTTGTAAAGAGAATTCACTCGTACACGTCTTCTGACGAGAAGAGCCACGCCGGCAAAGGCGAGATGAGAGGACGCTTGACTACACGTATAAACAGAGTTGTTATGGCGGATTCACACACTGCCAATCGCCGTAACCACAATACTAAATCGTTATTCTTTCTTGCAATATCTGCGCGTTTTTATGGGAGTCCCGTGATTACGAAGAGCAGGGCGTTGGCCTTTATCTTTTATGAGTCTCGCCGATGCACCGAGAGATATCTTTTCAGAATGACCAAAGCTAAAAGTGTAAAAGATTATGCTTAGGTTGAAACGTGACTATGAGTAAAAGTGAAAACCAGGGTACGTACTGTTCTGTTCCAAAAGTGACAGTAAGTGGGGTGTTTATGTCTCGGCAGCGATGAGAATCAAACACACTACATAATATATATATATATATATATATAATATATATATATATATATATTATATATATATATATGGAGGGCGTGTGTGTATGTGTGTGAGTGTGTGTGTATATGTAAATGCATATATATATATATGCACACACATATACACACATATCACACACACACACACCACACATACATACATACATATATAGTAAAGTAAAGTCGTCGGGCGGCCTAAAGTCGGTATTAGCCAGTCAGCGAGGGAGTCTATCCCCTTTTCACTAGGGCTAGACCAAGGAGATTGTTTTGGCGTCTGAGGTGGGGCGCCACACCTACCATCAGCTCCTTATTTTACCGCACAGATCCCTGTGCTACTCATACGCTGAGTTGGCGAGGGGGGTATCGAACTAGGAACCTTGTGGTTTCTAGCCAAACGCTCTACCGACTGAGCTAACCCGGCCCTGCAAATAGGTTGAATTTCATTTTTATAAAAAGATTCATTTAATTTGACGGAAATATTCTAAGAACAAAATTCAAACCATTTTGCGGATCTTTTCATTATCATATATTTACTTTACTCTGGTTGGATCTTCAATAATCTTACACCTAGACACACCGGCACACAGACACACAGACAGAGACCCCCACATATATACGCGCGTGTGTTGGTGTGTGTGTGTGTGTGTGTGAATGAGGTGTGTGTGTGTGTCTGTGTGTGTGTGTGTGTTATTTTCAAGTCGCTGACGGCGTGAACAAACTCCCGACTATACAATTTGTAAATATAGGAACGGCATACAAACTGGTAGTTTCTGATTCTTTAGGCATTATTATATAATATATATATATATATAATATATATATATATTAGTAAGTAAAGTCGACGGGGTGGCCTAAAGTCGGTATCAGCCAGTTATCGACGGAGTTTATCCCCTTTTCAATAACGCTAGACCAAGGAGATTGTTTTAGCATCTGGGTGGAGCGCCACACATACCATCAGCTCCTTACTTTACCGCACAGATCCCTGTGCTACTCATACGCTGAGTTGGCGAGGACCGGTATCGAACTAGGAACCTTCTGGTTTCTAGCCGAGCGCTTTACCGACTGAGCTAACCCGGCCCATATATATATATGATGGAAATTGTTTGCCTATATAATCAACTTAGGTCAATAACTTCTTTTAAAATTTGATTTACTTACATTTAAAAACATAAGAAAAAATGATTTGCTATATTTCCGAAAATTCCATTCCATTCAACTAGTAAAGACGTGATGTCTCATTCTATTTCATAAATACTATATATTTACTGAGAGAGAGAGAGAGAGAGAGAGAGAGAGAGAGAGAGAGGAGAGA
>CM042138.1:73481200-73491200 GCA_023376005.1 Doryteuthis pealeii | reverse complement strand
CGAAGAAATTAATACATAAATCTGAATTCATTTTTTTCTGTTTATAGAAAGTGACTTTTCTGAGACTTACAACTTTCTAAAACACCCTCGTACATACATAGCAATAACAATAGCAGAATCTTTACAGATCCTTGCCGTCCCTCACAATCCCACAACTCCACCACCAGAACCCTTCCTTGCATGAGCCCTCAAATGACTCATCAAACCTACTGCAGATCCACAAAGTTTGATGTAAAAATGACATTGAAAGGACTTCCTTCCCGTTAAAATAAGATGGTTCAGATGGATCAGATGAATCAGAGGATAAAATTTGATGCTTATGCACCACCATATGTCTCTTAAGATCAGAAGCCGACTTACAGACCTTGCCACAGATAGCACAAGACACATTGTTTGTTCCTGGAATTTGCATGTATTGACCCAGGTGAGACTTCCTATGATTGACATAGCCAGCCTTAGAAAGCAAAACTCGACCACATGTTTCACATTTCCAACCCTCCATGTTCTCTCCAATATGACAGGTGTAACCCTTTCGAAGTTGACACTTTAGGTTCTGGTACAGCTATCATCCACATGAACTCTCCAGTCAGTTCCCTCCAGTGCCAGCTTTTCCCAGTTGTCAGGATTTATTTTTATTTTTACAAGGTTGTTTTTTAAGTAATCCTTATACCTCTGCCTAGGCTTATGCTGCGGCCTTTTGCGATCACGCAGCTGACCGTAAAAGAGTTGCTTTGGCAATCTAGCATCATTCATACGCACAACATGACCTGTCCAACGCCACAGATGCCTTATGGATGCGCCGGTGAATCTCAGCAACCAAAGATCCATCACAAGTTAGTGTACTTCCTAAGTATGTGAAAGACTCAACAATATCCAGACAGGTACCATGAATGGCTGTTGTTGGTTTGATATATGGTTCACTTTTTACGGGGGTGAACATTACCTTTGTCTTTGTCAAGCTTATTTTTAATCCAAAAGCAGAGCACGAGGCAGCAAAAAGGTTCACAATACATTGAACATCCTCCTGATTTATTTGATTTGAAGACATCCTATGCACTTATACATACATACATAAATGCATACATACAGACATGCATGAATACATAGACGGCGTGCTTGGTATAATTATTATGGTTGTAGAAAAGACCTGGAAAATCTATTTGTCTTTTACATTGTGCTAATACACTTGGGAAAGCATGGACATTTACTTCTCCCTCTAGATAGGGTAAATACTAAGAGAGTCTGAAATTTTTAGCCTATATAAGGCAACAACTATAGGAGAAACACATTTTTTAAATTATTTAGTCAATTTAACACATGTTACCCTAATAGGTGCTACCAATATCTGTCCCAGTGAACCTTGGAGTAATGACAATGAAGAGGTACTCTACACACTCCTGAGCTTCATAATTAGTAGCTGACCTCTAAAGGCTGTTTAACTTCAAACCTACGACAGTAAGACACTCAGCCATTTAGCATATATATGATAAAAAGAGCTGGGGATTTGTACGGTAGGAACAATGGTATACTTGATAGAACTTGACGTGACCAGACAATTTATCGTAAGGGGCCTCTCCAACCGCCTGTCTAGCACAAGTAAGAGTCAGTGGAGTGTTGCATGTCATAGACAGAACATTACAGGCCGCCAACCATCGGTTACAGGTATAAATATATATATATATATATATATATATATATATATATATATATATATATACTAGCAAATATATGCACTCTCCGGGTGCAAGTATTTAAGTTTTAATATAATAAAATATTACATTAAATTAGAAAGGCTAATGAAACTGAAAAAGAATTCAGATAAAAATATTTGGAACAGGGGGTAAGATAGAAAAATAGAACAACTTCGATCATTTTCGATTACTCCCGTCTTTCGTTGGTAAATTTTCCTAATTTAACTGTTTAGTTAAATAGGAATTAAAGAATAATATAATTATTTCTTCTGTTAATGGATTTTTTTAAAAGATTTATCCCCGAGATTTTTGCTCATATTCATTAATATACAACCAAACAATTAGAAATCAATAATACTAAGCACACATTATTAAAATCAAATTTTTAATATCAAAATGCAAATTAGCCTTCCAATCACACGTAAACCGCTATTTGTTTATATATAAATACAATGCATGTTATTAGTATATATGGTCAACAGTCTTAATGATGTAAAACAGTTTATTGATAATTGAGATTTAATAAAAATAAAATTATGGAGAATGATGTAAATAACAAATGGAATTGTCATATGTATAGTAATATAGTTTCGGTTACAGACATACAAACCCACAATATCCATTATAATAAGAAGATATATAGATATAGATATAGATATATATGTGTGTGTGTGTGTGTGTGTGTGTGTGTGGATGATTATCAGTTGTAAATTATGCTAAAATTGCAAATCTGTCATATAAAGCGGATGTGAGCTCTCTGACATTTGTAACATGAATACCTATGTATATATTTAACAGTTAAAAATCTACCCCTTCCCTGCAGGTGGCTGATAGTCAAGTGTTTTAAGACGCCGGACTGACGGAAAATCAGTCCGCTTTCTATTCCAGGCGGAGTTAGCTTGCAAAGTCTAGCCAAATTGAGGGGACGTGATAAGTCGAAACACGGTGTATGTTGATGACAAATATATATATATATATATATATATATGTATGTATGTGTGTGTATATATATATAAATATATATATATGTGTGTGTGTGTGTGTGTGTGAATTTATGTATGTATGTATTCTTTGATCAGTACAGTGCATGTACGTGTATGTGATTATGTATTAATGAGCACCTATTCAACAATGCTTCAGGGATATTGTAAGTTCCTTAATCAAAAGCGGACTAATTAAGAATGGAAAAATCAGATGATATATTATCACTTGGTGTAATCAGTTTGAACAAAGCATTGTTCGTCTTTATTCAATTAACAAACGTGTTTGAAGTCTCCAAACAAAATTGTGAATTTCAGCTGACACTGATTTGTTGGTGCAGGAAACATAAACACCGGCACCAC
The DNA here is from genome assembly GCA_023376005.1 of Doryteuthis pealeii. Taxonomy (NCBI): domain Eukaryota; kingdom Metazoa; phylum Mollusca; class Cephalopoda; order Myopsida; family Loliginidae; genus Doryteuthis; species Doryteuthis pealeii. The sequence continues at coordinate 73,488,166 of CM042138.1, read as the reverse complement.
AAAAGGATTAACTCATCAGATTGCTTATATCAATTACTATCATATGGTTAAACTTATATAATATATTGTATAATAATATAAATATATTAAGAGAAACATGTATAATTGAAGCTTGTACTTGTAATCATTAACAAGCAAATTCCTAAAGGGCTTTTTACTGTTTAGTTTAATGACACGAAAATTATACTAAATTATTCCTTAGTTCTAAGATTGAGTTATGTTTGAAAAAGACTTTCGATTTCAGTTGGTTATAATTAGTCGTAATTTGAAATTAAAAACTGACCCGTCTCTCACTTTCCATTCTACCGATTACTTTCCCCCTCTCTTTGTATATCTGGATTACCTCCTCATTATATATGTTAGTTTCTCAGTGATAATAGAGAGAGGGAGATGGAAGAGTTATGAAACGTATTTTTATGTTGTTACATAAACACTCAGCCCAGCCAACATCTTAGCTATTAATAAATTTAGATTATGTCAAACTTAGAAAACTTACCATATGATTTTAAAGTTTTCTTAAAAAATTATCTGGATGAATTTATTTAACCCTTCTCTTCAGTGCAGCTCTTAGTGTTACAATTCATGAGAGGTTATAAATTGTGCAAAAAATTTGAATTAAGGTCTGTTGGTTTAGAATCAAGTGGTCTCCATGGAAAACTACCAGTAACTGTTAATAACTCTTAACCCCTTAGAGGCGCCTGATTGCGCGCTATGACAGATGCGTGATATAGTTAGTTTAGTTAAGAGATTCAGCCCAGCTTTGAAGGAGAGCACACGTGATTGTGGTCCCTCCCGGGTTCGGTCTCTCCCCGCGGCGGAATAATTATGGGCTTATAAAATTTGATCAAGTAAACCACGTCTTGTGTAAATAATTAAGACAATGTTAACCCCAGCCCAGAAAAAGAATTAGCAAATAAGTAAGTCAACCCTTAACAGCAGAATAGAAGTTGGCCCAACGAAAGTAGCAACCGAAGTTGAAGCAGTTAGCAGCAACAAGGTAGGACCAAGCAGAGTAAGCAGTAAGAAGGGTACCAAGTACAATATATATATATATATAATATATATATATATATATATATATATATATATATATATATACCCGGATATGGCAGAGGGGTATATACGGCTATACGTGTGGTCTCTTTTTATACATATGATATAGAGGAAATCATATACTAATATAAAGTATACATATACTAATATAAAATACACAAAGCATATACTAATAAAACAGCCACGCACATACATAGTATATGTGTCTGTTTTCATTGTAATGAAATATATGAATTCACTATATGAATGTTTGTTTTCTGTGGATACACAAACGTACATTATATGTTGTTTTTGTGGATTCAGACACATATAGTATAAGAAGAAACAAGCACATAGAGTATATGTATTTATGTCACTGTGGATACATATTTATAGAACATAAATTATAGATCCTCCCCATGAGAACCAAAAACTTCAAGGAAAATCTTTTTTTAATACCATCAATCAGTAGAATCTCTATAAAAAGTCTCAAAACAATTTTGTAATATTCTCTCTCTGTCTCTGTCTCTCTCTCTCTGTCTTTCTGTCTGTCTCTGTCTCTGTCTCTCTCTCTCTCTCTCTCTCTCTCTCTCTGCTGTTGGTCCCCATTGTTTGAATTCTTCTGCTTTAGACCTGAAAGTTATTGGGTTTTTGACACAATAGGTCCTAAGAGATATTGGTAAAAAAAAGTTGTACAAAGACACAAACTTAACATTAGTGTTATTATAGAGTGTTTCACTTGTAGTCTTCTGTGACTAGTGAGTCAAAGTCAATCTGTATTTAAACAAACATTTCTTCCCAGAGACACGCCTGAAAGGATCACTGTTTGTTTGTTTATTGATTTTATCTGCATATCAACCCGTCTGGGGTTATGTCGTGCCTAACGGTTAGGAAGTTATACATATCGTGTATTTATATTTATACTTTTTAGTAATTGGTTTTAAAAATGTGAATGACAGGGGAAAAGAAAAAAGAGTTGTATATAAGGATTAAATTAAGAATGGTAAGAATGAAATAATGATAGAGATAGTATAAGGGATAGAAGGAAATGAAAGAAACGAAAGAAAAAAAAAGGAAGAAAGAAAAAAAGGAATGAAAGAATGAAGGTTGAAAATGTGAAAAAAGAATGAAACCTTTTAAAATGTATTTTAAAAAGGAAAGACCACGAATGTGTGAAAGAAAAAAAAGTAAAAAGAGAAGAGAAGGAAGAGAAAAAGTAGAGGAAAAGGTTAAGAAAGGAATGAAACTAAAAGAGTGAAGGGGCATAAATGAAAATTATTATTATTATATTAATAATAATATAATAATTATTATAGCATTATTGGGGATTATGTTGCATGGTATTGATTTTTTTCATGTCTATATTCTATGGTATAATTTGATTTCCCTCAAAAAAGAGAGAATATCCTCCATGTTAACATTTTCAAACAGATCTTTCATATTGTTTACTTTAAAATAACGGTTTCTGATAGGAGCAAGAAACCTGCATTCCTTGAATAAGTGTTTAACTGTCAAAGGTGTTTGACATGTTCCACATTGTGGTTGTTGTTCTTGTTTGAGTATATTGGAGTGCGTTAGTCTTGTATGACCAATGCGTAATCGAGATACATTTCTAGACTTCCTTAAAGTTGGTCTCCAGCCTCCGAAAGTGGATTTGATTAGGACGAGTTTATTGTGGATGTTGTTATTCCAGTGTTGTTGCCATTTTGTATGAAGGAATCTATTAATTTTAGGTTTTAAATCAGTATATGGTATCTTGAAATTGTCGGGATCAAATCCTGGCCGATTTAGCAGCGGAGTCTGCTATCACTGTAGTGATGTTTTATTAAGACTGGATTTTCAGCGACAACATGATTCTATTACGGTAGTAAACGGAAGACATGAACCTGGACTTAAAATTTTCAATGCAGAAAATAATACCGTTTGCAGCTTAGCAACTGCGGATCTGATCGAACCTCTATTATTCGGAAACATTCAGAAAATGATAGGCCTATAGCTGCTAAGCCAAATAAATTCAGCCCCTCTGACCAGGACTTCATTGCTCACGATATTCAAAGATGGCATCATAGAAATAAGTACTCCTACATGGCGTGTAAAAATAGTTGTAGTAAAGGATGACGAATGCCCTGAAGAAGTGGATGTGCATAGATTATAGTGAACATCTGTCTAACAGCATTGTAGCGTTTGTTTGTATTCGCCTAGTGGAGTTGTCTGCCCCTTTTAGTTCCATGATGCCCGCTAGGGCACCAGTAAAAGCGCCGTTTCAAAACCTTCGCTCTCTCTCTCTTTATAGTTTTCAGAACTACGAGCCACATGGGGTAGATCTAGCTAAACCCTCTCGTGGGGCTCCCCCCCTTACATTACTGTAAGTCTTTGCAGCATGGACTATCGCTAGTTCATGTCTGTACTCTTTATTTCTGTTTTGTGTCTGGAACTTTTTAACTTGAACATTCGAAACTCTGTTCTTTTCTTAAAGGAATATATATTTTTTGTTTGCTTGTCTATAAATTTTTTGCCCCGCTAAAAATTTAGGGGGGAGTATTTGTAGCGTTTGTTTGTATTCGCCTAGTGGAGTTGTCTGCCCCTTTAGTTCCATGATGCCCGCTAGGGCACCAGTATAAAAGCGCCGGTTTCAAACCTTCGCTCTCTCTCTCTTTATAGTTTTCAGAACTACGAGCCACATGGTAGATTCTAGCTAAAGCCCCCTACATTACTGTAAGTCTTTGCAGCATGACTATCGCTAGTCTCATGTCTGTACTCTGTATCTTTCATGAATGTGTACCTCTTTATATGTAACTCTGTTTACCTTTCATGAACGTTGTACCTACTGTATCCATGTGCGTGTTATTAAATGTTTGTCTAGTAACCTTTGTCGGAGTTATTTGTATCTAAAGCATTTGAACATTAAACCTTCATTACAGCATTATTAGACTGCAACTGTCAAAATCCGGACACTATAAATTCACTTGATGAAAACGAAAGTTACAAATGTAACGTTGTGATATATTCACGGTACCAAATTGTATATATGTAACGTAGCGGTACCTGTTGTATTCAAGATACCCAAAGCTGATATACGTAACGTGGCGGTGGCGATATATTCACCGCACTAAAAAGGTCTTCGGCACGTGGCGGTCATCTTGTCGATAAAAAAGTACAACGCGAGAAATATATCGTCACAAGCTGGTTAGCTTTTATTTCCAGGGCTAGTTTCGTGTGCTTTGTCGGAGAGGAGGAAAGGCAGAGAGAAAGAGAGCGAGAACACTGCTAGATTACTGTGATCCCATAAGGGACCCAAGGCCAGGTCCGTACCCTACGACGTCGGGAAGCACAAAGAGCTGTTATTTTTCTTCGTCGTTCCACGTCACTACGTGACTTCCGGTTCCGGTCAACACCCGAAACTTCCGATTGACACTCAATTCTCCATTCGGGCGTCATGCCCCGGTCAAATTGTTTTGTGTTCATTACACTTTTTAAAACCTTTACTCTCTCACTTATTTCTTTCTTCCCCCACCCTTCCATTAGTAGGCCTTGTCAAATTCAATCTTGCTACACAAATACTTATGAATTTTAGAAGCAAGCAATATCAAGTAAACGGCAATGAAAAGAAAAGGTTTAAAAAAACAATACCCCAGGGGAACAAGAAAACTCTTAGACACCAAGCTAAACAGCAGAAATCTTATCAAAGTAATAAATACTTGTAATCTAGTTGGCCTAGTTTGCTAAATTTGCTTAATACATAATTAATCATCTCATCTCTGTCTGAACACATCCTATAATTGCTGTTCACTTGTGTCTTATCTATTTTTGCTCTGATATAATTTGTTCTTATGTATTTGTTTTGTGCTGCAATTATGAGGGACTCGGTTTCTTACGTAAGCTTTCCTTTTCTTAACCATGCTCATGTCCTCTTATGTGCAATCTACTCAATTTGTCGCTTGAAGTATCAATATAATTGTTTTTCTTCACATTTCTGTTTTCTTGTTTTTGTTGTTTTATTTCGCTTCATATTAGCTTTTTCCCATCCACTTAGCCTCTGGTTCACAGGAGACAGAATTACAGTCCAGTCCCTTCAGATCTCCATTATTATTTTCATTGCTTGAGTTTGAGTGACAACAAGTCTTCTCAGGTCTCCAGGACTCTTCTGAGTATTTTGGCAGATTGCAGCAGTGCAGTATTCTGGATGGTCTCAATTCTCTCTCTGATTTCCAGATTTTCCAAACTTTTTCCAATCTTTTTGGGACCGTTCCAAGTGCACCAACTACAATTGGTATCCCTTTCACTCTCATATTCCATAGTATTTTCAGCTCTCTGACAAGGTCCAGGTATTTTGTCTATTTTTTTCATTTTCCTTCATCCTTACCCTGTGATCTGCTGGAATTGCAAAATCTACCAGTTGACAAGTTCTTTTTTTTTTGTTAATCAACACTAAGTCTGGTCTTCTTGCTGAGATAAGGTGGTCCGTTTTTAACACAAAGTTCCAGAGAATTGTATGCGTTTCATTCTCAAGAACAGATATTATTATTATTATTATTATATTATTATTATTATTATTATTCTACTCCTTGTGAGTTTTTTCACATCAGTGTTAGCTAATGGTCATTCACTGGAGTCTGAGTGACAACAAGTTTCCTCAGGTTTCCAGGACTTCTAAGTATCATAGTCAATTTCAACAATGCTGTTGTCTGAAGGGTCTCTATTCTTTCTTCGATTTCCAGTTCCTCTAGTCTTTTTTCTAAGCTTTTTGGTACCGTTCCGCGTGCATCAACTACAAATAGTATCATTTTCACCCTCATATTCTACAGATTTTCAATTCTTGTTTTCTTTCGTATTTACCCTGTGATCTGCTAGAACAGCTTAATCTACCAGTTGATAAGTTCTCTTTTTTATCAATACTAGGTGTATTCATCTAGCTGGGATAAGGTGATCCGTCTTCATCTCAAAGTCCCAGAGAACTATTATTATTATTATTATTATTATTATTATTATTATTACATTTTACTCCTTTTGTGTTCTCACATCAGTGGTAGCTGATGGTCTTTCACTGGAGTCTGAGGGACAGCAAGTCTTCTCAGGTTTACAGGACTCTTCTGAGTATTCTGGCAGATTGCAGCAGTGCAGTGTTCTGAATGGTTTCAATTCTTCTTCTGTTTTCCAAACTTTCCAAACCCTTTTCCAACCTTTTGGGACCGTTCTAAGTGCACCAACTACAATTGGTATAACTTTCACTCTCATATTCGATAACTTTTTCAGTTCTCTGGCAAGGTCCATATATTTGTCCATTTTTTCATTTTCCTTTAGCTTTACCCTGTGATCTGCTGGCACTGAAAAATCCACTAGTTGACAAGTTCTTTCTTTTTTGTTTATCAACACTAGGTCTGGTCTTCTTCTTCTTCTTCTTCTTCTTCTTCTTCTTATTATTATTATTATTATTATTATTATTATTATTATTATTATCGAATTTTTAACACCTGCCGTAGCCGGCGGTTCACTGGAGACTGGGTGGGAGCAAGTCTCCTCAGGTCTCCAGGAATATTCTGAGTATTCTGGCCGATCTCAACAGTGCTGTTGTTTGGATGGCCTCGATTCTTTCTCTGATTTCCAATTCACCCAAATTCTTGTCCTGAGCTTTGGGGGCCGATCCAATCGCACCAATTGCAGCTGGTACCACATTCACCTTCATGTTCCACGGTTATTATTATTATTATTATTATTATTAGTTAGTAGTAGTAGTAGTAGTAGTAGTAGTAGTGGTGGTGGTATTTATCAACTGTTTCTTTTATTTCTGCTAAGCCTTCTCGCTAGTCGGATTGAGTTCCCTCGTCTCTCGTAACAAAATATAGAGTTTCGGTATAAAATGACGATCAACAGTTGAAATGACAAAAATCCAAGAAACAAACAAACACACACATGCAGTATATGTGTGTCAAATAT
>CM042138.1:73456200-73473700 GCA_023376005.1 Doryteuthis pealeii | reverse complement strand
AATGGGCGAATAACTGTAATTTCTTATTTCTCTCTTTCTTTTTTTTCTTTCTTAAAAGTTTGTTGAGAACAAGGCTGACATTCGGTAAGATGTTGCAATGTTTTGCAATGTGTTTCAACCGTGTGAGCATGTCATAATTTCAAAAACAAAAATGAACAAATAAATAAAAACCGTTAAAAGAAAATTTTTTTTTACATACTTAGCTTTTGTTTTGCTTTCACCTTTCATTTCTTATTCTTTCTCCCTCTCTTTCTTTTTTTTGTGTTATTTCTCTTCTTTTTCTTTTTTTTTCCCTTTATCCCCTTTGTTCTCTAATTTAAATTATTTTTTTTATAGTAAATAAGTAAATAAAAGATTATCTTAAATTATGTATTAGTATTGATAGAAAAAATAAGTGATTCTTTTTTATTATTTTTTTTTTTTAAGAAAATATCTTTTATGAGTACTTTTTTCTCTTTTTCTTTTAAACTTAAATAGATTAAATATTATATTAATTATATATTAAAATATCATATAATAATTACATATTAGGATTGATGCAAAATTCAAAACAATAAAAATAAAACAAACCATTCTCCCCTTAAATTTCAAATAGATTAAATATCATAAATCAAATATTTGAATTACAAAAGGCATAATGTTTTGCTTCAATTATATATTTTATTCAACTTTTTTTTTTTCATTTTTTTGTTGTTATTATTTATTCTTTTTTTTTTTTCCCCCACTTTTCCTTAAATATTTATTAATAGTTCTAGACTGACCGTAATCCTAAGAGGGTACTATGGTTTAAAGAAATAGTGTCATGGTTTAAAGAAATAATGTCATGTAAAGGAGTTAATAAGTATGTCAATATTGTTAAATTAATCGTAATTAATTTTTTTATATTTCTCTATTATCTTCTTTTCATTCTCAATCATCCCATCACTATATATATATATATATATATTTAATTTTAATTTAAAAAAAAAAAAAAGGCTATATATGAAACGTGTAAATTTAGTTAACCGTGTATTCTGAGTTTAATTCTAATCTATTGATAGTTGGTAGGTTTAAAATTTATGATAGGGAAAATTATATATATATGAGAGAACATGTGTACTAAATAAACTAAAACCTATATATGGAACGTGTAAATTTAGTTAATTATGTATTCTGTGTTTAATTCTAATCTATTGTTTATATTAGGACCTAATTTAGCTATTAATAAACTTTCTCTAATTCTGAGATTACCAATGTTGCGTATTATAGCCTCTATCTTAACTGAAAAATTGTTGTCCTTATTTTTGCATTTGATTAGGTGTTTATGGAATGAGGATGCACGTGTGTGGATGTGTTCCTTGATTCTAATGTGGAGGGGTCTAATTGTACTACCTATGTAGAAATTAAGGCATTTGGAGCAAGTTAGACGGTAAATTGTATAGGTCTTGTGGCATAAGTTAGGGTCTTTTATTGGGCAGTTGGTTAGTGAGCATGGTGTAATAACATTTTTATGTTTTATTGTTAGATGTTGGCGTAGTGAGGGTCCAGAGTGGGCTAGTTGGATATCTAGTCCCTCTCTATGAATAGCCTTGCGTATTTGTTTAGTGATTGTTTCACTGAAATGTGGTAGTTTCAGGAAACAGGTGTTAGAGTGTGTGTGTAGTGTCCGTGTTTTTCTGTTATTTAAATGGCGTATATATGAAGTTGGGTAGCCATTGTTTTTGAGGGTGTTCATAAAGTGTGCAGTGTGAGTGATTCTGTCTGTTTCTTCACTACATCTATTGTGTATTCTATTAATTTCATTTATGATGTAACTAGTCTTGGAACTGAGTGGAAGAGCTGATTTGAAGTGTACAAAGAGATCCTTAGTGGTGTTTTTTTTGTAGAAGCAAGTGTAAATTTTGCCTGTAGGTGATATTCTTATTCTAAAATCTAGAAGTGCTAGGGAACGAGTGTTATCTGGATGTTCTATTTGGAATTGGATGTGGTTGTCTATACTATTGAATTTCTCAGCTATGTCATTGGCTTCTTCTTTAGATGATGTTAATATAAGTATATCGTCAATATACCTGGTGAAGAAAATGCATGATGGGCAGATGGTTAGTGCTCGTCGTTCCAGTGTATCCATGTATGCAATGGCCAATATTCCTGAGATACTGGATCCCATGGGTAATCCTGACATTTGTTTATATATATGTCCGTTAAATGTGAAATAGGTGTTGTCTACTATAATGGATAGTAGTTGGTGTATATCCGCTGTAGTTAGATTGTGACAGTATAGGTTTTGAGAGATGATATGTTCCGATATGAGGTCAACCGCTGGTTGTGCAGGTACTGTGGTATACAGTGAGACCACATCTAAACTGAATGTGTAATTATTTTGTTTAAGTACTCCAGTATTTAATTGCTGTAGTCTATGGATGACTTCATCGGAGTTTTGAACATGTCCTGGAAAGGTGGACAGTAGAGGTTTCAGTATTTGTGAGAGAAGCCATGATATCTTGTAAAGAGGTCCTTCCAAGCTGGAAATGATTGGTCTGATCTGAAGTGTTGAGTCAGTTTTGTGAGTTTTGATGAGGTGGTAGAAAGTGGGTAGTTTACTGTTTCTAGTGATGAAGTTATTCTTGTATTTACTATATATATTTCTATGTCTACATATGTTAATCCATGTACTGTTGATTAAATTTTCAATTTGTGTTGATTGAATGTTTGTTACTTCTGAATAAATGTTGTTATTATTAAGGTGTTCTAGAGCCAATTGGTTATAGGTATTCTGGGAAATGACGCAAAATTCCTTACCTTTGTCGGAGGGTAGGTATATAAGTTCCTTATTTTTCAATGTTGATAGAGTGTGTCGTTGAGTATTAGATAAATTTGTTTGTGGTGTCCTTGTATGTCTTTTTCTTTTAACGGTTTTTATTTATTTGTTCATTTTTGTTTTTGAAATTATGACATGCTCACACGGTTGAAACACATTGCAAAACATTGCAACATCTTACCGGATGTCAGCCTTGTTCTCAACAAACTTTTAAGAAAGAAAAAAAAGAAAGAGAGAAATAAGAAATTACAGTTATTCGCCCATTCATAAAGGAGGAGAAGAAGAAAGAGAGGAAAAAAGGAGAGGAAAAGGAAATAGGAAGAGAAATTATAACCACACAAATAAAAAAAAAACATAAGCACGTCATTTCTGAAATAAATCTCTGATGATAAAGCTTCGCTTTGAAATCGATTAGACATATAAACATCTTTTTGTCTTTATTTTTTTTTTTTTACGCATTGTATTGCCTTCGAATTTTATTATTTTATAACATACTTAACAATGCTTCAAGCAAATTACCAATTACTTTTATATATATATATTATATATATATATATATATATATATATATATATATAATCAATAAATGAAGTAAAAACACTTTAAACTTGCTTCATTACAATAATTTATTTCAACTGCATTACAGCGGCATCTTCAGGTAATCACAAGAACATGACTCTTACTTCTTGTGATTACCTGAAGATGTCGCAATAATGCGGTAGAAATAAATTATTGTAATGAAGCAAGCTTAAAGTGTTTACCTTCATTTATTGAATATCTTACTCTGTCCTTAAATTCACTGGTACTAGGCACATTGAGCTCTCCTTGCGATCTACCTGCATCAGCTTGGTTAAACCACACATGGAAAGATCCTATCTACAGAAAAAAAAATTCAATTCTTAATCACCTGAGCGCTTTGACATTTTAAATTTAGTGTAATAGATAATAGGTATTATTTGGTTTGGTGCTTCAATGGTTTTTTTAAGTGGCTGTGTATAATCTCGTTTTCGCCTGCGTGCTGTCTAGAACAAGAAATCAGCTGTACGGCTACTTAACTACAATAACACCAACTTACTTTTGTGAAAAATAGATATAAAAATAAATTAAAAGAAAGTTAAATAAACGAATTCATCTATAGAATTGGTCTACTTGTAGCACAGTTTTGTTGTTGTTTTTGTTGTTGTTGTTTAGATCATATTTTTATTATTTATTTGTTTAAGTCTATGTGCTATTACTAATTCTTAAATTTTAAAAATAGATTTAGATTTTTAAAAATACATAGATATTTGTTTCGTGTTGATATGAATGCATTTCTTACAATTTCAACGTGTAGAGATATATATATATATATATATATATATATATATATATATATATATTATTTATTTATTTATTTAAGTCACCAATACAAAGTTCGTCTTACCAATGGTTTCAGATGTTTATCAGTCATCAGAGACGTTTATTTTATTATATATATATATATATATATTATTCTCTCTCTCTCTCTCTCTCTCTCTCTCTCTCTCTCTCTCTCTCTATATCTATCTCTATCTATATATATATATATATATATATATATGCCAAGCCCTTCGCACGAGCAGGATGCGATAAAAGATATTTATAAGCGGAGTTTAACAGGTTTGAATTCAGAGTTTTTTTTCTTCTAGACAGGTTACCTACCTATGGTTAAAGAGCCCAGTCTACCCTGCTATTTACCCATAGCTGGAAGGAGTATTGGCTTCATACTTTTCCCAAGGGGTATTAACGACATGTGAAATGCAAACAGCTTCATCCAGTAATTTAACTCTGATCGACGAGTCCATTTCCCATGACTCTAACCATTAGACCACGCGCCTCGATCTCGAGATTATATATGTGTAATTATGATCGAATGCAAATTAGAAAGATTTTTAACATAAAAAAGTGATTGGTGCTAGTGTGACAGAGAACGTATATAACTTACAAAATAGTAAAACTATGGACCTATAAGTCGTTTGCTTTTATATGCTTAACACTATCTTCAGAAGGAAATCAGAAAAAAAAATGGCTAATCAAGCGTCTCTATAGTATGATATGTAGTAACGTGCTAGGTGTCAATAACGTGATATTAAAGAAAATATATTTATATATATATACATAGAGACATATATGTATGTGTGGGTGGGTGTATGTATGCATATCAATTGTTTGTATATGTGCATTGTAGATATTGTAGACATTTACTAAACTCTAGTACAAGTCAATACATTTAACGTATATATGTTTGGTCCGTCTCTCTCTCTCTCTCTCTCTCTCTCTCTCTCTCTCTCTCTCTCTCTCTCTTTTCCTTCTGTATCTTCATGTCTCTCGCACTCAAGCTCTCTCTGTCTTTCTCTCTTTCTTTCTATCTCTCCCTCTCTCGATATATATATATATATGTGTGTGTGTGTGTGTGTGTGTGTGATTAAATATGGAAATAAATCCGACAATATGAAGAAATTTGAAAAACGAAATGTTCGAAAAATAAGATGAATTTATCTATCGACGTTTAAAGGTTTCGGTTTATTTAAACCTCCATCAGGATTGATTATGTGATGAAGAAATTGATGGATGTTTTGTAAAATGTTTAAGTGTCGATAAATGAATTCATCTTATTTTTGGAACACACCGGTTTTCAAATTTCTTCATATAATGGGCCGGGTTAGCTCAGTCGGTAGAGTGTTCGGCTAGAAATCACAAGGTTCCTAGTTCGATACCGGTCCTCGCCAACTCAGCGTTATGAGTAGCACAGGGATCTGTGCGGTAAAGTAAGGACCTGATGTTAGGTGTGGCGCTCCACCTCAGATGCAAAAACAATCTCCTTGGTCTAGCGCTAGTGAAAAGGGGATATACTCCCTCGCTGATTGGCTGATACCGACTTTAGGCCGCCTAATGACTTTACTTTTACTTTATATATATATATATATATATATATATATATATATATATATATATACTAGCAAATATATGCACTCTCCGGGTGCAAGTATTTAAGTTTTAATGTAATAAAATATTGTATTAAATTATAAAGGCTAATGAAACTAAATAAGAATAGAGGTAAAAAGATTTGAAACAGAGGGAGTATAAGAAAAAATGGAACAACTGAAACTTACTCTTCCATCACTCTCGTCTTTCATTGTTATTTTTTCTAATTTAAGTATTTAGTTATAAGAGGAAGTAAAGAATAAAATGACAGTTATTTTATCTTGTTAATGGATTTCATTTAAGATTCATTGAAGAGACTTTTTGCTTATATTCATTAAAATAAAACCAAACAATTAGAAATCAATAATACTAAGCACCTATTTATTAAATTCGATTTTTTAAATATTAATATGCAAATTAACCTTCCCGTTTACACTGTAAACCGCTATTTTGTTGTATATATAAATATAATTGCATGTTGAGAGTATGTAGACATAGTTAACAGCATTAATAATGTAAGATAATTTTATTAATAATTGAGGTTAAATAAAAAATAAAATCATGGAGAATGTGATGTCAATAACTAAGAGAATTGTGACTTGAGTAGGAATATAGTTTCGGTTACAGACAGAAAAACACACAATCTCCATTATGATAAGATATATATATATGAATAAATTTGAAAAACGAAGTGTTCCAAAAATAATATATATATATATATATATATATATATATATGTATACATTCTTTTCCATTTTGTGTGAGGGAGAAATATATGTTATTTGACACTTGGTAACTATGACGATCTAAAAATGATGATTGACGTACTCAACTGAAGAAAATCTGTTAGCAACACCTTCTCTGTTTTCACGAAACGTGACGAATCTTGGCGAGACAAAACAAAAAGGCGCATTTTTGTCACATGCAATACGAAGCAACAAAACTAATAGGTGTTGTGATGATTTCTTTTTTTCTCTCTTTATATTAATTCCTCAATGTCTACTTCATGTTTCCCAAAATTGCATCGCTTGTTTTATTCGGAGCCAACACAGAATACAAATAGCAGAATAAACTTAAGATTAGTTTGTCATTCACTTTTTTTGTTTGTTTCCCTCCTTTTAACTTTATCTTTATATATACTAGCAAATATATGCACCCTCCGGGTGCAAGTATTTAAGTTTTAATGTAATAAAATATTGTATTAAATTAGAAAGGCGAATGAAACTAAATAAGAATACAGATAAAAAGATTTGAAACAGAGGGAGTATAAAAAAGATTTGAAACAGAGGGAGTATAATAAAAAATGGAACAACTGAAACCTACTCTTCCATCACTCTCGTCTTTCATTGTTATTTTTTTCTAATTTAAGTATTTAGTTATAAGAGGAAGTAAAGAATAAAATGACAGTTATTTTATCTTGTTAATGGATTTCATTTAAGATTTATTGAAGAGACTTTTTCTTATATTTATTAAAATAAAACCAAACAGTTAGAAATCTATAATACTAAGCACATATTTATTAAATTCGATTTTTTAATATTAATATGCAAATTAGCCTTCCCGTTCACACTGTAAAATGCTATTTTGTTGTATATATAAATATAATTGCATGTTGTCAGTATGTAGACATAGTTAACCGTATTAATAATGTAAGAGAATTTTATTAATAATTGAGGTTTAGATAGAAATAAAATCATGGAGAATGTGATGTCAATAACTAAGAGAATTGTGACTTGAGTAGGAATATAGTTTCGGTTACAGACAGAAAAACACACAATCTCCATTATAATAAGATATATATATAATTTAATATACCAAGCGTGTTGGTAGATCCTTGCGGAGATAAAAAACCCGGCAGAGAGTTTGATTGTAAAAATATACTACCAAACATCAACCAGGAAGAAAAAAATTTTTGAAAAAAAGAAAAGACCAAGATATTCGTACCAACAAAAAATAATCTATTGGTATAGTATTTGGCCAAAAGAAAAAAACAATTTATATGTATATATATGTATATAAGATATATATATATATTCATATAACCGCTAGGAGAAGCTAATTTGTAAAAAGTGCTCGATACCTAAGTAGAGCCAAGTAATAAGGATAAACTACTGAGTCAGACGAACAGATTTTAGCCCTGAAGAGCTTTATGCGAAACTAATAGTAGGTTCGTCTGACTCAGTACTTTATCCTTATTATATATATATATATATATATATATATATATATATATATATATATATATATATAAGTGTGCGTGTGTGTGTGTGTGTGTGTGTGTGTGTGTTTAAAAATGGAATTGGAAATGAATCCGACAATATGAGGAAGAATGAATAAAGAAAAGAAAGAACAGATGATGATAAAAGATTAATTTAATCACTATCAATTACACATGTGTTTCGGTCATTTCATCCTGTACACAGAGATGAACTGACCGAAACACATGTGTAAGTGATATTGATTAAATTCATCTTTTATTATCCATTCTGTTCTTTCTTTTTCTTTACTCATTCTTCCTCATATATATATATATATATATATATATATATATATATATTATATATATATATATATATATATAATTATATTATATATAATATATATATAAAAGATTAGTTTGTCATTTATTTTTTGTTTATTTTTGTTTTTGTTTTCGTTTCACTCGTTTTAGCTTTACCTTTATATATATATATATATATATATATATATATATATATATATATATATTCTCTTCTGTTTTCTCAATCATTCTCATTGGTTGCTTTTTCTTCTTTTTTTCTCCCCTTTCTTTTCCCTTAACATTATGTTTGCTTCTTCCTTCTTTTTTTTATTTTCTTTTACTTCCCCATTTGTTTTTCTTTTGTTTTTTTTTTCATTTTTCCTCTTTCTTCTTCTCCTTCTTCCTTCTTCTTTTACGTCCCTCATTCTCCTCGTTTGTTTTCCCTTCTTTTCTTTCTTCGTTTCTTTCTCTTTCCTTCGTCTTATTATTTCATCTTTACTTCTTCTTTGTGTATTCTTTCCTTCTTTCTTTGCTTTCCTTCCTTTTTCTCGATGATTTCTTCTTCTTCTTCTTCTTCTTCTTCTTCTTCTTCTTCTTATTCTTATTTATTATTATTTTATTTATTATTATTATTTTTTATTTCTTTTCTATACGACCCCCATTCTCTTCGTTTGTTTCCCTTCGTTTATTTTCTCCGTTTCTTTTTCTTTCCTTCATCTTTTTCTTTCTTTTTCTCTTCTTTTTTTTGCATTCACTGCTTTTCCTTCATTTCTTTGCTTCTCTTCCTTTTCTCAATTTTTTTTTCTTCTTCTTCTTCTTCTTCTTCTTCTTCTTCTTCTTCTTCTTCTTCTTCTTCTTCTTTATTTTTCCCTTATCATTCTCTTAACTCCTTTCTTCTTTTTCTTTATTTTCTTTTACTCCCCTCTTTGTCTTCGTTTGTTTTTCCTTCTTTTATTTTCTTCGTTTCTTTTCTTCTTTTCCCTTTTCTTCTATCATTCTCTTTCTTTTTCTTATTTCTTTTCTTTTTCTTCGCCCATTCTCTTTGCTTGCTTTTTCTTCTTATTTTCTCTTAATTTTTCCTTCATCATTCTTTTTGCCCTTTTCTTCTATTGATTTCTTCTTTTTTCTTTCATCTTCCTTTTCTTTTTCCGTCTTTTTTCTTCTCTGTTCTTTCTCTCTCGATTAATCTCTTTCATTTTTCATTTTTATTTCTTCTTTGCTACTTCCACGGGCATTTCTCTGTTTTTTTCTTCATTTCTTTTCTTCTGTTCCTTTTACCTCTATCATTGTTGCTTCTTCTTCTTCTTCTTCTTCTTCTTCTTCTTCTTCTTCTTCTTCTTCTTCTTCTTCTTCTTCTTCTTCTTTTCTTTTCTACTCTTCCTTTTTATTGTGTAGTTCTCTTTGCTTTTGTTTGTTTTTTCTTTATTTTATCCTCTCCCTTTTCCCTCAATCATTCTCTTTCCTTTTTCTTTTTAATTTCTTCATTTTCTTATTCCTCATTCTTTTGGCCATTTCTACTTTTCGTTTATTCTCTCTCTTTTTTTTCTTCTTTTTAATCCTTCTTTAATTTTGTTTGTCTTTCTTTGCTTTTTGATTTTCTTTTCTCTTCTTTTCTTCCATTTTCCTTCTCAGTTTATTTGCTTTTTTTCCGTTTTTTATTTCTTTTTCTTCTATTTCATCTTTTCTTCTTTCTACTTTTCATTCCTTCTCTTTTTTTTTTCTTAGTTTTTTCCTTCGTGTTCCTCCTATTTTTCCTTTTCTTTTTATCTCTTTCTCTTTTGTCTTCTACTCTAACATTTTCCTTTTTCTCTTTTTTTCTCAATTTCATTCTTTTCTTATCACTTTTTCCCTCAAATTAGCTTCTTTCTTATTCTTATTTCTTATTCTGTTCTTCTATTTCTTTTTCTTCTTCCTTTTTTCAATTTTTTTCTTCTCTCCTCTGTTTTTTATTCTTGCACACTTTCATTTCCTTTCTTATTTTTCTAACCTCATTCAGTCTCTTTGATTATTCCTTATTTTATTTCATTCTATGGTTTTCTTTACTTCTTCTCATTATTTTCCTTTCATCGTTTATTCTCTCTTTATGCTTCTTTATTTTCATTTCTGCTCTTTTTCTTTATTTCTTATTTTCATTCCTTCTTTTTTTTCTTCTCTTATGCTCTTTCTTCTTCAGCAGTTTCCATTTCCTCTCCTATTTTTCTTTGCTCATTTTGTTTGCTGATTTTTTGTTATCTCTTTCTTTTCTGTTTTTCTTTCATTCTGATTTTTATTTCATTTTTTGAATTATCTCATTCTCTTTTTATATTCCCTGTTTGTTTGTTTGTTTGTTTTTTAATCTTCATTCTATCTTGTTTTCTTTGTTTGCTTCTTCCTTATTTTCATTTATTCTTTTCTTTTTACACTTCCTCTCTTTGCTTATTTCTTCCTCATTTTTCTTTTTCTATTACGATTCTTTTCGTCCATCTTATTTTCATTTCTACTCTCTTTCTCTTCTTCGTCCTTCCTTTCGTTCTCTATATTTGCTTTTCTCTGGATTCCCTGCTTCTTTGGACTTTCTTTTTTGTTGCTGTTGCTTTTTTTTCTATATTCAAATGTATTTTCTGTTTCATTTAAACGCTTATAATCCTTACTTGTGTTTTAAAATATAATTAAAAATGTAACATAGTATTAAACATGTGTCAACAGTTGGAGCTTTAGAATAGGCTATTCCACCTCTACTGAGAAGTAACATCACCTTCCAATTGGGCCACATGTAGCACGTGGTCGTGTATCGTACGAGATTTCAAATTTAATGACATCTCTTTTCGGATTTATAATTCGACACGTACATACCATGAACATTTTATAAATATAGAGAAGTTAAAAATAATTATACTGCATAGTACCCGCTGGTGTTTTCCTTATTTCTTCCTTTGCCCTTTCAGTCCACCCACCTTTCCTCCCAATTGTTTACTTATTGTCTTAAGTTAATTTCATTGTATATGGGGTGTTTGTCCTCAATATCTTTCTTTATTTCTGTTTACCTGTCTGTAAACTTTTCTCTGTATCATACTTTTTAAAACCCATTACCTTCCGTCTCCATCTGTTCTTACGAATGATTTCATTTTAGATATATCCTGTAAGGTTTTAAAAGATATAATGCTTTACTCTGCTGGTTAATAACAATGGGTTACGGCTTCATAAATTCTTATGATTGCTAACAAAGATATAGACATGCATACTTAGTTAGTAGAACTTAAGTAAATAGCACTGTGTTGATTTTGTGTAACGTATTATAAGCTGGGCATAATTCCAATGTCTGATGTGTTTATATAGATAATTAGCAGATGTCTCACAATGATTTGTGAAAAACTTTGCAGAGATTCCAAATTGGATGAATAATGTATTGCATCTAGTTACGATACCATGCAATCCAGCATCTAGGTTTAGTAAACATAATTTGTTGACATAGAAAATATGTATTAGGGATACCTGATGACCTGTAGCACTGGGTAAAATAGATTTATATTTTAAACTACAAAATAGAGCCTTCAAAACGGGATGTAAAATCCCGTCAAACAAATAGCTTGACAAAAGATAACACTATGTGATATATATATATATATATATATATATATATATATATATATATATATATATATATATATATATATATTAAAAGAAAGGAAATGAATCGACGGTATTAATAAAAATAAAAAAGATATGAAAACACCACAAAATGCTGTTAAAGTGAAAACATTTTATAACTTCGCTGATATTGAACAATATTTTGATTTTATGAAAATCGTCATCAGAGCTTGTTTATACTTCGTGTTGTTAAGAGGAGCGGAAACAAAAGTCATATGAGTTCAAAACAAAAACCTTGACGTTGCAAAAAAGAAAAGTTATACACATTCGAAATTATTGTATAACTTTTCTTTTTTGCAACGTTAAGGTTTTTGTTTTGAACTCATGTGACTTTTTTCTGCGCTCCTCTTAGCAACACGGAATTTATACAAGCTCTGGTGACGATTTTCATAAAATCGAAATATTGTTCAATATCAGCGAAGTTATGAATTTTTTCACTTTAACAGACATTTTGTGGTGTTTTCATATCTTATATATATATATATATATATATATATATATATATATATATATATATATATGTATGTATGTATGTATACAAGTCTCTCCCTCAAAAGTATTGAATGTAACATATTTTAACACTAAACAAATTTATGTATATATAAGTCTCTCTCTCAAAAGTATTGAATGTAACATATTTTAACACTAAACAAATTTATGTATATACAAGTCTCTCTCTCAAAAGTATTGAATGTAACACTAAACAGCTTTGTCCTTAATGATGTTCCATGGGCACTTTTATTGCCCCCCATCGTATTCGCGAGCATCTATAAGGGTAAGTTTGAAAATAAGTGTTGTACCGGCCGTTCCTACAGTGGAGAATATACACCGGTTCTCACTATAACTAGTGAGACACCGAGTGAAAGGTTGTACTGTTACCGTTTAACGGCAAGCTAGCCGTTCCTGTACCATTATTGTAAATACACTTGTCTTATTTTACCCTACCTCGACTTGACTTTTTTTTTTACTGTTGGATTAACATCACAACAATAAGAATGTCTGCATCTTTTACGCAAGGTAAATTGATGATAAAATCACTATATACACAGGCGGAGGGGAACAATTCATAAACAACTTAAATATGATGAACTCCATCAAATTTTATCACGAAAAATCAGCATAAATAATCGCATTTTTAGATATTCTAGTAAATATCGATAAGAACAAATAACTATAAACAAACACTACACACAAAATCCACAAACACACACAACTATCTCAATTATATATACTCTCGATACAAATATCTCAAAAATAGCCATCTCTATTAATTTTTGATTAGTCGAAGACGAATCTCTGGAGACAACAATGAGCTTAGACGACAGACACTAAGCTAACAGATGATATATATATATATATATATATATATATATATATATATATATATATATATATATATATAAGAGAAGAAAATATTTTAAAAATATAATAAACACAGGATGTTATGATCAGGGGAAACAGAATGAAAGATGTATAGTGAATGTGTGAATATGATGTTATTAACCATTAATTGTATCCCTCACATAAACATTACTTAACAGTGTCCTGAAGATGGTACAATATACCGAAATGCTTAAGTATTGACACATAAAACTGTTTCCGCTGAACATAACATCCTGTGTTTGTTATATTTTTGAAATATTTTCTTCTCATATTGTCGGATTAATTTCCTACCGTATTTCCATATATATATATATATATATATAATTATAATGGAGATTGTGTGTTTTCTGTCTGTAACCGAAAACTATATTCCTACTCAAGTCACAATTTCTCTTTAGTTATTACATCACATTCTCCATCATTTTATTTTTTATTAAACGTCAATTATTAATAAAATTGTTTTACATTATTAATACTGTTAACTATGTCGCCATACTGAAACATGCAATTATATTTATATATACAACAAAATAGCGGTTTACAGTGTGAATGGGAAGGCTAATTTGCATATTAATATTAAAAAATGAATTTAATAAATATGTGCTTAGTATTATTGATTTCTAACTGTTTGGGTTTATTTTAATGAATATGAGCAAAAATCTCTTCAATAAATCTTAAATGAAATCCATTAACAAGATAAAATAACTGTCATTTATTCTTTACTTCCTCTTATAACTAAATACTTAAATTAGAAAAAATTAAAATGAAAGATGGAGTGATGGAAGAGAAGTTTCAGTTGTTCCATTTTTTTATATAACTTCCTCTGTTTCAAATATTTTTTATAATCCCTCTGTTTCAAATCTTTTTATCTACATTCTTATTTAGTTTCATTAGACTTTCTAATTTAATACGATATTTTATTAATTAACTTAAATACTTGCACCCGGAGGGTGCATATATTTGCTAGTATATATAATAAACATACACACCACACACACACACTTATAACAAATCCTACTACCATTTACCATTTGTACATGAATTACAATACCAAAATCCAGTGCATATAGTCCACCTACGACCTCTATCAACACCTAACACCTGTGGCATCATTAACATAATCTTACTAGCTACACACTCCATCTGGGGGGAAATAAATAAACAAATAAATACAACTCCCTTAAACAGTTCTTCTAACACCAACAATTGACCACCGCTCCACTATTCACGACCTCCTAATTCACCAGTATGAAAATGTTTATTTAACCAACCCATTTACCATGGGTACGATGTGACAAAAGCCACAAACATGGGGCATCCATCGAGTATCGAACTCAGTATTGCGTAGTAAGAGGTAGGCGAGACTAACCTGGAATCCATTACACCACGATTGGACACCTTTGATATTTTAAATGTAAACAAAATAACCTATTCCTAGAATTTTAGAATGCGAATTATAGCTTCTTTTATCGTTGTACAACTCTAACTGAATCTAACAGTGAGGCTTCGGTTCTTTTGAGAGTTTGAGTAAATACGAATATGATCCCAGAAGTAAGGTCCTGAAAACCCTCGGGATGCAGGAAAACTGTTAGTGTGACTATTGTGATTCTGGTGCATGTGCTTGCCCCTTCCCTGCGCAAGACTTGCTGTCCCACTCTACTTGGACGTTTCAGTCTTTTTAATAGAGCTCCTGTTTGACGCAACCATCAAGAGTAAATTTCGGGCGTTATTCTTTTTCGAGGTAAAAAGGCATTAAACTGATTGAAATGCATGTCTTGTTGTCAGTGTATGGCTAGTGGTGCATGGATGTCAAAACGCCCTCAAGTTGCATAGACAGTTTGCAACGATGATGAGGTTCAACACATCCTCAACGACATGACGGCTACCTTTTACGACATGAACATACAATGACTGTCACAGCGCCTACAAATGCATAGACCGAAATTGCGATTATGTTAAAAAGTAGATATAGATTCAAACTTTAAAATTACGTAAACATCATTGACAATAAACGATAAACGTTTCTGTGATTTCTGAATATTTTTTAGACTTTACGTTTGGGATTATCCTCGAATATACAAGAAGATGAATTTATCTTTCAACTTCTGCATATTCCTATTTTTGTTTACAGGATATCTATACTGAAGAGTTTGGCAATAAATAATAGATAATAGAAACGTGCTATCTTAGGCTTAGAAGAATATTAACTCTTTCAAAATGATTTTTTTAAATGTCCTTATATATGATAGATTTGTTAACCGATAGATAAAATGAACAGCTGGATTTAGGCATTCGATTTACTGCAGTGTTTCTCTTTGCTTTTTTTTTTTCATGTTGCTAGTCTCCTTAATCACTTGCATCTTATGGAGGTGCGGATGACTTAACAGTTACCGGTGCGAATAATGGAATCGGCCAACCGAGTTCAAGTTCTGAGTGTGTCAGTTTGTTTTATTTTGTACTTTTCCCTTGAGGAAGTCATAAATTCATTTCCTCTCAGCTATGGATCAATAGCGGGGCAGTTGATTCTCGTTAGCCTTGTATAAATGGCAATCCATCTAAGTGTCACTGGAACGTCACTTCAACCAAATTCCCACAATTCTTCGTTGAGCACGCATTCAGAAAGCCAAAGGATTTTGTCAAAGAGAAGCGCTCTTTTTACCATTTTATCCAAAAGTACGTTGGCATAAATATTTGCCCTGAGATAGTTTCGTTCCAAGAGAATTTCTTTAAATAAAGATCTATAACATACTACAAGGGCGACTGGACTTTTCACGGATTGGGGGAATAACATCACATATAACCGTCTTGTACGCGCGTGGTGTGATAGATAACGTCTTAGGAAGTGGACACTTCAAAGAGAGACTTCAAGTCCTGCGTAAGACTGTTTGCATTTTTTATATCACTAATACCTTTGGGAAAGGTATGAATCCAAATATGGGTAAATAATAGAGTAGACTTGGCTCTTTCAACTTGAAAATTCTGAATCCAAACCTGTTAAACTCAACTTAAGAAATTGACCTTGTGTCACAATCTTCTGGTGCTGGTGTATATATATATATATATAATATATATATATATATATATATATATATATATATATATTATTATAACACCTTTCTCATCAATCCTTCGCCTTCCAGCCTCCACATTGATATTTTTATAAAAAAACTGGAACACATCACCCTTGATGATGGCACTTCGAAGTGCCCAAAGTAATCGGGACCTGAACTTTGGTGGAATAATCCATGAATTCTACCCAGATATTAAAAAGTCGGCCAGAAAACTCGAAAAGTATATATATATATATATATATATATATATATATATTATATATATATAAAAGAAAATTGAAAAAAAAAGTATTCCGAAAATTGGGATGAATTTAATAATCGATGTTTTAAACATTTCGGTTACATGAACCTTCATCAGGATGTCTCTTTGGGTGAAGAAAATGATGGATGTTTTTATATGTGACAGGAGATGAAAATCTTTTTAGTTATGAAAACTAAAAAGATTTTCATCTCCTGTCACATATAAAAACATCCATCATTTTCTTCACCCCAAGAGACATCCTGATGAAGGTTCAATGTAACCGAAATGTTTTAAACATCGATTATTAAATTCATACCAATTTCGGAATACTTGTTTTTTCAAATTTTCTTTATATTGTCGGATTTAATTTCCATATTTACTCCCATATATATATATATATATATATATATATATATAACATATGTATATATATAACAGTTTGGTTATCTATTTATATACATAACAGTCATATGTTCTGATGGATTATATGTTTTTGTATTCTGTTTATATACAGTTTTCTTTCTATGTTTATATTTATTTATTTCGTTCCTTCCATCATTATTTTACGATTGCAGGGATCAGCGCATATCGGTACCCGAAAAAATAAAATGCCGTAGAGGAAACTCGAACACACGCCCCTAATTTGATTTATTGTTATTCTTTATAAACCACTGCTTAATAATCTATACTACTGTTTGATCATTAATTTGTATAGTATATCAAATTCATACAGTAATTGCAATTAATATATAAAAAGATAGTATCTTTTTTATCATTTAAATGATAAATTGAAGTATGGAGCACCGGTGAGAATCGAATTCACTATTCAAATGATCTGCTAGCACAGCTCGCTATCTAACTTTGCGAGGTTTTTTACACAATAAGCAGAATATAACACAAAGTCATTTTTTAATGGTTTGTTGGTTTATTGTTTTTGT
>CM042138.1:73403700-73451200 GCA_023376005.1 Doryteuthis pealeii | reverse complement strand
TTATTATTATTATTTATTATTATTATTGGAAAGAGTGAAATAAGAGAATAGGAGAGTGAAAGAAAGACGTCTAGTAACAATGAAAGAAGACGTCTTGAAAGCTGAGTTAAAATCTTGGACGAGACTGGTTGCTTTTCATATACCGGTAATACTCTTGAGAAAGGTATGAATCCAAAGAAAGGATAGAGCCCAGTGGAGGAGCAGTCATGACAGCAATACTCCACTTTGGCCCTATCTTGGGCTAGACGGGCGGTCGGAGAGGCCCACTCTTCAAGCCCTAGCAAAGCCTATGCCCTTGGCAAGCCCCACCTCTTTTTATCATATGGATGCTAGAAGTCGGTGGTTGCGAGTCTACATGTCCTGGGAATGACTTAAACTCTATCTGATGGTGAGGTTCCAGTTTTGGAGGTTTGGGAATGTGGAGCACCCTTCATCACCATTGCTCCCTGGTCCACTCTGACCGGAGTGGTAGTACCTGTTAGGGTCCCATCTATGGGTTTAGAAAAATGTATTTATAAAAAAATTGTATTATACATTAAGAATTGATTTATTTCAAAACTTTATTGACATTAAATGACCCACTGAGGTTGATATGCCGTAAAAAAACCCAAAAAAATCAAACAAACAAAGAATCCAAAGATTCACCTTCTAGCTATGTGTAAATAGAAGACCATACACGGCTTTATAACCTGGATATGTCAACCAGTCTAGGAAAAGAAAACTGTGAAATTAAACCCGTTAAAGTCCGCTTAGAAATTGACATTGAATCGTATCCTGCTCTCGCGTCAGATGTGAATTAATACATAGATATTTTTAGATAATAAGCGCATGGTGCAATGTTTACCCCCGTAGGAAATCGACACGACGAGACGAATTCAAATCCTGGATGAGGCTGTTTGCATTTTACATAGCATTAATGTCCTCGGAAAATGGGATGAATCCGACTATTCTCCTTCCAGCTATGGGTAAATAGTCGGGGAGATTGGACACTTTAACCATGCTTAAGCACCCAAACAGGTAGAAAGAAAACTCTGAATTCAAATATATTGAATTCTGCTTCGAATTCGATATTGTTACACATCCTGCACGTGATGAGCTGTTGGGTAAATAACATATTTTTGTAATGTTTAATTTTATCTAATATTTATTCTTTTATAGCGGGATAGAAATCATTTATGTCCAATTGAATAAGCATGTATTATTTTATTAATTTATTTTATTAATATAAGCATGTATTAAGTTATAAATTTATTTTATTTATTTTATTAAACGAATTTATTGCGGCTGTAGTGTTTTCCATTGGTTTAATTGTCGTTTAGATTAAGCATAGTTTTTACAATTTTTATCAAGTTTAGGTTTTCTTGGGTTAATGAGTGTATATGATGTCGTTCTTTAGAAATCTCCTTTGAGATCTTTATTGCTATAAAGTACGATATATTTTTGCTTTACACCTGACAAGGTTATCTACTTTTAATTTCCTAGTTATTTTCCCTCCTCCTATATTAATATCTCTCACTACGTCATTTGTTGACTTTTTTGTATTTTTTTTTCCATTAAGTATTCTTCTATAAACCTCTAAGTTCTGTTTTTAGATATGTTCGCAAATTCATTAGTTATTGATGAAATGGCTTAGACGATTAAATAAAGTTGATAAATACATTGAAATTTAGAACTCAGAAAAACATATTTAAAACCAAACTGAATAATTAGTGGAAGAAAATAAAAAAGTCATAAAAATGTATTTATACCAGCTTATAAATCTTGAACGAATAACGCAACAGAATTTAATCTCTATAGAGATATAAGTTCTGTGCAAATATTTCTCTTTTTGTAGATTCATTTTGTAAGATAGATGTGGGAACAAAGTAAAAGGGGTAGTTGTCCAAAGAGTCATAGTAAACAATAATAATAATAATAATAATAATAATAATAATAATAACGGTAGGAAATAAAAAGAGGAAGAATTGAGCCCATCCAGACAACAGCATTGTTGAAATCGGCTAGAATACTTAAAAGGGTTTGGAGACCTGAGGAGACTTTTTGCCATTCAGACTCAAGTGAAAGACCATCAGCTAACGCTGGTGTGAAAAACTTACACGGAGTGAAAATGATAATAAAACTGTAGAATATGAGAATGAAAGTGATACCAATTGTAATCGATGCCCTGGAAACAATTCCCAATACTTTAGAAATTGTAAATCAGGGGAAAATCGAGACCATCCAGGGAACAGGATTGTTAAGATTAGAATACTCAGACAAGTACTGGAGAGATGAGGAGACTTGTTGTCCCTCAGACTCAAGTGAAAGACGATTAATTTAGGCTGGTGTGAAAGACCCGCAAAAAGGAAAATAATAATTTTTATAATGATAATAATACCTGGACCTTGACAGAATTTGGAATATGAGGTGAAAGTTATACCAGTTGAGGTTGGATTACTTGGAACAGCCGTAAAAAGTTTAGAATAGAGAAAAAAGAAATTGGAAATCAGAGGAGGAATTGTGACCATCCAGACAACAGCATTGTTGAGATCTCCAAGTATACTCAAAAGAGGTCGGAGAACTGAGAAGACTTGTTCTCACTCAGACTCCGATGAAGGACAAATTAGCTTACGATGGTGTGAAGAACTTGCAAGGAGTGGAATGACCACCGAGTGAAAATGAAAGAAACTGAAAAGATAAACAAATGCTTGTACCTTGCCAGAGAAGTGGGAAACCTGTTGAACATGAAGGTGAAGGTCGTACCAAAACTATGGAAAGGAATGTGGTTTAAATGGAAATGAGATAAATAATCGTTGCCATCTAAACTACAGCACTGTTGGGATCAGCTAGAATACTCAGAATGGTCCTTGCTGTCACTCAGCCTCCAATGAACAATCAGCTACAGCAGTGTGAAAACGTCATAATAATAATAATAATAATAATAATAATAATAATAATAATAGAAGAAGAAGAAGAAGAAGAAGAAGAAGAAGAAGAAATAACATCTGGTTTATCCCCAACCCATCCAAAAGCGTTGTAAAAACCAAAGTAAGAAGACCATTCATAAAGTTAATTTACGAACACTCCTCGCCAATAATATATTTCATGAAAATATTCGATAGAAATTTTGTCAAATTAAGTTACAATTTCATAGCAACTATGTTAAATCTAATATGTAAAAAAAAAAAAATCCTGAAAGTGGAAATAAAGACAATCCTCCTATGTAACTGTAATGTTGCGTGTACTATATGTTAATGATGAAGGTTACTAATTATAAGTGAATATTAAAGAAATATATAACAAATGAGAAATGAAAATATGTATACATATATATATACATATCCTTCTGTTGATATATATATATATATATATATATATATATATAAACAAATAACAATGAATATTATTTAGATTTTTCAGACTGTTGTCCTAATTCTTATTGGTATATATACAACATTCTGGCCGATGGGGCCTCCGGCCTTCTTCACGTGTTTTTCGACGAACTTGGGAACCTTCTCACCGAACTGGGGAATCTTCCTGTCGAATTCGGGAACCTTACCGTCATAATCGGCAGCCTTCATGTTGTAATCGGGTGCCTTCACGGAACTTAAAACCGAGCTATTTATTTAATCAATTGGCCGGGTATACATGTTAAGTATTGTATGTTATTATCGACCGTGGTCAGGATTGATCCTGCAACCCCTTCATTTATGTGTTAAATAGTTCTACTTTTATTCTATATGGTTGGCATTGGCATTATATAACTAACGAACGTTGATATGCCCTTAAAAGAGGAAACCAACCAACCAACTGTATACAACAAACACATTTAGTTAAATAATTATCAAGATTCGCAAATTACCTTTTGAATTGACGTTGACTCGTCTAGACCTTGTCTAGACGTCTAGACGTCTAGACATCATCGCTTTGTAATACAAATTCACTTGTGTACTCATGTTCATTTAATTTCTTTGATTGAAAAGTTCTTTGATGCCTGTTTGATCAACTGTCAAAAACTATTCAAATTTATTTTTGATATCCCATATTAGATCATAATTATACTCGGATACACAGAAAACATCCGAGGAAGACCGGACGACACGGCGGCCGAAACATTATAAACTGTATTTATACATACCATGATAAAGATGAGAACAACAGACCAAAAAATCAAAATTATTCAGGTCGACCCTATTCACAAATACCGAATAGCGCGCAAGAGATAATATCATTGGAATATTATTTTACCTATAAATAGCATTAGATTATGGAAACTCCCAAAGTAGCCTAGCCCTAACACTGACACTTACCCTAGCGTCTCAGAAGTTTCGGGAATTTCCGTGAAATGTAATGCTTTTTAAATGTAATCTAATGATATTATCTTCTAACGTTAAAAGTTGGACCTCGACTCTTTTTGATTGTATGTCGTATATAAAAAAAATGTGCATATTAATATATATTCCTTTTGACTTTAGATGAGTGTATGCTGTTCTCTCCTTTCGTTAATTCAGAAACATTTCCAAAAAAAAGACGCCATGCTGTTTATCCAGGATTGATAATGTTAGTCTTCTATCTTCGTGTGCTTTTCGGCTCATTGGTGCGCTAAGCTTGAACGCCCAAACTGCACCAATTTGTGCCGGCTGCACCACTTTTTTTCTTCTGCATTTTCTTGTCTGACGCCATTTTTTGTCATTTCTTACGTCAGCAGCCACATAGTCTATGCATTTATATCTTTTAGCAATGAATGCAGTCAAGATAATGGAGGATGGATTTTCCTATTGATGAGACCACACGAGAATTATTTTCAAGTTCTAAAAGAAGTTACGCAATACGGGAGGAAATTATTCCTTGATGTTTTGAAGAATTAATAAAATCAGAGAGAAAGTGTTTATCATCACTACATCACTGTACACTATAAGGATTTGGCCCCTATATTTTTACGGCATGTGGAATTGAATAAATCAAAATAATTAAGTTTTCTTAAATAACTAGTTTTACAATTGTATGTCATGAGTTTAGAATTAGGTAAACAAAAGATAATCGAAATAATATTAGTTTGGAAATATTTTAGAAACAATAGATAATTGTTTACAATGTAGATAATCTAAGGACAAAGGATTGTTTACAAACGAGAAATAATAGTTGAAAATTCCAATGATAATATTTATATCAATAGAAAACTGAACGGTCATTGGAATGCCACAAGTAACAGAATCAGCTGATATTTGAACATTCCGATTGCAATATCTACGTCATTAGAAAACTGCCGATTTTCAATGGAATGCACAAAGATCAGCTTGATTTTTTATGAATAATTAAATTATAAAAAAGGCCCAATGCGCTGAAAAACTTCAGTGGGGCTTACGCTCTTCCCGACTCGACAGATTTGGGGCAAATGCCTTCTAACTCGACAGTAGGAGCGAAAGTACTCCCCCAACATCGACACAATGGGGAGAAGTCGCTGTCCGAAGACACAAAATCATATATCAGGTTGGTCTCGTATTTTCGTTTCCAATTTTCTCTCTCTTCTCTCTCTCTCTCTCTCGCTCAACAACAACAAATTTCAATCACAAGTTTCAATCACATACAAAACTGCTACAATGTTGACACAACCAATCGCACAAATATAAACAATACATGTCGCACTTGTCACACACAACTACGTACAGACACATACAGTCTGCAACAACCTGCTGAAAGAACAATTGAATATACCAATTGTAAATTAATGTATATAAAGTTTATTTCCTTTATCAATTTGTCTTCTTTTGTTTTCTACGGAAACTTCATTTCCGTAGTGTTATACATTTAAATTGTGTGGATCAAAACTCGTATCTTCAATTCAACTACATAAACACCAAACAACAATGTCCCTACAACACTAACAAAAAGTCTCTAAGAGGCTGATGCTGTCAAAATGTGAAGGGAAAATCACACAACTGACCAGATTGCTGAACAGGTGATGCATTCAAAAAAAATTGTGTGCAGAATTCTGAGACTGTACGAAAACACTAGTCATTTAACTAGTTCGGGATTTTAAATCTGTACGATAATTACGTTGACTATGTGGAGAGTGGAGAAGTAGGGATGGGATCCACAGAGAACCAGCTTCATTTGATGTACGATACATGTTCCTGTGTTGGTAATTATACACGCCCTAAACAAAATAGCATTACTTTTTGACCAACCTCGTAGGTAGATTTGGCACAAGAAACCACGTCTGCGCAATTACGTAAGCAGAACAATAGTTACTGAAAGTAGATGTTCGAAATGTGATGTATAGAATGGCCCAAAGGTCGACAGCACATTAATAATTATTAATTTGAACAGTCTCAGATTTGGACAATCGATAAAAAAAACAATATAAATAAATGGCTACATTTACCTACTTTTGATGATCAATAAGAAAATGAATGCAGTCGAAATAAGAAATGTTGTAAATGACAAATATGGTTTGAAAGTAAATGTATCTACCAAAAGAATCGTCTAAAATTGTAGTTCCAGATTTCTTTGCTGTGGTCGCGATTTCCAAGCAATAAAAAAATCTTCTGGCTCGCGTTATCTCGCGTTATAATAAAGAAAAATATAATTTTTTGGGGATTTTTATAAAAGAAATAATAATCATAATTTTTTTTTCTTCTACAGTGAGTAGATTTTTAAAATTATTTTTCGTTTGTTCTAAGCTAAAGAAAAAAAGGAAAATCATGCTGCCCAAATATACCTATTTCACACACACACACACACACACACACACACACACACACACACATACATAAATATATATATATATATATATATTATATATATTATTTATATTACAATGCGTATATCGTATTAAATTCGATAATTATAGAAAATAACCATGACAAGTGAATTTCGCAAATGATCATGCGATGCTAGAACATCGTACAGTCTGTTTCAACTTTATTAAGTCTCATCAGCGATGTATACTAAGGATTTCTTTCCGACAGAAATCGAAACCGGTAGTCCAGCAGACAAAGTATGTGACTTTAAAAATCTTATATATATATATATATATATATATATATATATATATATATATATATTCACATAAATTCATTTATATACTATCAGTGTACAAACATATACACGTCTATATATTAATGTATATATACACATATACATGTATTCATGTTCATGTATTTGTTTATATATGAATATACATACTTACATATGTGCATATGCATGCGTAATATAATGAAGGACAGTGAGAATGAAAATTGTTTGCATACAAAAGTGCCCAATGCTGAATTAGAAGAATAGGTTTAAAATCTCAAATACAATATTATGGTACTAATTTACCGTAATTAAAGTTTCATGTATATTAGCCAACCCTAAGACACGGGATTGCCCAATATGTATGAAACTTTATTGACAGTAGATTAGTACTAGAATGTTTGAGATTTTATATGCATACATATTTACTTACTGATTTTTATTAAAATACATGTACGTGTGCACCGTATTTAAGCAAATTATTAATATAAATATGAATTGGATAACCGGATCAAAAGTTTTCTTCACCTTACTCTGAACTAGTGCAATGTTTTTTCTCACATAAATTTATTTACCTACTTCAGCGCAAGTGCCCGGGGCCACGATCTTAAAAAGACAGACCCTCCAACTAGCTAAATTCAGAATGTAGCGATCATAGTTTATTATGAGACTTGTTGTTTGCATCATTTAGGTTTTTCGGACTGTTGTCCTCATCTTAATTGTTATATATCCAACATTTCAGCTGATATGTTCTTCGGTCTTATTCAACTGTTCCCACTTCGACAAGAAACACCTGAAGATTACGGGAGGGTACATCGTCCGAAACGCTGTGTATTAGTTATACTATAAAGATGAGGACAACAGCCTGAAAAAACTAAATAATACAAATTATAAAGCGTTATCTGTAAAATTCAGACAAATAATGTCGTTTGCAATCAGACAAAAGTTGTAATATTAGGGCTAAAGTAAGATGTTGACAGAAAGAGCATATCAGACAGGTGATAGTTTGGTAGTGGCAAATGGAGTATTCTAGCCGATCTTAACAATGTTGTTGTCTGGATGGTCTCGATTCTTCTTATTTCTAACTCCTCCAGATTTGTCCATGCCTTTACGGAACGTTTTAAGTTCTCTGTCAAAGTCCAAGTATTTGTCTAATTTTTCAGGGTTTCTTTTTCTTTCTTTTCCTTTCTTTTTCAAGAGATTTCTAGGTATTTACAGTGATGTGGTCTGGATGGCCTAGTTTCCACGTCTATTTTCCAGTTCCCCAAATCTCTTTTCCAGTTCCTTGGGTGCGTTCCATGGACACCAACTACGATTGCTATAACCGTCACCTTCATGTTCCACAATTTTTCATCTCTCTGGCAAGATCCATATATCATTATTCATCAAGAGAGAGAGAGAGAGAGAGAGAGAGAGAGAGAGAGAGAAGGAAACATATATATATAGAGAGAGGGGGAGAGTGAGAGAGAGAGAGACGGTGAGAAATATAGAGAAAGAATCTAGTGAAAATGTAAGAAAACGATCAAGTTCAAATTCAGTTTCAATCTCACGCATGAGATTACTAGGTTGGTCATTTGTCAACGAACATTCTTTATTCATACTGTCACACACACACACACACACACACACACACGCATATATATATATATATATATATATATATATATATATATATATATATATATTCATATATATATATATATATATATATATATATATATATATATATATATACGAGGAAGTGCTGAGATCTGAGAAAGATTTATTTGTTAGTCCTCATATATATATATATATATATATATATATATATATATATATATGTATCGAGGAAGTGGTGAGATCCGAGAAAGATTTATTTTGTTAGTCCTTCATCATTTTGACGTAAACGAAATTGGAAATTAAACCAACGATTCCTTTAAAATCTTGACATTTTACGTTTCCATCACCTGTCATGCAATCTCTTATTGAACAGCCTCTGCTCGGATGTCTTTTCGCCACTGGCCTTCCAGGCCACTGACGCCTCAGGGGTGATACAAGCTTATGCGATTGTAGGCCATCTAGAAAAAAGGGTCGTAGATGACCTAAGCAAGCTTGCGAGATAAAAGTGACAGAACGGAATCCGCAATAGAAAGGGAACACGTTAATAGGAAAAAAGGAAATAGTTCTTTGTACACTGAACATGACGTTTATTAATTCAAACTGTCGTTCATCTTTTTTAGCCTATTGATTTGATGGGTGTATTTACAAAGAAATAAAAATGCATATTTTTTGTTGTTGTTGCCATGAGGACTTTTTTGTTGTATATTCCCACATATAATACGAATAATTTCTTCCCTGGATATGAGCGTGAATCTTCTCAAAAATATACAGATGCCACTCAAATGTAAGTTATGATTGATTGAGTTTTTGATATTTTGGTTAAGAGGAGCTCTTGAAGTAACTATAAGATTGACATGTTGTTTTGGACTTAGTGGCCAAACTGGTTCTTATAATACGTTAGAAACTGGTTCTTATAATACGTTAGAAACTGGTTCTTATAATAAGTTAGAAACTGGTTCTTATAATACGTTAGAAACTGGTTCTTATAATACGTTAGAAAAACGTAAGTGAAAAAAATTCACAATGAAATCCGAACGAAGCAACAAGAAGATAACACATACAGACTTAGTTAGAAACTGGTTCTTATAATAAGTTAGAAACTGGTTCTTATAATACGTTAGAAACTGGTTCTTATAATACGTTAGAAACTGGTTCTATAATAAGTTAGAAACTGGTCTTATAATAGTTAGAAACTGGTTCTTATAATACGTTAGAAACTGTTTCTTATAATAAGTTAGAAACTGGGTCTTATAATACGTTAGAAAAATGTAAGTGAAAGATTCACAATGAAATCCGAATAAAGTAACAAGATAACACATACAGACTTTATTTGTCTAGGCAAATAAAACATGACATAAAACGATATACACAATGAATATTAAATTCAACAAGTCAGTATTTACTAATGTTTGGCAGATCAAAATGGCGGCCATTCAAAGTAAGTAGTAATGATCTTGTGAAACATTCTAGCTTTTTTTATTGCTAGATTTATCGACAAACTCGTACATCTGTCATGTAGTAAATCACTTTATAAATAAGAACAATAATTACTGTAATCAGACAATGAATGGAGTAGTGGATTAATTTTCGAAATATAGTCTGCTCGGAGCCTACATTTTGCAGATACTTTTAACTTAGAAAATTAGTATTAAATTCCGTAGAAAGTAAGAAAGAGTTCTAAAGTGTGCGAGGTACACTTACCTGAGGAATAACCCACAGAAGGCGTACCCGCATGCATACGAGTGAGAGAGAGAGAGAGAGAGAGAGAGAGAGAGAGAGAGAGAGAGAGAGAGAGAGAGAGACGGTGAGAAAAATTGAGAAAGAATATAGTGAAAATGTAAGAAAACGATCAAGTTCAAATTCAGTTTCAATATCACGCATGAGATTAAGAACCTGAACATGGGGGAACAAAGCTGACCCCCAAGTTAGTAGACACACACACCACGCGTCTCTACTCGCCCTGCTAGTTTAGTAAAAGAGAGATGCTAGTTGCCTGCCGGCTGTGTTTAAATACTCAGCTCTTTGCAGCGCCAACTATCAACGAAACCCTCGAGATAAGGGAAGGTAACATTTTTGACCGCTAAACAGTTTTCACTAACGAGAAGAGATTCCCATTGTCTAGAATTCAGAGTTTTCCTTCTCATATACAGGTTGCCACAACAAGGTTAAAGAGCCCAGACTTCACAACTGTTTACCCATACCTCGAGGGAGAATAGTTGGATTCGTAGTTTTCTCAAGAGTATTAGCCCTCGCGGCGTCCAGGATTTGAACTTGTCGCGCCATGTCAATTTCCTACAACGGTAACCAATATACCTCGCGTCTTCAACTGATTGATTGAGTATTTGATTACTTTTAACGGCATGTCAACCTATCTAGTGCTATTTTATGCCAATATAATCATGTATTTTTTACAGTTTTGTGCTGTTGGTTCTTAAGTTATTTTTATTGTACACTGTCCTATCGAATACAAATGATTGTGAGCAGATCAATTTGACCGATAGATGGGAACTTAATATGAACTACCATGAGACAGAGTGGCAGGAGCGTAATAGCAATAAAGGGGTAGTGCCCAATGCCCAGGGCGCCAGATTCAGTTGAGTGTCAGAAAAGTATTTTGGGGGTCTGGCCTCACTAAAAGGGAATATTTTGTAATTGATTTTATAAATATTCTATAATATTCTAAGCCATATCATCATCAACAACAACAACAACAATAATAATAATAATAATAATAATAATAATAATAATAATAATGCGCACGCTTCCCATCACGCATTGCACAACAGTATATAAAGCAAAATACAAACGTGCGATTTCCACTATGCGAGAAATTGACTGTTACCAAGCGCTGTTGACTTTATGTTTACGCTACCCTATATTAAATACACATCCTCTCTCTATCACTGATAATGTACATATCTATAATGAAGATATCTATAAGTATTGCAAACTATATTATCAATATTGATTCATATCTATCTATCTATCTATCTATATATAATATATAATATAATATATATATATATATATATATATATATCCGTAACTGAATAAACAAACACACAACCAACAACGCCAACAAATACAGCCTCTTAAAGCGATCATGTACAGGAGCATTCTCATAAATATATATATATATATATATATATATATATATATATATATATATATATATTATATATATATATATATATATATATATATATATATATATATATATATATGTAACCGCTGATAATATATATATATATATATATATATATATATATGTATATATATATATATATGAAGAATGCTCCCGTCCATGATTGCCTTAAGAGGCAGTATTTGTTGGCGTATATATATATATATATATATGGAGGCACGTGGGCTAGTGGTTAGAGTCGTTGAAAATGGACTCGTCGATTCGAGTTCAATTCCTAGACGAAGCTGTTGCATTTCACATAGCGCTAATACCCTTGGGAAAGGTATGAATCCATATATTCTCCCTCCAGCTATGGTTAAATAGTAGGGCAGACTGGGCTCTTCAGCCTTGGTAGGCAACCAGTCTAGGAGAGATAACTGAATTCAAAATTCCTGAGGTCGGTCGTTGATTGGGTTTGTGGCAACCCTTGATGCACCAATTCTTTCCTATCGACTGTGCCAAAAAGTGTGGATGGTCCAACACAAGCCTTCACCACTATAAACAAATCCTTGTGTGGAGTTCATTGTGTGTATGAACCCTCATACATCGAAAATCGACGGAGAGTCCATATATATATATATATATATATATATATATATATATATATATATATTATCATCGGTCACATATATATACACAGATATATATATATATATATATATATATATATATATATATATATATTATATATATATATATATATATATATATATATGTATATATATATATATATATATAAATGCCGGTCATATTGAAAGTTATAAATTTGTTTCCACCGATATCAATTGACTATGAATCCGACACAATCCGAATAGAAAAAGATAATATTCATTTATATTGTTATAAGTTCGAAAAATATATTTTAGCTTCGTCCTTGTATATACAACGGTAGGAGGATTTTTTAATATATCTATGATAAGCGAGAAACAAAATAAGAGAAACAAAATGTAAGTAGTGTGATACATTAAATTGTGTTTTTCCTTTCCCAACAAAACTGTCACTGCTTTTTTCATAATTTTATTATAATGGAGATTGTGTGTTCTGTTGTCTGTAACCGAAACTATATCAGTACACAAGTCTTAATTACCTGAGTTATTTACGTTACATTCTCCATTATATTATTTTTATTTAAATTTAAACTTCAATTTTAATAAAAATTGTTTTACATTATGAATACTTTTGGCCTTATCTCCATACTAACAACATGCAAGTGTATTTATATGTACAGCAAAATAGTGGTTTACCGTGTTAATGGGAAGGCTAATTTGCACATTGATCTTAAAAAATTGATCTTAATAAATATGTGATTGGTATTATTGATTTCTAATTGTTTAGTTTTATTCTAATGAATATGAGCAAAATTCTCGGGTTAAATCTTAAAAGAAATCCATTAACAAAAAGAAATAACTTTATTTACTTCCTATTTTGATTAAATAGTTAAATGAATGCAATGAGAGACGAGAGTGATTGAAAATAATTTTTAAAGTTGTTATTTTTTCCGATTATTAAATCAACTCATTTTATCTGCATTCTTATTTAGTTTCATTATTCTTTCTAATTTAATATATTTCATTACATTAAAACTTAGATACTTACGCCCGAAGGGTGCATATTTTTGCTAGTGATTATAATAACAGTAGTGGTAACCCAAAAATAATTTTTGGAAAAATTTCCAAAGTAATTCTCTTTTATCATTTAATTTTGGCCATAATTTAAATTCTGGAGATAAGAGATTTCAAAATGTCCGAAGACATTACCGTAATAGATTTCTAAAATCTAATTCTAAAAACATTTCTAAAATTCTGCAGCATAACAGAGGGGTAGATCCAGGAGTTTAAAAGTGGCATGTAAATTAGCACGGGAAAGGTTTTAGAAGGAAAATAAGAATTACGTGTTAGATTAAAATGGAAAAGTTTAAGGATGGATCATCAAAAGCCCACATGACATTTTTTTCTATTGGACGAGCCGTGAGACGTAATGAAGTAGGAGAGAGAACGAGTGAGAGATGAGAGTGTGGAGTGAGTCGGGTACAATGCGTTGACAGAATTAAACAAGCTTTCGGCAGTTGTGACCTGGGGGAAAATAAAAATCTAATGAGAAAAAGAAGTTGCCTTGTGTTATTACTAAAAAAAACAAACTTCTAATGAACATAAGGCAAGATGCCCCCCTCCAGTACCCCAAGTTGGTTTTCAGACTCCAAACAGCAAGTAAATGTCAAACACCTCAGTATCAGCCCAGCAACCAAGATGCGAGGCTCTCCAATGTAATACAGATCCATAGATAAGTATATAATATATATATATATATATATATATATATATATATATATATATATATATATAATTTATTATCAACACGTCATCTCTCCATTACGAGATGAAGAGAAAAAATAGCAAAAAATAAAATAAGAATAAAAAATAAAATAAAGTAATGAAGAAATAAATGTTACGTCTTTTACTACGCGTGTTTTTCTCTGTTTTTTACGATTAATTAATACAATTGCTCTACTGAATCTGATGATTGTTCACTCATACAAGTTGGATACCATTTTGACACATTTTTCTTCTAACATTTTTATATTTGCATCACATGATCTGTATTGAACGTTCTATTATTTTAATAATTTGATATCATCATAATTATATATATAGGCCGAAATGTACATACAGAGATTGATTTTTCTCGATTTGTTCAACCTTACATTTGAATAGGTATGCCCGCCTAATTAATTAATTATTAATTAATTAAATTTCAAAATTAGGTACGACTTCAATTAAGCACATATTCTCCCAAAAATTGTTGGCTAAAAAAGCCATATCAAAATAGCCCTATAAGAGGAATATAACCCACTTATAAACAAAACGAAAAATCTAGGAGAGTCCGGTTGGTGTAGGGGTTACGGTCCTCGCCAGTCAGCTTGACAGTCAGGGTTCGAATCACGCACAAGGTGGTCTTCCTATCTATAGCTCTGCTAACGAGGCCTAATAGGCCGAAATGTACACACAAAGAATGATTTTTCTCGATTTGTTTAGCCTTACATTTGAATAGGTATGTCCGCCTAATTAATTAATTATTAATTAATTAACTTTTGAAATTAGGTACGACTTCAATTAAGCACGTATTCTCAAATATATATATATAATATATATATATATATATATATATATATAATATATATATATAATATATATAAGTCATCCACAGACAGGTGTTTCGGCGTTTCACGCCTTTTCAACTATCCTTCGCTAGGAGCGAACTCCGACTGACTATTTGCCAGCCTGATTTCTTAACCTCTCGGCCACTTTGATAGCTGATGTAACGGGGATGGTGTTTAAACTATGAAATAAATAGGTCTGTTTATATATTTTTACGATCACAGAGAAATCTAGTCTGCGAGCAAACAATCATTGCTTATATATGATTGGTAGTGAAAGTTAATTTAAATTACCCCTTAGAGAGCTCTACCAAATTTATGGGAGCATATATATATATATATATATATATATTGATTTAAGTACAAATCAATGCAACTACTTGTCATCAGTATCCATCTCATCTCTAACAGAAATATTCTGCCTGAAGGATTTAAATAGAGTTATTTGAACAGTCTATTCATCTGCCAATCTAAAATCTCTCAAAATAACACTACAAGGGAATAAAGAGCCCCAGATAACAGTAAAGATGAGGAAAATAGTCCAAATAATCCACATGATACTATTTATGAATCCTCATCTCAAAAATTCAGAGCAATAAATAACTTATTAACAAGAACATCTAAAGAATAAAAGATTATAAAACAAATATATGTAAAAATATTTTCTATTTATCTATATATTAATATAGATAAAATACTTATTTTCAACTTGTTAAATACTAGTCAATGCCGGACAACTCTGCTAGTTTATTATATTATTTTATTGCATTAAGAATGCTGCGGATGATCTTGAACAAGACGTGGAAAAAACACCCCACGAGAAAACAGCTGTACAGTCACCTGCCACATATCACCCAAACCATCCGAGTAAGACGGACAAGACAGGCGGGACACTGCTGGAGAAGCAAGGACGAACTCATAAGCGACGTCCTCCTGTGGAAGCCAACACATGGACACGCCAGTGTGGTCCGACCAGCAAAGACGTACATTGATCAGCTCTGTGCGGATACAGGATGCTGCATAGAGGACCTCCCGAGAATGATGAGCGATAGGGACGGATGGAGAGAGATTGTCATGGATATCCGCTCTGACAGCGTGACATGATCATGATGATGATTGCATTAAGATTTATATATTTACGCTCGAAGTGTCGCATATCATTGCTAGTCATATTAAAGGAAAGTCGATGCCATTATAACAAACTGGAAACTCGTTTTGAAAGTCTGCTACATATTACATTCATATCACAATCTACTTATATATCTATGTATGTACGTACGGACATCTTCCATTCGTTTACAAATTGTATATAAATATTTAATTCATAATTATAGATATATTCATTTAGTAGATATAAGTAAGCAATGGCGTTCAGAGAAAAGTGATCCTATCTCTGCTGAAGTTAATATGGCGATTATTTAGTAATTACACCCCAGAGGAATATGAGGCGTCTTTAGCGGATCTTGTTTATCCTGCTAATAACCAATCTTTTGAAGATCAAAGATGTACGACAATGAGCCTTGAGCTGTTTTTTAATCTTCAGAATTAGCTTGAATCTGTTGTCCGATCTGGTGATACGGGCTGGTTACATGGGTCAATCATTGTCTACAGGCATAAATTTAGTTGACAACCTTGATCGACATCGTCAGAGAGTAGGAAGAGGAAAAGATAAGTGGGGATGAAGGGGGGAGAAAAAAAGAGGGAAAGAGAAAAGGCAAGTTTGGAAGAACAAAAGGAAGAAGTATGACAACAAAAAGTATATAAAAAAATCAAGAGAAAGGAGAAATATATATCATCGGATGAAGAGGAATAAATAAAAAACGTTTTTAAAATATAAAAAGTCTTCAGAAGAAGAAGAAGAAGAAGAAGAAGAAGAAGAAGAAGAAATTAGAAAATGAAGAAGAAGAAAGAGATTAAATAAAACAATGAAGTATAGAATGAATAAAAAATGAAAAAAGAATAAAAAATAAAAAATGAAGAAGCAGAAGAATAAAAATGAAAAAAAAAGGAATAATAATAATAATAATAATAATAATAATAATAATAATAATAATAATAATAATAATAAGAAGAAGAAGAAGAAGAAGAAGAAGAAGAAGAAGAAGAAGAAGAAATAGAAGAAGAAATTTTGGAAATAAAAAGAAATACAAGAAAATCTACTAAGAAAGAATTAATAAAAAAAGGGAAGGACAACAAAAGAAAAAAGGAAAGAAAACGTAGAAATAGTAAGGAAGACGGAAACAAGGAAAATAAGAGATTTGAAATAGAAGGGGAAAAGTGCTTATAAAATCAATAAATAAAGAACGAAATCAGAATAACAGAGTTGGAATGGAAAAGGATGGACGGAAGTAAAGAAAGATGGAAAGAAGAAAACAGATGGAATTAAGAAAGAAGAATGAAGAAAGGAATGAAGCATATAAAGATGAAAGAAAGAAAAAGGAAAAGGAAGGAGCGAAGGAACGAAGGAAAGAAGCAAAGAACAACGAATGAAACAAAAAATAAATAACTCATCTTTTTGCAGTAATTACTTTTTCTTTGAGGTGCGTGGTGTAATGGCTAGAGTCATATGAGATGGACTCGTCGACACGAGTTCAAATCCTAGACGAGGCTGTCTTTATTTCACATAGAGCTAATAACCATGGGAAAGGTATGCGAACACTAGATCTCCACCCAGCTATGGTAAATAGTAGGGCAGACTAGGCTATTTAACCTTGGTTAGGCAACCAGTCTTCAGAAGATAACTGAATTCAAGCCTGTTAAACTTGGCCTAAAAAGTAACCTTGTGTCACATCCTGTTTGGGCAGAGGGCTTGGTAAATATGCACTTTTACTTGTAGAAAATCTATACTGGCATGAATAAACAAATAAATACAAAATATACTAAAAACAATAGCAATTAAGATAAAAAATGTTCAAAGAAAAACTATACTCTTTTATCAGATATTAATTTACACATATACATTTCTCTTCCCGTTGAAGCTAACAAGCTGATTAAAGCAGAACGACACCATGATAGAATAATTTATGATTTAGGGAACAGCCTCGCAGTAAATATTTACTCGAGGCTAAGACGACTGATATCTATCTTCGCTTTTCAAATTCAAACCGCGAAATATTTAAGTGATAGAGATGGAAAGGTTAGTTTTACTAAAGCGAAAAACCCCCACCCTGTTAAATCCCTAGACCTACATTATGAGACAGATTATCAATATTAAAGATAACGGACATCAAGGAATAACTTTTATTGATAGATGATTGTCACCCAAGGAGATGAAGAAAAATGGCGTTATCGGTTGGAACTCCCACCAATGGCAGAGATGAATTACTAGTACTATAAAGAAAATGCTTCCTTGTTACCGCTTCAAATAGACATACGCACTGTATAGACATTAGCAAAAGATTAGGGCGACCGGTAGGGACGCATATTATTACTAGCAATGATAGATGACTGACGTATTATCGTTATGGCGCTGCGATGAAGTTTATCGTGCAATGAAGTATATTGTTCTGAAATGTTGTTTGGGGGCCTTTCACTTTATTTGCATGCCATTCGAGATGGGAGATGGATGTGTTTCTTTTGCAGACACAACGACAGCGTTATGAAACTATTTGTTACG
Source organism: Doryteuthis pealeii (assembly GCA_023376005.1). Classification (NCBI taxonomy): domain Eukaryota; kingdom Metazoa; phylum Mollusca; class Cephalopoda; order Myopsida; family Loliginidae; genus Doryteuthis; species Doryteuthis pealeii. The sequence continues at coordinate 73,432,651 of CM042138.1, read as the reverse complement.
CTGTGTTTGTTAAAAGTTCGAAAAGTTTAACGTGGTTATATTGCATAGCTAATCAGAGAATAAATTTGAATAACAAATATCGATACCACCATCACCAATAATAATAATAATAATAATAATAATATAATATAATGCAAATAAACACAAAAGATAATAAAAATGATAGCAATTAATAGTATTATCTGCGTTATTCGGACTATTGTCCCATCTTCATTGTTATTTGTTCAACGTTTCAGCCAATATGTCCTCCGGCCTTCTTCAGGTATTTCTTGTCGGACTCGGGAACCTTCTCGGACTTAGGAACCTTCTTTTCGAACACGGTAACTTTCTTGTCGTAATCGGGAGCCATCACGGAACTTTGAACCCAACCCTTTATTTAGTCCAGGGGGTATCCTGTTCTCATTCCGCTAACCATGGCTGGGGTAGGAGTTGTGTTAATTATTTCTCTATGTTACTGCCTCTACTCAGGATTGAACCCGGAATCCAGAGATAACTGTCACTTAGAACTGTCTTAACCTAACTACCTTATCCACTAGGCCATGTGTCCAATTGGATAATACTAATCATCAAGCCTCATCTCAAACATTCAGACAAATAATAGCAATTAAGATAACAAATTTTGAAAGGAAAACTATACTTTTTTATCAATCAATTTATGCAATATTAAAAAAAATTAAACAATATATAACCATGATAAAATTTCAAATTTATTTAAATTATTCAAATTAATAATAATAATAATAATAATAATAATAATAATAATAATAATAATAATAATAATACTTGTCAACTGTTAAACTTTGCAGTTCTACCAGATCACAGGGTGAAGTTGAAAGAAAGCGAAAAGATGGACAAATACCTGGACCTTGCCAGAGAATTGTAAAAGCTTTGGAATATATGGTCAAAGTGATACCAATTTTAGTTGGTGCACTTGGAACGGTCAAAAAGAACTTGGAAAAAGACTTGAGGAACTGGAAATCAGAGGAAGAATTGAGACCATCCAGACAACTGCATTGCTGCAAACGGCCAGAATACCCAGAAGAGTTCTGGATATCTGAGGAGACTTGTTGTCACTCAGACTCCAGTGAAAGACCATCCGCTAACGCTGATAAGAAAAAGTCATAATAAAACCAAATCAGAAATAATACTCGGAGAAAAGAGAATTACAAGTATTTAGGAATATTGGAAGCGGACACCATAAAAAAAATTAAAGAAAAAGTAAGAAAAGAGTACATCGGAAGAAAAAGAAAACTTCTCAAAACTCGGCTCTGCAGCAGAAATCTCGTCAAGAGATATATTAGCTGGTCTATTTGGACCATTCTTAAAATGGCTAACAGGGGGTTTCGTAAGACAAGGAAATTAAATACAATGCACAACGTTTTAAACTAGAGATATGACATCATCATCATCATGTCCAATGACGTTCCCTCGCCAAACTTCCTCTCATTCATTGCCTCTGGGAGTTTTTCTTCGCAGCATCCAGCACACAGTTGGTCAATGTTGGTCCTGGTCAGCCCACATTAGCATGCCCATGTGCTGGCTTCCATAGGAGTATGTCGTTTATAAGATCGTCCTTGTTTCTCCAGCAGTGTCCTGCATGCCTAGTCCGTCTTACCCGTATGGTTTGGGACATGGGGGTAAGTGGCCATACAGCTGCCTCCTTGTGGGTGCTGTTTCCACGACTTGTTCATGACTGCACGCAGCATTCTTGTGCAGCTCCCATCTAGCTTATTCTCGGGGCGCTTTGTTAGGCTCCAAGTGGTGCAGCCATACAGCAGTACTGATATAACCCCAGCCTGGAAGAATTGTCGCTTTAGCTTGTCAGCGAGATCGGATTTCCATTTGACTGATAATTTGTTTGGGTCCAACCATGCCTTTCCTATTCGTGTATTGATATCGCTCTCTGTGGATGAGATATTACTACCTAGGTATGTGAATTGTTCTACTATCTTAAGAGGCTTACCGTCAAGTGTGGAAATGTCTCCTTTCTTTTTTGAACTCATCAACTCCATTTTATTAGAGTTCACATAGAGGCCAATGTTCTTTGCTGCCTCCTCCAGGCTATGTAGTAGTGACTCAGCCTGTGTCGGTGTATCTGCAAGAAGTGCGAGGTCATCAGCATAGTCTGCATCTGTGACAGTTTGTGCGGGATATCGCCTGCTCCTTGCCTTTCTTAGTGTGAAACCTTTTTCTTTTATGGTATCTAGTTATGTTCGGAGTACATTATCTAGGCATATCATAAATATATATGGTGCTAATGTATCTCCTTGTAGGACTCCAGCGGCGATGTCAAAGAAATCTGTCGCCATCAGGTGAGCGTACCATTGCTTTAGTGTCTTTGTAGAGCATCATTATAGCGGCAACCGTTTCTTTTGGGAGAATATGCTAGTAGTATTTGTTCCATTTTCCCTCTGTGTATGGAATCAAATGCCTTGGAGAAATCTACGAATAGTAGCGTTGCCTCTAGATTCTTTAGCTTGAACCCCTTCTATGATCCGTCGTATAGTCAGGATCTGAGAGGTTGAGGATCGATTTCTGCGGAAACCGTTTTGGTTTTTCCTAAGGATTTTCTCCATTTCGGGTCGGATGCAATTAAGAAGAAGGGCATTATATATCTTAGCTGAAATAGCAGTAAGAGTTATGCCTCTGTAGTTTTTAGCGATTTTTGGGGAATAGGAGAATTCATCCTTTTGTCTATTCTATTTTGTCTATATACTGCATTGCATAGCCTAAGTAGTATGTTATTGAACTTACCCATCTTCCATACCTCGGGGGTATTTCATCAGGACCTGCTGCTTTTATACCTTTTAATTTCTTATGCATCAACAACATTAGGAGGAAGGGGCCTCACCAACATTGAGGATTGTGTCGATTCGAAAATCTGAAGACTCGAAGAATACAGTAAAAAGACAGTACAGTCACCAGTAATAGTAATTGCCACACATGGACAAACAGAAAAACAAAAAAAAATTAGAAAACAGAAAGAGGGAAAACAATTATATGGACACTTCGAGCGGCAAATTGAAGAGATTGCTCATGAGAAGAAATGTATATGGATAAGAAAGGGAAACCTCAAGAGAGAAAGGGAATTCTTATAATAGCAGCTTAATATAATGCCATAAGGAGCATTTAATTCAAAATCAATTTAAATATAAATATAAATATAAAGTATGAATATAAGTATAAATATAAATGATTATTTTCAATAATTACATTATTACTTAATATTTAAATTGATAATAAAATTTATTTAAAAATTTATACAATATTCAAAAAATTATGATTTGTAAAAAAGAACATAAAAATTAAAAATGATTTTAAAAATAATTATAAATATTTATAGAATACTCAAAGATTTATACAATATATAACCATGATAAATTTCAAATTTATTTAAAATTATTCAAATTAATAATTATTTAGATATTATTTTCAAAATCTATTTGAATATAAAGTATGTATATGAAGTATAAATCCAATAATATCAAAGCGAAAATTTAGAAGATGCAACAGAACCGCAAGTGTATATGTGGAGCCAGAGACGAAATTATTAATCCGATAATAAGCGAATTCAGCCATCTAGCACAAAAAGAGTATAAGACTTAGCCCTACTGGGATAGAGGGTAAACAGGGAATTGTGCAAGAAATTAATTGTTCACTCTACAGACAAATGTTTTATGGAGACAACAGAATCCGCCCTATAGAATAAGACGCATAACATTATATAAGATTCTAAGATAGAAATGTTTCACCTAATCACGACCAGAAGACCTTATTAATTCAAAAGAAAAAAACAACTTGTCATCTAAGAGATTATTCCGTTCCGCTGGACCACAGAGTAAAACTGAAATAAAACAAAAAGATAGGAAAATACCTGGACCTTGTCAAAGAGTTGGTAAATGTGTAGAACATGAGTTTGAGGGTGATACCAATTGTAATTAATATCCTTCGAACGGTTGCATTATGGGTAAGGTATTTACCTCGCGTCCAACATATGCGGGTATGACGCAAGGTCGTTTAATGTTGGACCACCCATGAACGCAAAAAATGCGTAGATCCTATCAAGCACTGGGCAATAAACCCAGTCCTGCCCCTTTAACTTAATGGGACAGGTGTTGCTTGAGGGGATAGCCCCATAGGATCATGCCGTTAATTTCATTAACAGACACAGGCTTTTACAGCCCGTGGTATTAATGTGGTTGCCTTATGGTTAAGGAAATAAATGAATTTAAAAAAATCAACGGAGTAAACCTTTACAACTAAATAAATGAATATTTTACATACATATATGAACGGAGACAGTGTGACTGGCCTTCCTTTGTTTCATCTGAAGCTGACAAATTATTACCAGGATTGAGATTAGATCAAAGAGAATTTAGCAGATTCGGAAACGTAAGGATAACAATGCAGATAATGTACCATAAAAAGGTGATTTGTTGGTCAGACCGGAAGAAGTGATAATGTAAGCGTATGCATTCAGCCAGTCGGAGGCATGACCAAGGGAAATAAGGTGAATGCGACATAAGCTAGTCCGATTTGGTGAGTTCAGGATTCAGAGTTGTTTAGTCAGGAGGCTAGCAGTAGGTTTACTACCCAGTCAGGCAAATGAGTTCTCTATCCCTTCTGCACAAGGTTGAGGGTCGAAAGGAATCCGTGAAGAATAAAAACTTATACCGGTAAATTTCTGCTTCCGTGTTGTTAGTGCAAGTAGTCTAGTGATATGAAAGTAGCACGAGAAAACCCACACCAATGGATGCGACCCAAGGGGAATCAGTTCTTTTGAAGTAATGCCGTGACAATAAGGTAGTGATGTGACTATGCCACATGATTAGATGAAGTGTTCAGATATGTAACATATGATTTGGTACCGTGAATATACAAAGCAACACGAGGATTTGGAAAACAGACTGGAACAATTAAAAAATTGAAGAAGATTGGAGACCATTCAGAAAACAATATTCTTAAGATCACCTAGAATATGAGTCCTGGAGACCTCAAGAGACTTGTTGTCACCCACACCACAGTGAACGACCACCAACCAACGTTGATGGGAAAAACTCGCGATGATTGAAATAATAATAGTGATAATGTTCATACATAATTATTTTGAAATGTTATATTTAACTATTTTTATAAATTACAATTTCAAACTTTTATCTGTTACTATTTTTGTACATTACTATTTTAACCTTTTAAATGGTATGTAGTTCCTTCATTACTATTTAACCTTTTATATGGTATGTAGTTTACTCATTACTGTTTTAACCTTTTATATGGTATGTAGTTCACTCATTACTATTTAACCTTTTATATGGTATGTAGTTCACTCATTGCTATTTTAATCTTATATATATGTAGTTCACTCATTACTATTTTAACCTTTTATATGGTATGTAGTTCACTCATCACTATTTTAACCTTTTATATGGTATGTAGTTCACTCATCACTATTTTAACCTTTTATATGGTATGTAGTTCACTCATCACTATTTTAACCTTTTATATGGTATGTAGTTCACTCATTACTATTTTAACCTTTTGTATGGTATATAGTTCATTCATTACTATGTTAACCTTTTATATGGTATGTAGTTCACTCATTACTATTTTAACCTTTTATATGGTATGTAGTTCATTCATTACTATTTTAACTTTTTAATCAAACGCACTTGTAACTAATTATAATGACTTGGCTGACCACGAATTCTAAGAAGCAAACACGAACTGAACACTTTCACAATGTTTCAAGGTTAACATTTTTTAATTTAAATATAGAAGGTAAAAGCTGAAAAATCATTTACCTTTACAGGAAGATAGGAAAAAGTGAAATTACGGTTTAGCTCAGTCGATAGAGTAACTGCCTATGAATCGCAAGGTTCCGTGTTCGATACCAGTCCCCACCAACGCAGCATTTGAGTAGCACAGATTGAGTAATCTGATCTGTGCAGTAAAGTGGGGACCTGATGGTAGGTTTGGCACTCCACCTAAGCAAAATCAATCTCCCTGGTCTAGCACTAGCGAAAAGGAGATAGACACCCTCGGTGCTGGCTGATACCAACAATAGGCCACCCCGCCAACTTTTTTTTAGATCATAAATTAAGAGGATTGTGTGATGATCGGTGTGATGACATGTATAAAAGACTATTTGAAAATGTTCCTATTATTGTAAGAATAGAAACATAAAAAAAACAAATATTCAGAATATGTATTTGTGAATGTATGGTAGTTCAGCCTATATTCGAGCGTTTCAATCTCTCTCTCTCTCTCTCTCTCTCTCTCTCTCTCTCTCTCTATATATATATATATATATATATATATATATATATACATTCCTACTTTTATATTTTATTCTTATACAATCCTATTTCAAAGTTTTATGAATTGCATTTATTTACTTTTGTAATTTCCTCTTCAAAACAATCTAAGAAGCGGAAATGTTTTCATCTGAGTATTTGTTTACACGCGGAACAACATGAAGCCTTAATATTTTTTGTAAATTCTTCGGTATTTTAAACAAAGGAACTTACACTAGTTGTAAAAATAAATTCAGACATTTTCCTACCAAATTCGAGAGATTAGATCATGTTACGAGTGTTATATACCCTTTACTCGGATGTATATACTGAAGAGATAGACAGACTGATAGAAGATATGATGAGGGTTATTACTTGTTTACCCGGAGACTTCTCTTGTGGGGCTTATTTCTCTTCATGGCTTTCTCGGGTTGGTACTTCTTTATTTCTTCGGCTGGTTATTTCTAGTTTAAATAACTTAATCAACAAGACTTGTTTTTCTTTTAAATCTTTATTTAAAAAAAAAAATCACCCAGCCCATATTCCACAGCGGATCGAGAGCGACATCTTAAGAGCCGACAAAACCTCTGCTCTCGACGAAAATCTGGTCGCATCTGACTAAAACTCACGCCTATAATCCCATGCTATCGGAGGGGTCAGTGAAATGTCACCGGTTGTTAATAATCGGCCATGGTACCCTTCCACTGAAACCCCGTTCTTCTGAATCTAACGGACCCTGATTCAGATATTCTTGCTACATAATCCATAAGTTACCTATGAATTATGTAACAAGAGCTTATACGGACTAAAACGAAATTAGATAATTGCTAGGGGCAAATGCTCAAACACAGACTTTGATACACCACATCGATTTTTGATACTGTTGGGTTGTCTTCCCTTGCCTGGAAGAGTTATCTTCCCTCTGGTTCCCGTTTTTACCACCAGTGTTTTTTTGGTATTTAAGCACCTGTTTCAAACTCTGTCTCTTTTTTCTCCGGGAACTCACACACATGGGTTAGACGTTTATGTCTACACCTTCTCGTGTGGGGGCTTCGGCCCCCATTACAGCCACTAGTAAGTGACTTTAGTTGATGGACTCTCCATAGCTGTCCATTACTTCTATATGTACATTTAGATATCTCTTGTGTACCTCCTTATTGTATCTCTATTCATGAATGTGTCCTTTTTATATCTTCTTTGTATTTCTGTTATATGTATCATTTCCATGTGCCTGTGTTAAAGTCAATGTTATGTTTAACACTCGTGTCGGAATTGTTTTGTTCAACCAATTATAACATTATTATAACCTTGAACCTTACAATACAAAGCCGACCACTCTATTGCATGTCAATTCTATTAAAGTATTATTCATAGAAACTATATGCACCCTTACAGCAAATAAAAGTAATTTTTCATAAAGTAGTAAGTATTTATCCAACCCATTAGGAGGTGGGATGTGACGCATTAATGGGCCATCCAGCGACGATGGAATTTGATTTTCAGTTGTAATGGATCTAGGAAACCATTTCACCATGATGGGACGTCATTTCAGGACCCAACCCGATCGCCACATGTAGTATGCGTCTCAAGATCGCAAGTATGGGTCACCCTGCGAGGATCGACAACGCTATTCAGTAGTAATTGATCTGTGAAATCAGCTTGCTACTCATTACACCATAATGATAGTTCGTTATAGTACCCAACCCGTTTGTTACGGGTAGGATGAACACAAGGCCGTAAGTATAGGGCATCCAGCGAGGATTAAAGTTGCTATTCGATAGTAATGGACCTGCGAAACTAGCTGACTAACCATTACACTACGAAGGTGAGCCCCTATAACCCAACCCGTTCGTCACGGTAGGATGTGATAAAAGTTTGTACATATGGGGCAGCCAACAAATATCGAACTCGCTATTCTGTAGAAATGGATTTGTGAGACAAGCTTGCTGAGTATTACACAACAAGGAGGCACCCTTACCCATGCCAACATCATCATCATCATCATCATGTCGCACCAACAGCATGGATATCCATGACAATTTCTCGCCATCCGCCCCTATCACTCATCACTCTTGGAAGGTCCTCCACGTAGAATCCAGTATCCGCACAGAGCTGATCAATGTAGGTCTTTGCTGGGCGGTTCACCCTAGCGTACCCATGTGCTGGTTTCCACAGTAGGATGTATCTTATGTGTTCATCCTCGCTTCTCTAGCAGTGTCCACCATGTCTCGTTTGTCTCACTCGGTTGGTTTTCCATTAATGTTTCCTTTACACCAGTTCCGATTGCTTAGAAACTTGACCTGAAATGCTCATTCTATGGTGCTCGAAATTTTTGCAACATTTCCAATTGTATGTCAGGGAAGACCCCGTAGCGTAATTGCTAACGCGCCAGACAGTGGCGTCGTAGTAATCGAGTTAAATTGCAGACATTGTGTAGCTACGACCCCTTCAAAGCCGCAATACATGTATCCCTTATTATAAAAGAGTAACAAGTAGCGTGGCAGGGATATTGCTTGTTACCTTAGAAAAATCGACTGAAGAAAGAGTCCACCTTGTCCTCAGCAAGGGTGGAAGGAGAGAAAGGAGGAACAGCTTAGGGAACTTGCTTTTAGAACTGACCCCACGTGATCCTCATAGTGGCTGCTGATGCCCGGTGACGCCGGGTCACCCGTCCCCTAACATATTTCCAGAAATATGTACACAAATGTTTCACTTACTACTTTTCCTCATACTGTCGGATTAATGTCTATTTTTCTCTCCTACACAAATATGACAGTATGTATGAATTTTTCTGTATATTCCAAAGTTTCAAAGTAATAAAATGATTATTATTTTTTAAATAGACCTATTATATCAAGTGTCTACAAACGTTCACTGTCTATTCCTTTGTTATTAAGATACTGCTGGGAAAGTTGGCACGTATATGATATTCCGAATATCTCTTGGGGTATGGCGCTAAAATATGACTATTGAAAAATGCTTTCTAATTCTGTCTTCTAACATCTGGCGTTGTTTCGCGATAATGTCCTCGGGGAAGGCATGTACTTAAACCTTTGTCGCACTTCCCTTGTGTCACGAGTAATCGTGATCGGTTTCTTGTCACTGGAACAGTGCGATAGAATATTAAAAGCTTTTTCTTGTATGGTGTATTGTGGCAAGAGAGAACAAAACAGGATGTTGCTCTGGGTAGGATTTCTTTATAAAAAAAGAAGAGGTTGATATGTGAAATTCACTTCGTTCTTGTCAACCGCGAAATCTATATTGACACAGTGAGTGCTGGCCTATGTATTGCTATATTCGATGCTGCCAATGATATAATAACAGTCATATACAATTATAGAAATGAAATCGGTGTCCCGAGTTCAAATCCAGCTTATGTGACCATCCTAAAATCCGAATATAAAACGGGTAAGCATTAACTCCCACCTTAGAACCACAATGAAAGAAAGCGAAAATACTTGGACCTTGCCAGAAAACAAACCGCGGAACATGAACATGATGGTAATAAAATATGTTTAGGAATGGACACTAATGACTTGGAAAGGAGACTGGAGATATAGGAATGCAGTGAAATCTAGACCATACAGACATTATTAAGAGTAGCTAGAATACTCAGAAGAGTCCTGGATACCCGAGGAGCCTCTGTTACTCAGACTCCAGAAAAAAGGCCGCGAGTTAAAACTAGTGTAAAACTCAGAAGGAGTAAAATACTGTCTACTTTGCAGCATCAGATCTTTATCAGTTTAGGTGTTCGCGTTTTAACTCTTTGCCTACATAAAGTCGCTCACGGCGACTCATTTACCAAGAACTGTTTGTAAGCCTACTACATCCAAGCAAACTAATGGTTAATTCATCATAATACAGCAGAAGAACTCATATTACCATAATATTAGGAATTTATTTGAATACAATGGCTCTAGTGTAGATAGATAGGTAACTCTGAAATATCACATCATAAAGGAAAAAATAACCAAAATCTGGGCCAGCCATGGGTGCAATTTGGTAGGCAAAGAGAAGAATACTCAAAAATAGGAGAAGGAGGAGGTAAAATTAAAGGTTGGAGGTTTCCAGCTTCAGAAATCAGCGTACGTATCCTTGGCTTTTACGTTATATTGTTTTTTTACCATATATATATATATATGGTGTGTGTGTGCGTGCGTGCGTGCGTGTGTGCATGTGTGTGTGTGTGTGTGTGTGTGTGTGTGTGTGTGTGGCTCTAAACACAAGAAATAATAATGCTTTTATTCAATAGACCATTAATGAGTGCGGAATGACGTCATCGAATCTTTGAATTAATTCATACATTTATAATTGATTACGGCATCTTGTGATGTAATGGTTAAAAAGCTGGTACCGCAGATCCATTACTACCGAATAGCTAGTTTAATCATCGCTCGATGCCTCACATCGGCCTTGTGTCACATCCTTCTCAATGCCAAAATGGATTGGATGAGAATGGGCGTCCCATTATAGTGTAATGGTTAGCAAGCTAGTCTCGAATGACTGTTACTACAGAATAGCGAGTTCTATCATTGGATCCCTTATAACTGCGATTTTGTATTACATCCTACCTATGGGGGGACAATTTGGGTTAACTTATTACCTTAGGGTAATAGCCGGGTTCGGAAAAGTTCCCCTGATTTAAACGAGGTTTTTCAGTCATTGCGTCCTTTGGACAGCATTTCTATTTGCTTGTAATCGTCAATCTCCCCCCGGAGGCATGAGATTAGTGTTGAATGGTAAGAGTAATGGGAAAAAGGTATGTATGGCTTGATATTCACTGAAGTTAAATGACGAAGAAGTAGTAATCGAATTTATCTTGAAAGACGTTTAATTTCTGCATTTTTTGCGATTTTTTATTTATTTTTTTTTGTACAGCGACTGTTAACTTAAATATAACTTTGTGGGTTTTAAATAAAGTGGCACCAGCAATAATTTCCTCACTAGTTTTTAGTTTCATTGGTTAGTTGGCTGTTTAGATTTACGGCATGTTAACCCTTGAGTTAGGGACCGAAGAAGATTTGCTATATTCATTCTTGGTGAGTTTTCACATTTTTAAACTCATTTTTAGACTCATTTTAAAATTCATTTTTAATCTATTTAGCCATTGGATTGGACCCTAACAGGTACTACCACTCTGGGCCAGGGTTTACTTGAGAGAAGTGTTGAGGAAGGGGTTTAACGGGATTATTAAGGTCCACCGGAGTGTGATAGTGGAAATAAAACTGTGGGCGGACAGCTATAGAAAGAGAAGAAGAAATAAGAGAAACTAAAGGTTAAAAAAAGGAGGAGTGGCCACACAATGGGTTGCCGGTAATTTGGCCGAGGTATGTCCCCGGAAGAGGAATTGAAAGCCGACCGGAAGTTCTGGGTGTCGAGCGGAAGCGGAAGTGATGTGGTGAAGAGGAACGAGAAACAAGAAAATTGGCCTGATTTTGCCTTTCGGCGGCGTAGTTTTCGGACGGGGCTGCTGGTCCCTAGTTTGGGATAGCGAGATAATTGGTACTATTTTAAAAGGTACAGTAATTTGACAGTGTCCTCTCTCTCTTTCTCTCAGTCTTTCGTTCTCTCCGGAACAGAGCCCACGACACGAGCCTAAAAATAAATGCTAATCCCTTGTGACCATATATCTTATGTGTCTGTTGTACCTTTTTTATCGACAATGACGACCACCACGTAACAGGGGTACTCCAAACCCCCTCAGAACTGGAATCTTACCACTAGATGCGGTTTAACATCATATCCCGGACACTAAGACTCTCAGCAACCGCCTTCTAGGTCCTATATAATAAAAAGGATTATGGTTTGCCATAAGGTCGGGACAATCATATAGGTGTTAGAGATTGAGATGACCAGCCGATTGATCGGGTGAAGGGGCTCTTCGTCGGCCTTTCCAGCCCAAGTAAGGGTCACAGTGAAGTGTTGCATGTCATGGTTCTCAGCCATCAGGATTTCGTCCTTAAGCATCATAGGTTGTCATCCACGGCCAACAAGTGGTCCCATTGGGGGAAATCTACAGCTCCATCCGAAAGGTCTGATTATGAATGCGTCCTTTATCAATGGAAGTCAAACGACGAAGAAGCAATACTCAAATTTGTCTCCAAGAGGAAGGTATGGTGTATAATTTCCATTTAAGAAATATTCTGCGTATTTTTGCTTTTTCTCCATATGTTATATACCCTTCTAACATACTCGGGTATATAATAGAGAGAGACAGAAAGACAAACAGATGATGATAGTTGATAGTCTTACTTTACATTCTGATTACTTCGTCTACTAGTCTGGACGCCATAATCCGTCTAATGGGCTTCTGCTGAGGGTTAGCTCTTCTTCGTTGGTTCTTCCTTGTGCTGGGCTGAACATTGCTTTTAATAATTTAATTAACACACACAACTTGGTTGTTACTTGATCAAGTTTTATTTCCAGCCCTGCCCATTTGATTCCACCCGGGGAGTTGCGAGCCCTAAAAACATCCTCTCTGAGAGGGTGCCGGCTTGCATCCGACTAACTAAACTAAGACTTATTCTCACGCCTGTATACCGGGAGGTTAGTTGGAATGTCATCGTTGTCACTCATTGGCACCAGTAACTTTCCATGGACCACGTCATTTTTATGTTTAACAGACTCTAATTCAAAATTCTAACTACAAGTACGTTCATAATAAAAACTGCGCATAAATTATGTAACGCATTCAGTGACTTTAAATTTAGATATATCTTTGTACATTTTGAATAAATCTGCTCTTGCTATAATTTCGTAACAGGTCTCAAGTGCTGTTTTCGGCTGCACGATTTAAAAAAATCTGCTATTCGCTTACAATAGGGCAAAAATTCCCTGCATAAAAATAAAGACGATTCTTTTTACTGTATTATTGACCCTCTAGTTTTCAACAAAAAAAAACCTGAGAGATGGGAAAAATAAAACAACTCACAGATACTTCAATTGAGGTGGAAAAGCAATACATGTTTTGTTGTTAAATAATTTGTAAGGTAACCGTTCTCTAGAGAAAGATAAAGACATTTCGTACTGAATCTTCTTCAGTATATTTTGTCCGTGACCAAATCAAGCAGGATAAATAAATATTCTTTTGTAAGAAGAGAAACATCAACACGACAAACAGTTTCACGTGAGCGTGCGTGGACGAAAAGAGAAATAACGAAAACAAAAAACCGTAACGCCAACATAAAACTTTGGAGAATTTTATAGCCTCAAACACGATAAAAGAAGGGTTTACAAAATCAGACATAAAACAAAATGGTAGTCAGGAGCACAAGTAAATGTGTTGGTCATAGTTATTTAGAAGAATTATGTTGTATCACCTACAACAAATTCGAGGTGATGGGTTTATCGTTTGGTGGTTGAAGAGGCAAAACTTCTACGATTGTTTCTTTGAATCGAATCTGTTGTTATGTAGCCCCATTTGATATATTATCCGGCATTCTGTTTATTTTACCATCAGGATTCTCCCTTCTTTGGATCAAGGCTGGGAGTTTTGTCTTTGGATTGGGTTGGGCATCTGTCTCTGTCCGATGGTTCTCTCTATATCTATCTATCTATCGGTAATGTATGAGGAAGTGCGTCCCGGTCCCCTGCCTCTGAAATTGCTGCCTGGTGAATTTTAAAATAACGACCCTCAACTATCGGCGCCACAGCGGTGTTACTTGAAAGAAAACAACCAACTTAGGGCGCTAAATGTATTTGAGGCGGGGGGGGGCTCATTTTTGTCTTAATTCTTGTTTATTTATTTTTTCCATTCGAAAGAAAAAAAAAACCTTTTTTTGTCGTAATTCTTATTTTTCTTTTTTGTTGAAATTATTATTATCGTAATTTGACGTAATTCTTGTTTATTTATAGAAATTTGTGATATTTCTTGTTTAGATAGTTTTGAACAAATGGAGATAGATAAATAGATAGATAGACAAACAAACAAAACGATATAGATAGATAGGTAGATAGATAGATAGATAGATAGACAAACAAAACTATATGTAACACCGCTGTGGTGCCGATAGTTGGGGGTCGTTATTTTAAAATTCACCGGGCAGCAATTTCAGAGGCAGGGGACCTTGCTCTTTTTAAATCATCGAACAACACGGAGACATATTCTCGTTACCACACACAACTATATTCTTCCCAATGCCTTTTGACTCGCATATGCGTAGGAGGGGCTACGATGTTTTCATTCTATCCCTTTATCCGCAGTGCCTGTTAGGGTCCCATCTATGCGACAAATATACAAAATGAGGTTAGTAAAACGTGTTTAAAAAACAAACTGAGTTTGAAAACAAAAAAAGAATACACCAACAATAAGTAAAACAAAACGTCTTCGGCATAAAATAACGTAACAAGGGTTGACATGCCGTAAAATCCAACCAACAAACACTCATTTATTTTCAGGGTCCCTGGAAGTATATGGAAAGGGATAACGAACATTATGTGCGAGATATTTTCTATTCTAGTAGGAACCAGCTCTTTTCGTTTAGATCCAGTCGCTCTCCAAGTTGTAGTACCTATTAGTGTCCCATCAATGGGTTAAACAGATTGAAATATTGATAAAAGAATGTGTTATAAAAATGGATTTTATATGAAATAATACCCAACAAAAATAATTAAAGCAAATTTATCTGGTATAAAATAAACCAACAAGGGTTGACATGCTGTAAATTTCAACCAACTAAACAACTAAACCTAAAATGAAAGTACGAGGTATGTCAAAAAAGTTCTAGTATGACAGAAAACTTTGATGTGAGGGGCAAGGTCCACCGTGAGTTCTTGCCACAGGGCCAGACGATCAACCAGCATATCTACAAAATGAAACTGTGGCGTGTGCTTCGTTCAGAGTGCAAAAAGAGGCGAGAGATTTGGCAGAAGAACTCATGGGTGCTTCATCATGACAACGCACCTGCCACCACTGCCATGAGTATCTGAGAGTTCCTGGCCCAGAACAACATCACTGTTCTAAATGAACCTCCCTAATCGCCCGAGATGGCTGCATGTGATTTTTCCTCTTGTTCAATATCAAGAGAGCCCGTTTTGAGGATGTTCACGACATCAAAAAGGCTGTGGCGACTGAGCTAGGGAGAATCCCGGAAGAATCCTTCCAGGAGTGCATGCAAGCGTGACAGAGAAGGACGGGAAAGCACATTAGACTCCAGAGGGTTATTTGAAGGGGATAACTTTTATTTTGTAGTTTGGATTTGAAATAATAATAAGACACGAGTCTTGGAACTTTTCTGGCATACCTTGTTATAGTACTGTAAGAAGAGGTTCAAAGTTATATATACTTGAATACAAGACTCCGACGAAGGTTGACAGACAAAACATTTAATATGGTACAGCACATGGATATAACAAGATACATAATACATAGGTAAAACAAAGTTACATGTAGAAAGATAAATACACATTCATGAATGGTACAAAATATACAAAAAGTACAGACATGAGACTAAGAATAGTCCATGCTGTATAATTCACTTACAGTAATGTAAGGGGGCGAAACCCAACGAGAAGAGGTAGACCAAAATCTATCCCATGTGTCTCGTGGTTACTGGAACAGGAAAAGAGAGAGAAGGGTTTGAACCCGGCGCTTAAATACTATAGCCCCTAGCGGGCACCAGCAAACTAAACCGGGCAGACAACTCTCCCAGGCAAATACTAAACTAACGCTACAGTACCATTGGAGTTCGAACAAACTTGCCGCAGTACAACACGTTAGCCACTACTCCTCGTTGAGCCTCCCGCCACACATAGTTAAAAGAAGATGAGCAACAATAAAACAACTTTAGCAGACGTGTCATATCATCTGCCCTATTTTGGCATCTGACAATCATTTTGGCTGGATGGAGTGTTCTTATTTGCCGTTAAGTTAAGCCAAATGACGAATTAATCGGTGGCTATTCTTATATATGTATTTGATAAGAATGTGTCGAAGCTTTTTCATGTGGTTGAATGTCAGATAGAATAGAGAATTATTAATAGCAAATTTGGGCGAGGCAAAAACGTTAAAGAGGCTATGGCGATCGGGTAGGAATATGCAAAAGAAGGTGTGGGCTTTGAGGAATAATTTTGCTAAGTGTTTGAAAGAAAGAGAGAAATGGACAAATAATACATTACTTCACAAAAGAAACCCAACGCACTCTTGTAGACAGACTGATAGATAGATAGATAGATAGATAGATAGATAGATGGGGTTGTATATATATATATATATATATATATATATGGAATACGTATATGAGAGTCGGCAACCTTTCAGTACTTAAATCATGTGAAATAAAAATGATGGCTCTGGATAAGAATTATAATGTCTAAAGATCAAACAAAAAGATTTATCTTCTAGCGAACACTCCTCATAATATGTTTATTTATAAATAGTAATATCAGTGTCTTTGTGTATATCTGCCTGTCTCTTAGTCTATCCATATATATATATATATATATATATATATATATATAGTATAGGGAGAGAGAGAGAAAGAGAGGGATGGATAGAAAGAGAGATAAAGAAACAGACAGTATATATATATATATATATATATATATATATATATATATATATATATATATATATAAACTATTAGGACATATCTCTAGTCTGACATTTTTAATGTGTTCATTAATACGTTTTTAGCAGTCCTGAAATTCACGCCTATATGAATCCACTTCGAAAGATTACAAGAAATGGATTACAAGAAATGCAATATTCACAAGCGTCAAATACTGCTGCTGCTGCTGCTGTTCTTCTTCTTCTTATTATTATTATTATTATTATTATTATTATTATTAATATTATTATTATTATTATTATTATTATTATTATTATTATTATTCCTAATTGTTTTACAAGGTTTTGTAGTAGTGTGGATGTTTTTTGTTTCGAGAATGTGTGTACTTGAATCCTTTGATAAAATTATATATTTACGCAAAAATAATTTCTTCGAAATTTTGGTTTTATTACTAATCTTTAATAGTGTTTTTATTAATTTTACGTTTGTAAATTTCAAAAGCTTTTATTTTAATATGCTCTTTAAAGGATCTGGCATATTCAAGTTGTGTGAAGTACTGTTCTGTATAATCGAGTTCATAATTTGTTGCAACAAATTGTAAGCCTTCTCAGATAAAAACCTATTATTATTCTATTTTTTATTTTGGTATTATCATGCGAGTCAAATAGGATATGATGATTCTTATTTGTATACTTATTATATGCTTTAATTTCTAATTTATTTTCATCTTATAGTATAACTAAAAAGGGTAAGGTTTTAAGGAAAAGTATAGTAGGATGTACGTTATTTAATTTCTCTGTAATTTTTGTTATGTCTAAACTTTGTGGATGTATAAATGATATATAATGTATTTAACAGAAGTATTCAAAATATGTTGGTATTCTGTATTAAAAAATGTTTCAAGAAATTCAAATAAAAAAAAGGTCCTTTGAGATAAATAATACCAAAAGATTTCAAATATTTTGGTTACATACATATTTACTCAACCCCGGTATGAGCAGGATGCAACACAAGGTCAATTTCTTAAGCAGGGTTTAACAGGTTTGTATTCAGAGTTTTCTTCTACTAGACATATTACCATGTCATTGTTAAAAATTCCAGTCTGTCCTATTTAGCCATATCAGGAGAATAATTAGAATCATACTTTTCCCAAGGGTATCATTGCTATGTGAAGGGTTTCGTATCGATTTTCTTTTGTTTTTGGTTCTTCCTTATTTATTCTTTATGAATGTTAATTGCATAATATGCTCATGATTCTTTTTATATGTTTAAATCTTATGATTTATTTATGAACATTAAATTCTCTATCAAAGGAGTTGAGTATTACACAGATTGAGGAAGTGGATTAGATGATACAAGTTCAAATCCTGGAAGAACTGTCTACGCTTCACTTTCACGATAATTACTTTACGAAAGGCATGAATCCCTCCCCCCTCACAAACTCTGGCTAAATAGTAGTGCGACTTTACTTATGCAGCTTGTGTAAGGTAACCAGTTTTTGTCAAAGGAAAAGAAACTCTTAATTCAAACCTTCATTGGTGCTAATGTATCTCCTTGTAGGACTCCAGTGGCGATGTTAAAGAAATCTCTTTCGCCATCAGGTGAATGTACCATTGCTTTAATGTCTTTGTGAAGCATCATTATAGCGGCAACCGTTTCTTTGGGGAGATCGTATGCTAGGAGTATTTGTTCCATTTTCCCTCTGTGTACGGAATAAAATGTCTTGGAGAAATCTACGAATAGCAGCTTTGCCTCTAGATTCTTGGCTCGAACCCCTTCTAGGATCCTTCGAATATTCATGATCTGTGAGGTTGTGGATCGATTTCTGTGGAATCTGTTTTGGTTTTTCCTAAGAATTTTTTTATTATTTTGGGGTCAGATGCGATTAAGAAGAAGGGCATTATACATCTTAGCTCCAATAGTAGTAAGAGTTATGCCTCTGTAGTTTTTAACGTTTCTGTGGTCTCCCGTTTTGGGTAATGGGAGGTTGCAACCTTTCGTCCATTTATCTATTCTATTTTAACTATATACTGCATTGCATAGCCTAAGCAGTATGTCATTGAACTTTCTCATCTTCCATAACTCGGGGGATATTTCTTCAAGACCTGCAGCTTTTCAACTTTTAGTTTCTTTAAGACTTCGTTGAGTTCTTCTGTTGTGAAATCACCCAGTTTGATGTCTAGAATATATATATATATATATATATATATATATATATATATATATATATATAATATATATATATATATATATATATATATCAAATAGACTGCTATACATCTCATCTATATATGTATATATACATGCATACAAATATAAACAAGTATATATATGTGTATATATACCTATGAATAAATGAATATATATATGTATGTATATATATATAAATTGTCATAAATAAGTATGTACACAAATATATATATATATATATAAATATGTACAAATCTATAAATACATAAAGTAATAAATATATATGTGTGTGAGATAGACTCTGTGTGTGTGTGTGTGTGTATGTGTGTGTGTGTGTTTTGTGTGTGTGTGTGTGTGTGTGTACATAAACTATATGTGAGAATCAAAAGATCTGCAAAATTCTTATCTTGTTGGCAAGCCAGGCAGGAAGTTAGAGACCGTTGCCTCAAGTTGTCTCAAGTGGCTTCTTCAACGGGAAAGTTCAATAATATTTGAATGAAATAAAAAAAATATTCGCTGACGGAAAAGGAAATGTTTATAATGACAAATTGTTTGCTTAACTCAGTTTAATATTGAAGACTCACAAGTGAAATCTATTTTTTTGTTGCTGCGAAGGTTTTCCATTGCATCTGACATCCGAAAATGAATGAATGTCAATAGACTTCACAGAAAGATGCATTGATGAGAATCTCAATCACGGAATGTTCCGCTCCCCTCTTCTTGTTCTTGTTCTTCTTGTTCTTGTTCTTCTTGTTCTTTTTCTTTTTCTTCTTCTTCTTCATTTCCTTAGAGAAGAAAGCAAGAAGGAAATGAAGAAGAAGAAGAAAAAGAAAAAGAACAAGAAGAACAAGAACAAGAAGAACAAGAACAAGAAGAGGGGAGCGGAACATTTGTCATCCATGTGCCATCTTTTCAAACCGTCTCTCTCTCTCTCTCCCTCTCTCTCTCTCTCTCTCCTCTCTCTCTCTCTCTCTCTCTTCCTTTCCCTCTAGCCACTTTTTCTCTCTCTCTCTCTTTCCGTCTCCTCTCTCTCTCTCTCTCTCTCTCTCTCTCCCCCCTCAATCGTCAACTTCTTTCTTTAGCATATAGCCTTTCTCTTCACTCAACGTCAAACTGTCTCTCGCTCACTCTCTCTCTCTCTTCCTCTTCCCCAACACTTTTCTCTCTCTCTTTCTCTCTTTATTCCTCTCCCTCTGGCCACTTTTATCTCTCTCTTTCCGTCTCCCCCCTCTCTCTCTCTCTTTCTCTCTCTCTCTCTCTCTCCCCTCAATCGTCAACTTCTTTCTTTAGCATATAGCCTTTCTCTTCACTCAACGTCAAAAAGTATCTCTCTCTCTCACTCTCTCTATCTCTCTCTTCCTCTTCATCTCCCCCTAACACATTTCTTTCTCTCTCTCTCTCTCTCTCTCTCTCTCTCTCTCTCTCTCTATCTATCTATCTATCTATCTATCTATCTATGTTCGTCAACTTCTGTCCTTACCCTATAGCCTTTCTCTTCACCCAACGTCATATCCTCATTCTTCTTCTTCTTCTTCTTCTTTTGCAAAACTTGTGAAACAGAAATCAATGAGTCAGTTTTCACGCCTTTCGCTTCAATATGAAATCCATTCATAAAGAAAACAAAAAAGCAAAAACAAAACAAAACATTGTTCATTATTTTCTAACTTGACATTTTCCGAGTAATTGTAAATTCTCTTTTGTCGATTTTGTAATAGTTTTCTGTTTAGAGGTGTCATCTACTTGTTTTAACTTATTTGTCGATCAATGATAAACATAGTATTATTTGAATTGATTTTCTATACACACACACACACATAGGCACGCGCACACATAAGTAGGCTTAGATAAATTCTTTCAAAACGTTATATAAACATGTAAGGTAGCAACCACTTATAGAAACAAACATGTTTATCAAATTGTAATATATTTGTGTGATACAGTTTCTAGCAACAATTTTTAACAAATAGATTCACGAGATTCATCTTGAAAGCAAAGAACGCAGTATTCTTGTGATCTAATGTGTGAAGGTAACTCTGATTTAGATAAATGGAACATGTATTTTTTTCCATAATATTCATCCCGTCGAAATGATGATACTATACAGTGGGAAAATAAGTACTTCATCACCTGCTAGCGTCTTTTATACAGACTAGCAAATATATGCACCCTCCGGGTGCAAGTATTTAAGTTTTAATGTAATAAAATATCGTATTAAATTAGGAAGGCTAATGAAACTAAATAAGAATGCAGATAAAAAGATTTGAAACGGAGGGGGTATAATCGAAAGATAGAACAACTGAAACTTACTCTTCCATCACTCTCGTCTTTCATTGTTCTTTTTCTAATTTAAGTATTTAGTTATAAGAGGAAGTAAAGAATAAAATGACAGTTATTTTATCTTGTTAATGGATTTCATTTAAGATTCATTGAAGAGATTTTTGCTCATATTCATTAAAATAAAACCAAACAGTTAGAAATCAATAATACTAAGCACATATTTATTAAATTCGATTTTTTAATATTAATATGCAAATTAGCCTTCCCGTTCACACTGTAAACCGCTATTTTGTTGTATATATAAATACAATTGCATGTTGTTAGTATGTAAATATGGTTAACAGTATTGATAATGTAAAACAATTTTATTAATAATTGAGGTTTAGATAAAAATAAAATCATGGAGAATGTGATGTCAATAACTTAGAGAATTGTGACTTGAGTAGGAATATAGTTTCGGTTATAGACAGAAAAACACACAATCTCCATTATAATAAGATAGAAGAAATAACTGAGTAATAAGACTAGTCCATATGCCTCCTGGTCACATAACTGGTCTGTTGGGCATCGATCATTACTGGTTGGGAGGGGGTGAATTTTATTTTTTCAATAAGAAAACAAATAAATGTTAAAAAGTATATATAATTCGATTTTCTAGATTTCAAAAAAATATTCTCTCTCTCTCACTACCCTGAAAATTAGATGGAGCAACCCTGAAAATTATAGACCGTTCCAATTTTTGTAAGGTAGCAAACTCTGAAAAACAGCAGTGGATGAAATATTTATTTACCCTACAGCAGATCTACTAATATAGAACATATATCTTATTGCACAATAAAAAAAATCTTTTTCAAAAATGAAGGTACCTCTTATCTAGAAAAATACAATATATACTTTTCTTAGCTCTTAAAAATACAATTTTTTATAAACTTTTAAGGACATCTTTATAATCATGTGAGATACTGATTCGTATATTAAAATGCATCTTTCTATTCAGTATTGACCAAATTCCGCCAAATCTGACAAAGAATAAACTTTGAATTCAAGCCTCAGTACTCATTGCCATACAAACAAATTGCGACACTATCGAGGCCTATTTTTATGTTGTACCCGGTAGATTTTTACTGTTATTTCCATTATATCGTTGAATACAGCTCGTTGAAATATTTCTTTAGCACATAAAATATATTCCCCTTACTACTTATCAAAGCTATATTTAACATCAATGCATTGTGGTTGTGGTAAAAAATTACTTCAATTGGGTCATGGACTCTAAGAAATAAAATAATGGAGATGCGTCATGGGAAAGAAAATAAGAGCGAGAACGAGAGAAAGAGGAAAAGAGTGAAGAAGAGGCTAATACGGACGAAAAGAGGAGAAAAAGAGAGGGATAATGAGAAACAGGGACGGATGAGAGAGGGGACTAGAGAGAAAATAACGGGGCGAAAATGCACACAGAAAAAAGAGAAAAATTGTAAAAAAGAAGACAGGGACATTCTAATTTATAATTAACCATTGTTCACACATATTATAAATAGCGGTTGTTAGTTAACATCAATGAGAAAAAAGACAGAAAAGATGAGTGAGTGAGTGAGAGATATATAGAGGGGGAATAGAGAGAGAAAGAGAGAGAGTAAGTGACATAGAGAAGGAAGATGTTAGATTACTGAAAAGAAGAAAGACAGGCAGACAGACAGACAGACAGACATATATATATATATATATATATATATATATATATATATATATGAGAAGTAAATACACAAACGATGTGTTTTGGTATGGCTTTTTTTAGCTGACAATTTTGGGGAGAATATGTGCTTAATTGAAGTCGTACTAATTTTCAAAATTAATTAATTAATAATTAATGCCCGCCTAATTAATTAATTATTAATTATTTAATTTCTTAAATTAGGTACGACTTCAATTAAGCACATATTCTCCCAAATATATATAATATATATATATATATATATATATATATATATGTGTGTGTGTGTGTGTGTGTGTGTGTGTGTGTGTGTGTGTGTGTAGAGAGAGAGAGAGATAGAGAGAGAAATCCATAGAGTTAAAATGAAAGGTTGAGAAAATAAGTGTGAAAGGAATGAACACAGAGAAAAGAAAGGAAAGAAAGAAAGAAAGAAAGAAAGAGATAGAGAGAGAGAGGGAGAGAGAGAGAGAGAGAGAGAAATAGAGACAGAAAAATCCATGGAGAAAAAGGAAGAGAAAAATAAAAAAATAAATAAATAAATGTATATATCTAATTGAAAATATTTTTTTCCCTTTTCCCGCTTATTATAAAGAACGGCTCTTAGTTAACATCAATGTTTGATAAAATCGTCAAATTACGTTGTATCTGTAAATCTTTAATCATTCATGTATTGGCAGATTTATCAAGGACGAGAACAACGAAAAACCTTAAAAGTGTATGGAAAAGCCGTTCAGGGGGAGATAACTCATGGCGTTGAATTTTTGTTTGCTTTTCTCATGTCTTATTATAAAAAAACAGATAAGAGCGGTGAAAGAATTTGTTAGCTCAATGTGTTAACCATGATACAATTAGAGACGTGCTTATTAAAAGCACTGGTGTGCGTTTATACCATGAAATACAATTGCACATATTTCCACACACCATTCACATGTACAATAATGCAAAGGCACTTTCACAAGTACGCACACACATAAACACAGACGCATACACTCTGTTCGAGCGCACCAACTACAATTGGTACCATCGTCAATTTCATTCTCCACAGTTTTTCAGCTCTCCTGGAAATCTTTGAAGACTCGCTGTCACTCGAACTCCAGCGAAAACTACCAATTAAAGTAAAAGTAAGTAAAGTCGGGTGGCCTGAAGTCAGTATCAGCCAGTAAGCGAGGGAGTCTATCCCCTTTTCAATAGCGCTAGACCATTGTTTTTTTAGTAACTTTAGGAGAATGCTTGGATGCATACCTTTCCCAAGGGTATTATTGTTACGCCAATGGCAAACAGTCTTGTCCGGGAGTTGAACTAATCTAGCCGTGTCCATTTTCCCTGACAATAATCATTACTTCACACAACTCCACGTCAGTGATTGTTAAAATAGTCTCACTTAAATAAAGTAAAAGTTAAGTCGTCGGGGCGGCCTAATGTCGGTATCAACCAGACAGCGAGGGAGTCTATCCCCTTTTCAATAGCGCTAGACCAAGGAGATTATCTTCGCGCGTGAGGTAGAGCGCCACACCTACCATCAGCGCCTTACTTTACCGCACAGATCCCTGTGCTACTCATACGCTGAGTTGGCGAGGACCGGTATCGAACTAGGAACCTTGTGGTTTCTAGCCAAACGCTCTACCGACCCGTGCTTTTCTCGGTTAAACTCTTTCAATGAGTAAAATAACGGTTGTCAGAGCGTAAATGAAATGCTTGCATGAAAGGAATATAAACGTCACCATTACACCGCGTGTAAAATGCCCACTGGGTTCAGTGCATACAGTATTCCCGTGAAAGATGGTTGGTGCCATCACGAACTTGAAGTAGTGCTGGAGTTTGAGAAACGTAAACGTCTTGTGGGACTTCACTGTACAGAGTAATCGTTGTTATCATCTGTCATCGTCAACTTAGTCTAATCCTTGTTAAGATGAACACGCGATCGTGTCTAATCTTTGATATTGTTATCCAGACATTCGCTAGGTGACAATGAAAGGAATTGGGAAAATTAAGAAATATGCTGATTTAATTGTTGAAGTATCACGGATGTGGGAATATTGCCAACTTTATTACCATGGTTATTGGCGCATTAGGCACCATTTCTAATTGATTAAAACTATTTCCAGAACAGTTAGACATTTCATATGACATTGGCAATCTCGTGGAGATATTCTGAGTTGTTGCTTTCAGTCTCACATATACCTCTCGATAATTGAATAAAAATTGAATAAAGTCGTCGAGGTGGCCTAAAGTCGGTATCAGCCAGATAACGAGGGAGTCTATCCTCTTTTCACAAGCGCAAGCAGCTTGTTTCTGATGTTTGAGACGGAGCGCCACACCTACCATCAGCTCCTCAATTTACCGTACATATCCCTGTGCTACTCATACGTTGAGTTGGCGAGGGCCGGTATCGAACATGGCCCTTGTGGTTCCAAGTCGACCCCTCTACCTACCGACCGAGCTAAACCGACCCTGATGCATCTATTGTGCTAACCCTGCGACGTATCTGGTCCATCGAAGCTTCTGCTTCATTACTCTGTCAATCGTGTCCTCCACTCTGTTCAACTCGCAAATCATCTTAATTCGGATGTGTTTTCGCAACAATATTCCCAGCATTTATGTACCCCTGTGTTGGTACCAGTCACTGTTTCATTGTGCTCTTCTGTCGGCTGGGGCTGTAAAATACGCCGACTGAACCTCTGCAAGGGGGGGGGTAAAATATTTACCATGAAACTAATCGCTTAAAAATCATATATACAAAAAGGACAGGATTTGGACTTGGGTGGCCCACAACAGTTGGTATACCTTTAAACAAAATAACTAACCAACTTTCTTCGTGGTAGCCCACTTTTCGCTTGTGTATTATTGTATCGCGAGGTCGAAAAGATACACAGAAAAATGATGTGCTTATACATATATTAAGAACCAGCATCCGGTACTAAGCTGATACATACAAACACAGAAGAAATAAGTACAAACAATTAACAAGAGAAAACTTACACTAAATAGAGGAGGGCCAATTTGGAAGAGCCAACGCAGCAAAGTCAGTCTGAGTATTATTCAGCCAGTTAATCCACTTATTGGCTATTTCAAGGCTATGTGCCAGTTCATCTGGTATAGTGTTAAAGAGGTGTTAGCTACTCTCCAACACGTGTAAGATCGCTGGCAAAAGGGTACAATTGAATAGATTGGCATATAGGATCCTGTTCATATTTTCCTTGAGTTCGACTTTTATTGAAATAAATTCTTTCCAATCTGTTCTTTAAAATCTCGCTTAGAATTCCGACAAATATAGTATCAAAATTATTGGTCGGACGCTGACTCATGAAGCGTAATATTTTTAACTAATGATAGAAAAACTTAAAGACATGAGAAATGAAATAGAAACTGGTTATTATGGTTTTATATCAGTTTTTGTCAAATCCTAACAGTCCAAAGGAAAATAATTTTTAGAAATGCAAAAAAATAAAATACAATCCAAAAGTAAAAAAATAAATAAAAAAATGTGATAGAACATAATTTCTCAATAAGTCGTAAAATTCTTTCACGGATTGGACGAATGAAAAAAAGAAAACAGCCAAAAATGATGCAAAAATACTTGAAAAAATCCAGTTTAGCTCAGTCGGTAGAGTACCCAAAAGTTTAGGGGTACGATACCAGCCTTCATTAACTCAGAGTATGAGTAACATGACTTTGATCTGTATTGTAAAGTGGAGTGATGATGGGAGGTGTGAGGCACCACTTCAGATGCAAAACACAATTTCATTGGTCTAGCGCAAGTGAAAAGGGTATAGGCTCCATGAACATCCAGTTGATAACGAAAATAGGCCACTCCGATGACTTTACTTTTTTATACTCATTTTAATTTTATTTACTGTTTGGTTTTCCCAGTGAGGGAGCTCGGTGCCCCAAAGAATATTCTAATATCCTGGGCAACATTTATATCTAAGACTGTTGACCCTTAAGAATCCTGAGGTTTCTGTGCCAGATCAAAATCTTATTATAATAGAGACCGTGTGTTTATCTGTCGGTAACCGAAACTATATCCCTACACAAGTCACAATTCTCTTATTTATTTACGTCAGATTCTCCATGATTTTATTTTTTTATTTAAACCTCAATTATTAATAAAATGTTTTTACCTTACTGATACTGTTGGCCTTATCTTCATACTAATAACAGGCAATTGTATTTATATATACAACAAAATACCGGTTTATAGTGTCAACTGGAAGGCTGATTTGCATATTGATATTAAAAATTTGATTTTGATAAGTATGTGCTTGTTATTATGGATTTTTAAGTGTTTTTTTTTTATCTTAATGGATATGAGCAATGATCTCGGATGTAAATCTTAAAAGAAATCCATTAACAAGTAGAAATAACTGTAATTTTATTATTTACTTCGCATAAATTTCGCAATGAAAGAGGAGATGGAAGAATAAGTTTCAGTTGTTCTATTTTCAATTATACTCTCCTTCTCTGTGTCCTCTTTTTACCAGCATTTTTATTTAGTTTCATTAATTTTTCTAATTCAATATAATATTATATTACATTAGAATTTTTTAATAAAAAGAATGCACTCGGAGGGAGCATACATTTGATAGTAATAGTGCTAAATTTAAAGACACAATGCAAGTATAGTGACTGAAAGAAAATATATTGCAAGGAAAATGTGAAAAAAAATGTGAATTTGAACAATGAAAACTACAATTAATATCATAATGACTCTATTTCTGTACAGATGTAACCATATCAATTTTTTGGAATTGTTTGCCTAATTGGACACATAGCGTAGTGGATATAGGCGTTGGTTTAAGACAGTTCTAAGTGACTGTTATGTCTAGGCTGCAGGTTCCATCCTGGTCAAGGGTGACAGTAATATAGTATAATCATTAAGACAGCTTTACTCATGTACCCAGCTAAGGTTTGCGGAATGAAAACAGGGTACCACCGATTAAATAAAGGATTGGGTTCAAAGTTCCATGATGGTTCCCGATTAGGACAAGAACGTTCCCGAGTTCGAAAAGAAGGTTCCCGAGTTCGAGAAGACTACAGAGTCTGAGAAGAAATACCTGAAGAAGGCCGAAAGGTATATCGGCTGAAACGATGTACAGATAACAATAAAGATGAGGACAATAATCTGAATAACCGAAGTAATACAAATGTGACCATTACACTGAAATGGATACATTTTCCAGAGATTTCTGTTAGAGCAATGGAGTTGAAAAGCTTAAACATTAAGATTAAACACATTTTCAGTGCAAGTTGTAATTTAATAAATACGATATTACTTTTACCAATGCAGTCGCGCAGTGAACTGGTGCTGATGTCTGCACTGTGCACGCCTGCAGATGTAGGCGTATTGTTGAATAAGTGACTCACTCCATTTCCCAGCCTACCAGTCTCAGTGATAAGATTTAAGAAAGTCCTGACGAAAGCGCACTTATATGACATCTTGAAACTTCCGGATTTTATCACAGTGACGGAAAAGTGTCCCGATCTTATGGAAACAGGTTCCCATACAAAGAAGAGGCAATAAATACTTTTTTGTGGGATATCATGTACCTGAACACGTTCGACCCTTCACATGTGCCGACATATCCGGAAGTGCAGAATGTATGACAAACGCTGCTTTCACAGATCGTTTAATTTCAAAACTAATAACGATTATTACTTTTCCGCCAAACCAGGAACGATAATCCATAGTGACGGATGGCGAGAAAGAGTCGAGGGAATCTGTGCTGCTGCTGTTGCTGACGATGATGATGATGTTGATGATGATGATGATTGAAAAAAAAAACATTAGAAACTACTCAAGAAATGTAAATGGTGAGAAAGAGTCAAGAGAATCCGTGCTGCTGCTGCTACTGCTGCTGCTCTTGCTGCTTCTACTTCTGCTGCTGCTGCTACTGCTGCTGATGATGATGATGACGAGGACGATGATGATTGTAAAAAAAGACATTAGAAACTACTCAAGAAATGTAAATGTT
>CM042138.1:73378700-73398700 GCA_023376005.1 Doryteuthis pealeii | reverse complement strand
CGTCGGAACAGATTCTGCGAAAACACGGTGTTATTTACAGACGAACTGATTTGACTACACGAGCGCCAACAAATCGGCGCGCGCGTCACTGCGTATGTATGTGCAAACGTATGATTGAGAAAAAGCTAGATAAAATACGATTATGTAAGACACCCTGGTTATCATTATGGTGTGATGAGTTTGATTCTTACTGAGTGTACTGCTAGTGTGATCCAGTACCTTGTCGGTAGAGGTTAGAATATTCCATCTGCATTTCATTTTATTTAGTGAAATAGATCTCTAATTAGGACTGAACCTATTCTAGTAGTAACCACCCCAAGCGGAGGTTAAACTATCTAAAAAAAATGTTGAATGAAATCCATCCAAGTTTTTCATCCATGAATTATATATAATAGCAAATATATGCACCCTCCGGGTGCAAGTATTTAAGTTTTAATGTAATGAAATATCGTATTAAATTAGAAACGCTAATGAAACTAAATAAGAATACAGATAAAAAGATTTGAAACAGAGGGAGTATAATAAAAGATTTGCAACTGAAGGAGTATAATAAAAAATGGAACAACTGAAAATTACTCTTCCATCACTCTCGTCTTTCATTGTTATTTTTTTCTAATTTAAGTATTTAGTTAAAATAGGAAGTAAAGAATAAAATGACAGTTATTTTATCTTGTTAATGGATTTTATTTAAGATTCATTGAAGAGATTTTTGCTTATATTCATTAAAATAAAACCAAACAGTTAGAAATCAATAATACTAAGCACATATTTATTAAATTCGATTTTTAAATATCAATATGCAAATTCGCCTTCCCGTTTACACTGTAAACCGCTATTTTGTTGTATATATAAATATAATTGCATGTTGTCAGTATGTAGACATAGTTAACAGTATTA
This sequence comes from Doryteuthis pealeii, assembly GCA_023376005.1. NCBI lineage: Eukaryota > Metazoa > Mollusca > Cephalopoda > Myopsida > Loliginidae > Doryteuthis > Doryteuthis pealeii. The sequence goes on along the minus strand of CM042138.1, from coordinate 73,397,803 downwards.
ATAAGGTATGACAATTTTATTAATAATTGAGGTTAAATAAAAATAAAATCATGGAGAATGTGATGTCTATAACTAAGAGAATTGTGACTTGAGTAGTAATATAGTTTCGGTTACAGACAGAAAAACACACAATCTCCATTATAATAAGATATATATATATATATATATATATAGTGTGTGGGGGGGATGGTCACTGTTTCAGCTTTTGCTGGAATGGCCTACCAAAGGCAGTATTATTGGTAGAGTGCTCAATATAAAATAGAGTTGTTATATAATATAATAAAATAAATATATAAAGGCTTTACATATCTCTTTATTAGGTGACAAAGGAACATTCACTTATATATATATTCCTTTGTCACCTAATAAATAGATATGTAAAACCTTTATATATTTATTTCATTATATTATATGTAAAACCTTTATATATTTATTTCATTATATATACTAGCAAATATATGCACCCTCCGGGTGCAAGTATTTAAGTTTAAATGTAATAAAATATTAGATTAAATCAGAAAGGCTAATGAAACTAATTAAGAATTCAAATAAAAAGATTCGAAACAGAGGGGTATAATCGTAAAATAGAACAACTGAAAGTTACTCTTTCATCACTTCCGTTTTTCAATGCTAAATTTTCCTAATTTAACTATTTAGTTAAAATAGGAAGTAGAGAATAAAATTACAGTTATTTCTTCTTGCTAATTAATTTCTTTTAGGATTTATTGAAGAGATTTTTGCTCATATTCATTAAGATAAAACCAAACAATTAGAAATCAATAATACCAAGCACATTTTTATTAAAATCATTTTTTTTTAATATCAATATGCAAATTAGCTTTACGTTTACACTGAAAACTGGTATTTTGTTGTATATATAAATGCAATTGCATGTTATTAATATTTAGTTAAGGCCAACAGTATTAATAATGTCAATCAGTTTTATTATAAATTGATGTTTAAATAGAAATAGAATCATGGAGAATGTGACGTATATAATTAAGGGAATTGTTACTTGAGTAGTAATATAGTTTCGGTTACAGACAGAAAAACACACAATCTCCATTATAATAAGATATATATATATATATATATATATATATGAATGAAATAAATGAAAAACTAGAGTTCTTTGGGTGGATTTCATTCAACATTTTTTTTTAGATAGATTAACCGACAAAGCAAAAGACTCTCACTGTCTTCTTATTCTCTGTGATAAATTTATTTTTCCTCAAATTAACAAAAACCCTGATGAAGATTTATTGAAACAGATCGAAAGACTGCAGCATTGGTGAAATAAACATCACTCGTTTTATGAACTTGTGTTTTTTCAATTTTTCACTCTATTACATACTGTCGGATTCACTTCCACTTTTTCTTCACACACACACACACACACACACACACACACACACATATATATATATATATATATATATATATATATATATATATATATATATATATATATATATAACCTTAACCCGGAAAGATTGGTACATCATACATCCATTTGGAACTCCATTCGTTCACTTTTGGACTAATATACTTGGGAAAGGTATGAATTTATTATTTTCCCTGGCTTCTTCTCCAAGGATAGCTTTGGCATTAAATAACCGACAACGTTTGATAAGCCATTAAACAAAGAAAGTAAACCAACAATAAAAAGAATTTCAGAAAACCTAAGATCATGGAAAGATATTATCCGCAGGGTATTACATAATCTAAAGCTTAGAGTTAATTAAAAAAGTGAAACTATTTTTGGCCTACCCTAATAAATTGATAAAGAAAGTTTGTTAAGGATTTTGATCAAAATGAAAGCCATCAATTGACAAGGCTGAAAGGAAACACATTTAGATCGGCGATGATTCTGCTCATTTACAAAATGATTTCCTTCAAATGGCTTCCTTATTTATAGATTCTTTCTTTTTTAAAATCCTTTCTTCATGAATTTCCTTAATCTTCTCTTGTTCGTGTTATGCAAGTTTCATGCGAACAGGTCGTTTTTTTTTCACCAGAGTAATTAAAATGACTTTTATTCTTCTTTATTTAAATCGCATGCATCCATTCAGCTTTCTCTTTTACTTTCTTTGTTCAACATTTATTGTTTATTCTCCCCTTCTCTCTCTCTCTCTCTCTCTCCCTCTCTCTCTCTCTCTCTCTCTCTCTCTCTCTATCTATCTATCTATCTGTCTATCTCTCTCTCCTTATCAATCTATCTCACTCTTTTAAAATATTGATTATTCTATGTATTCTATTTCTTATACATTTATTCTTTATTCTCTCTCTCTCTCTCTCTCTCTCTCTCTCCCTCATTATCTATCTATCTATCTATCTATCTATCTATTTATCACACTCTTTTAAAATGTTGATTATTCTATGTATTTTATTTCTTATACATTTATTCTTTATTTTCTCTCTCTCTCTCTCTTCTCTCTCTCTCTCTCTCTCTCTCTCTCTCTCTATCTATCTATCTCTCTCATTATATATTTATCTATCAATCTATTTATCTCACTCTTTTAAAATATCGATTATTCTATGTATTTTATTTCTTATACATTTATTCTTTATTTTCTCTCTCTCTATCTCTCTCTCTCTCTCTCTCTCTCTCTCTCTCTCTCTCTCTCTCTCTCTCTCATTATATATTTATCTATCAATCTATTTATCCCACTCTTTTTAAAATATCGATTATTCTATGTATTTTATTTCTTATACATTTATTCTTTATTTTCTCTCTCTCTCTCTCTCTCTCTCTCTCTCTCTCTCTCTCTCTCTCCTCTCTCTCATATATTTATCTATCAATCTATTTATCTCACTCTTTTAAAATATCGATTATTCTATGTATTTTATTTCTTATACATTTATTCTTTATTCTCTCCCGGTCTTTGTCTCTGTCTCTCTCTCTCTCACTGTCTCTGTCTCTCTGTCTGTCTGTCTCTCTCTCTGTCTCTGTATCTCTTTCTTTCTCTGTCTCTCTCTCATTATCTATCTATCTATCTATCTATCTATCTATGTATCTCACTCTTTTAAAATATTGATTATTCTATGTCTCTTCTTGTCTTCACACCTTTTCTTTCTTTATTCATTTAATTCATTTTTTCCGTCTTTTTTTCTGCAAATATATATTTTTTTATTTCACTGTCAATCCTTACAAGATTAGGTTATCTGCTTCGTTTTTCCTCTTAAAATCTTCATCGTGCTTCCTCTTCCTTTTTTCTTGCTTCCTTCTTTCCTTCCTTCTTTTTTCTTTCTTTCTTTCTTTCTTTTTTTCTTTCTTTCTCGGTATTTTCCTTTCTTTTCTCAACAATCATTTTATATATCTCTTCCACTTTCTTGAGTAATATCATATATTCTATTTCCTCTTTTCTTCTTTAAGCTTTTATCCCGTTTGTTCTTTCTTTCTTTCTCTTTTTCTTACTTTGTTTTTCGGTATTTTTCCATCTTTCCCTATTTTACTCTCTATTTTTTATCAGTATCATTTATCATATCTACTACATCTTTTTTCTTTAAATATGAATCCCAATTCTTTCTTTTTTTTCCCTTCTTCCTTTCTTTCTTTCTTTTTTCTTTCATTCTTTCATCCTTTCTTAGCAATATCATTTATTCAAACTATTCCAATTTTTATTTTTTAAGCATGTATCTCAGTTCGTTCATTCTTTCTTTACTTCTTTCTTTCTTTCTATTCTATATTTCATCCTCTGTCCTCTGCAATACTAATTATTCTATTTACTAAATATTTCTTCTTCAAGCATTTATCTCACTTTCTTTTTTTTCTTTTTTTCTAGACTATTTCTTTCTTGACTTTTTCTTTCTTTCTAACCTTCTTGAATATTTCTTGACTATTTCTTTCTTTCTTTCTTTCTTTCTTTCTTTCTTCCTTGACGATTTCTTGATTATTTCTTTCTTTCTTTCTTTCTTTCTTATTTCTTGACTATTTCTTTCTTTCTTTCCTTCTTGAATATTTCTTGACTATTTCTTTCTTTCTTTCTTTCTTAACTATTTCTTGACTATTTCTTTCTTTCTTAGCTATTTCCTGACTATTTCTTTCTTTCTTGACTATTCCTGACTATTTCTTTCTTTCTTAACTATTTCTTGACTATTTCTTTCTTCTTGACTATTTCTTGACTATTTCTTGCTTTCTTGGCTATTTCCTGACTATTTCTTCTTTCTGACTATTTCTTGACTATTTTTTCTTTCTTGCTATTCTTTCTTTCTTTCTTTCTTAACTATTTCTTGACTATTTCATTCTTTCTTAGCTATTTCCTGACTATTTCTTTCTTTCTGACTATTTCCTGACTATTTCTTTCTTTCTTGACTATTTCTTCACTATTTCTTTCTTTCTTAACTATTTCTTGACTATTTCTTTCTTTCTTAGCTATTTCCTGACTATTTCTTCTTTTTCTTGACTATTTCCTGACTATTTCTTGCTTTCTTGACTTTTCTTGACTATTTCTTTCTTTCTTGACTATTCTTGACTATTTCTTTCTTTCCTTCTTGACTATTTCTTGACTATTTCTTTCTTTCTTTCTTTCTTGACTATTCTTGACTTTTCTTTCTCTAGCTATTTCCTGACTATTTCTTTCTTTCTTGACTATTTCCTGACTATTCTTTCTTCTTGACTATTTCTTGACTTTTCTTTCTTTCCTGACTATTTCTTGACTATTTTTCTTTCTTGACTATTTCCTGACTATTTCTTGCTTTCTTGACTATTTCTTGACTATTTCTTTCTTCTTAACTATTCTTGACTATTCTTTCTTTCTTTTCTTGACTATTCTTTCTTTCTGACTATTTCTGACTATTCTTTTCTTTCTTGACTATTTCTTGACTATTTCTTTCTTTCTGACTATTTCTTGACTATTCTTTCTTTCTTGACTATTTCCTGACTATTTCTTGCTTTCTTGACTATTTCTTGACTATTTTCTTTCTTTCTTAACTATTTCTTGACTATTTCTTTTTTCTAGCTATTTCCTGACTATTTCTTTTCTTTCTTGACTATTCCTGACTATTTTTCTTTCTTCTTGACTTATTTGACTATTTCTTGCTTTCTTGACTATTCTTGACTATTTACTTTCTTTCTTGACTATTTCTTGACTATTTCTTTCTTTCCTTCTTGACTATTTCTGACTATTTCTTTCTTCTCTTTCTTGATATTTCTTGACTATTTCTTTCTTTCTTTGACTATTTTTGACTATTTCTTTTCTTTCTTGACTATTTCTGACTATTTCTTCTTTCTTGACTATTTCCTGACTATTTCTTTCTTTCTTGACTATTCTTTCTTTCTTGACTATTTCCTGACTTTTACTTCTTTATTGACTATTCTTGACTATTTCTTTCTTTTGACTATTTCTAATTATTTCTTTCTTTCTTGACTATTTTCTTCTTTCTGGACTATTTCTTGACTATTCTTTCTTTCTTGACTATTTCTTGACTATTTCTTTCTTGACTATTTTGACTATTTCTTCTTTTCTTGACTATTTCCTGACTATTACTTTCTTCTTGACTATTTCTTTCTTTCTTGACTATTTCTTTCTTTTTGACTATTTCTGACTATTACTTTCTTTCTTGACTATTTTGACTATTCTTTCTTCTTGACTATTTCTTTCTTTCTTGACTATTTCCTGACTATTACTTTCTTTCTTGACTATTTTGACTATTTCTTTCTTTCTTGACTATTTCTTTCTTTCTGACTATTTCCTGACTATTTTCTTTCTTGACTACTATTTCTTTCTTTCTTGACTATTTCTTTCTTTTTTTTGACTATTTCTTTTTCTATTTCTGACTATTTCTTTCTTTCTTGACTATTTTGACTATTTTTCTTTCTGGACTATTTCCGACTTTACTTCTTTCTGACTATTTCTTGACTATTTTTCTTTCTGACTATTGACTTCTTTCTTCTTGACTATTTCTTTCTTTCTGGACTATTTCCTGACTATTACTTTCTTTCTTGACTATTTCTTGACTATTTCTTCTTGACTATTTATTGACTATTTCTTTCTTTCTTGACTATTCTTTCTTTCTGGACTATTTCCTGACTATTACTTTCTTTTCTTGACTATTTATTGACTATTTCTTTCTTTTGACTGACTTTCTTTCTTTCTTGACTATTTCTTTCTTTCTGGACTATTTTCCTGACTATTACTTCTTTCTTGACTATTTTGACTATTTCTTTCTTTCTTGACTATTTATTGACTATTTCTTTCTTCTTGACTATTTCTTTCTTTCTGACTATTTCCTGACTATTACTTTCTTTCTTGGACTATTTCTTGACTATTCTTTCTTCTTGACTATTTCTTGACTATTTCTTTCTTTTTGACTATTTCTTGACTATTTCTTTCTTCTTGACTATTCTTGACTATTTCTTTCTTCTTGACTATTCTTGACTATTTTCTTTTTCTTTCTTTCTGACTATTTTCTGACTATTTCTTTCTTTCTTGAATATTTCTTGACTATTTCTTTCTTATGACTTTCTTTGACTATTTCTTTCTTCTTGACTATTTCTTTTCTTCTGACTATTCCTGACATTTCTTTCTTTATTGACTATTTCTTGACTATTTCTTTCTGTCTTGACTATTTCTTAACTATTTCTTTCTCTCATTCTTTCTTTCTTTCTTTAGTCATATAATTATTCTATCTATAACCTTTCTTCTTCAAGCATTTCTTTCACCTTTTTCTTTCTATTTTCTTTATTCCCTTCTTTCATTCTTTCTTTCTTTCTTTCTTTCTCCTCTTTCTTTAGCAATATCATTTATTCTATATATTACATCGTTCTTCTTTAAGCATTTACCCCACTTCTTTCTTTCTTTCCTTATTTCTTTCTTTCTTTCTTTCCTTCTTTCTTTCTTTCTTTCTTTCTTTCTGTATTTCCTTCTCTTTATTTCGGAATATCATTTATTCACTCTATTACATCTTTTTTCTTTAAGCATTTACCTCACTTCTATCTTTATTTATTTCTTTCTTTCCTTCTCCCTTTCTTTCCTTCTTTCTTTCTTATCGTTACTCCCTCTATCTATTTTTCTTTCTTTTAAATCTTTTATTCAGATTTTCACTTCTTTCCTTATCATATTTATCCGTTTCTCTCTTTTATAATTATTTTCTTTCGTTTACTGTTTTGTCTTACGCAACATTTCCCCCATCTCTCTCGTTTATGCATGTACACATGCGTGTGCGCACAGACACACACATTTCTTCTGAGTTTATCGCATCTGGTATTGCCTTTATCTGACTTTAACCTTTGGAATATCCTAAGCAAAGAGCATGTGACGTAATCCTCTATGCACATAACAAAGGAGACAACTGCCTTTGTTATCTTAGTCACAAGAAATTTGCCATTGGCGAAACCTAGTTTCCTATTCAACTGCTGAACGCACCAATATTATGTGTATCCTTTATATGATTACACACACAGACAGACACACACACACACACACACACACATATATATATATATATATAGAGAGAGAGAGAGACAGACAGACAGACAGACAGACAGACAGAGACAGAGACAGACAGACAGACAAACAGAGACTGAAGGACAGACAGACAAACAGACAAACAGAAACAGATACAGAGACATAGAGAGACAGACAGAAAGACAGGTAGCAATAGAGAGAAATATAGACAGAAACAATAATGAAATCGACGAACCAAGTCCATGGACGATGGAATTTTGCATTTGAAATTTTCTTTAACGTCCCGACTCAAAATATTCTCAACTCACATGCTATGATAGATAAATAGATCTCAGAATAGATAGATTATATATAATATATATATATATATAATATATATATATATATAATATATATATCAGTCATCCAGAGACATGTGTTTCGAAGTTTACTTCTCATCAGTGCGGCTCGACTTTTTAACAGCTACCTCTAGCCGGGATCGAAGCCTGACAGAATTTTCGTCTGCCAAGTGCCCTACCCTTGCGGCTATCAGCGGCTGTTAGTCTAAGGTGAAAAATTAATTGCTACATACTTTACGGCGGTATGTTTTTACAATCACCAGAAAACTCAAATCTGTAAACAGATGTGTCATGGCTAATGCCAAACGGTGAAGTTACAATTAATTTCCCCCACAGTGCTCAACCATGGAAGTGAGATGCATATATATCAGTTATTCACAGACACGTGTTTCGAAGTTTACTTCTCATCAGTGCGGCTCGACTTTTTAACAGCTACCTCTAGCCGGGATCGAAACCCGACAGAATTTTCGTCTGCCAAGTTCCTTACCCTTGCGGCTATCAGTCTGGGGGAGAGACAGAGAGCCAGCGAAGCAGACAGAGACAAAGAGACATAGAGGGGATAGAGGGAAACAGAGACATACATACATACATACATTGATAGAGAGAAAACGAGATAGAGACAAAAAGGACATCGTTGAGACAAATGCAAATTCTAGATGATGGTGTTTCGCATGGTGCTAATTCTCTTTGAAAGTCCAGGCTCATTATAATCTCAGCCCACCTGCAATGATAGATGAAAAGATCTCAGAATAGATAGATAGAATGATATATATATATATATATATATATATATATATATATATATATATAGAGAGAGAGAGAGAGAGAGAGAGAGATAGATACATTGATAACGCACCAATATTATATATACTCTACACATGCATCCTTACGTGATTACATATATATATATAGAGAGAGAGAGAGAGAGACAGATAAACAGGGAGAGAGATACAGAGTCAGACAGACAGGCAGCGATTGAGAGAAAGTGAGACAGATACAAAAAGGAAATCGACAAGTCAAGCTGATATTCTTGACGAAGGTATTGGGCATGGCGCAAACGTCCCAACTCCATATATTCTCAACTCAGCTGGTTAATTGGCTCGTTGGTTGGACTTTACGGCATGTCACGCCTTGAATTATTTTATTCCGAATAATTTTTGTATTTGTTCTTGTCTGATACTCAATTTTTTTAAAACTCATTATTTTTAAACATATTTTTAAACTCATTTTTCATCAATTTAACCCTTACATGTGACGCTAACTACTACTCCGGATCAGAGTTGACCTGTTTGTAATGTTGATGTTGGGGGTACCCAACGTTCCCCAGAGCACCAGAATTGGAACTTCACATCTAGATGAAGTTTAATGTCATACCTGGAGCTTATGTCTCTCGCCACCGCTTTCTAGTCCATATATTATAAAGGGTTCTGTTTCCTTATGTGAATTACGGAATATATTTTTGTAATCTTGATCGTATGTCATCCTGCCCCCTACTTTAATTTACGCTATGTTTGGGCAAGCCAGAATCAGGTGAATTTCCGGCCCAACTTTAATATTTTTGGAGCCATGTTTTTGTCACAGATTTTTATCGGCAAATCAATGTAATATTAAATACAACCCCTTTAAGAGAGAGAGAGAGAGAGAGAGAGACAGAGAGAGAGAGAGAGTTGAATTAAGATTATTGTTCTTTTTACACATTGAACTATCGCAATAGCTCTTAATTAAACAAATCAAATGTTGTAATGATTAAATTATCATAGTGTAGTATATACACAGGTCCTGCTATTGCATAATAATTTTCGCAGTTGATGCATCACTTTCCAGTAATTTAAGTTATGAGGTAGCATGTTCGGTGAATTGAATTAGATATAAAAGCTAAGTTTTCAGATTGGAAATGATGAATAATTGCATATGGGCAGACTTACACCTGTACACATAACGGACTCGTAAATTCAGTAGTACACAAATAGGCAAACATAGCATATATATGCACTCGGGATACACGCCGATATGCATGTAAATATTTGTTGCTGGGTTTCTCAGTTTCTTAAAAAGACAGAAGAAACAAAACGTGTTCATTGACATTCATCAAAGCTTTATTAATCTTTGCGTTGACCAAATACCAACTCCCGGTTGTGTGAAATACGTTTAAACAGTAGTGACAGCTGTTTTAGTATCGAGCCACATTCAACACACGAAATGAAGAGTGCCTCAATCAGCATATCTGTGCGAATTGAGCCGATGAAATATGGATGACACCGAAAGTATTTTCATGACAGCGACATCATCTCCACTACAGCGAAAATGTAATTTTCTTTAAGTACCGGTCTACGCGGTAAATCATTGGCCAACGACGGAGTGCGCACTGTATATTGCTTGCTTATATTTCTTTTATATTGCTCTATTTTTTTCTACTGCAGACAGATAGACGCCTCAAGCACATTGCAGTATTAATATATACCAAAACGTAAAATTGTTGCATACAGCAATATTTTCTAGCTGTAGAGATAAGTTAGATTAATTTTATTTGTAAGAACTTTTTTTTTAGATTTATACCCGGAAATAAAATTACCTAACGTGGGAAATTCGCTTTGATTGCTATTTTCAACCCCATACACATACCACCATATATATATATATATTATTATATATATATATATATATATATATATATATATATATATATACTCACATTTGTGGCTGTCATACTGATAAAAAAAAACTTAAATCATATGTAAATGTAAATTCAATTTTCGTAAATGTACTGAATATTTTTCAGATATTAATAATAATAATAATAATAATAATAAAGTTGGTGTGAAAAACTAATAATAATAATAATAATAATGATAATAATGAAAAACAGCTGCGAACCCTTGTATAGACCATGACGCCAGAAAGATGGAATGCCATTTTGAATCGAAAAGTGCGTCCCGCTCCTGAAGAAAAAAAGCGGGAAAGAGAAACAACGGAAGAAATAGAACTACCAAATTAGGAAAATATAAGAACATTTGGAGATAAAGAGAATTACAAGTACTTGAGAATATTGGAAGTGGACACCAACAAACAAACAAAGATGAAAGGAAAAGTATGAAGATATTACCGCAGTCGTAGAAAAAGCACTTAAAGCTTTGCTTCAAGAAACTTTTAAAGATCTATACAAATACATATAATACTCGTGTTCCTTAATTTTATAACCGTTATCATCTTTCAATACCTCAGGTTAAAAATGGGACCCTCCAAACCGTCCCTGATGAAATGCGAAAATGTAATCCTAATTATCAGGTGCTGCTTATCCGTCGAATTCTTATTTCTTATGAGTGTCGTCACCTCAGCTAAATAATGGTGCATTCCATTTTACTTATAAAGAAAGAATGGGAAAGAAAATGACTTGCTACACAGAAAAATATAGTAAGTAAGAAAAAAAGTAGCAGAACGATAGAAAAATAGAACAACTGAAACTTACTATTCCATCACTCCCGTCTTTCATTACTAATTTTTTTCTATTTTAACTATTTAATTAAAATAGGAAGTAAAGAATAAAATTACAATTATTTCTTCTTGTTAATGGATTTCTTTTAAGATTTATCCCCGAGATTTTGCTCATGTCATTAAGATAAAACCAAACTGTTAGAAATCAATAATACTAAGCACATATTTATTAAAATAAAATTTAAATACTAATATGCAAATTAGCCTTCCTGTTCACACTGTAAACCACTATTTTTTGTATATATAAATAGAAGTATATGTTATTAGAAAATAGATAATACTAACAGTTTTAATAATGTAAAACAATTTTATTAATCATTGTAATTTAAACAAAAATAAATTCATAGAGAATGTGACGTAAATAACTAAGGAAATGTGGTTACAGACAAACACACAATTTCCATTATAATAAGATGACTAAATGTATTTCTTACAAATATTTTCTTGATAAATATTAGGATAAGTATTTTAATGTGAATATACTTCTTCCTCGATTTTAAAAACTGAATTCCCACGAGATACCTCAGATTGAGTCAGAATTAAGCCTTGAAAAGTAAAGTTGTAAACAGAAAAATAATGTCAGATATTTCTTTGTTTGGTATACATTTATTCTTATCTATTAGATTATTTTGTTTGACTTTAACAATTGAAACAGGCAAACATTTTTCTTATAATTACTTTCAAAAATGTAATCAGATTTTAAAACAATTTAAGTAATGTTTCCAAATCCTCGTTATAGTTTTCTAATCATGTTCGCACTTAAAATATTAAATAATAAGTCTTTTAATAATTGACAAATAAAAGAACTCATCAATTATCATTACCTGTTGGAATTTTAACTGAATTTTTATAACAAGTTGTCTTTAAAATATATGGATAATAAGTCTTTTAATAATTGACAATTAAAAGAACTTATTAATTATCATTAACTGTTGGAATTTTAACTGCATTTTCATAACAAATTGTCTTGAGAATACATGGAGCCTTTTTACTGTTGCTTTCCTTACTTACTTCTATTCTTCTTCTGACGTCTTTTCTATCTTACGTCTTCTTCTAGCGTCTCTTCTAGCGTCTGGACTTCTTTTTGGGGACTTCGTGTCTGGTCTTCCATTGGGGATTTCTCTTTATCATAAGCCCTGTGTCGTTGGTAGTTTTTAGATAATAACACAAGACTTCGATTTACTTAAATAATATTTATTCGAAATCCCAGACTACCTGTGCAGATTGAGTCGGAGCGTGAAATACACGACTCACCACCGTCGTGGTCCCTGACCGACTGATTAAAATCTATTTCTAATCTAAACCGGAAGAGGGTCTTCTCCACCGATTCTCACGGTATCCACCGGAAAGAAGGATCAGGACAGGTCAAGCCTTGTCATTCAAATCATTCAAGGCGGTGGGCTGCAACTTATAACAGCCATTTTGGTTTCTACACTACTTTACACAAATATTAGGAATCTAATAATTATGTAACATTACATGTAGAGATTACATTCCTTACCCACCACGACTCTCCAATATAACGCTAGGAGACAGGAAAGACAATTGCCTTATGTGTCGGCCAGCTGGTGCTAGGTGACGTAGCGAGCAGCATTATAAAAGTGTTTTATCGTCGGGGTGAAATGATACACAGAAGAAATTGAGTACTTAATATATTTATTGAGCACCAGTATCCGATGGTAACGGATGCATACAAATAATCGTAGATTATTCAAGGCTGTGTGCCTAATCTTCTTTCCACAAAATCCCCCAAGTCAAAACTCTATATATGTAAATACTAATCTTATTTATTGAGATCCATTCTCTTGCCTGCAGTCTGTTATGTCTGACTTATTTCTATATATACATAATTTGCTTGTGATGAGAAATCTACTTAGATTGGTTTAGCGTAGATGAATTAATTATCGTTAGGTATTAAGATAATCTTAAATGTATGAAAGGCAGTTTAGTTGAAAGGTGAAGTAATAAGACAGAATGGCAGTCTCTATTGATATAATCTAAGCTTATCATTGACAGGAGGGGGTGAATAAATAAGACAGAATATCAGAAGTTGTATAACACATTTAAAGACTTTGTAGATGATTACTTTGAAAATGAATTGGTAAATAGCAGTCAGTAAATTTGGAAATGATCAAGATGCCACTTCATACAATAATGCTATTAATGAATTCTATTTAAAATATACCAAAAGTACTTTGTCTCCTAAAATATATTGAAGTAACTCAATAGTGACATTTCAGTCACAGCCAAGTTCTCAAACTGATCCAGGGCCATCGCCTGTCACACACACTAAAAAGGTTTTCGCTTTTGGGACAACTGTTTAAATCTTTTTAAAATTAACTAAAAACTAAAGTCAAGTCGTCGGGTGACCTAAAGTCGGTATCAGCCAGACATCGAGTAAGGTTATCACTTTTTCACTATCGCTAGACCAAAGTGGCGTCTGGAGTGCACACGCCAAACCTACCATTAGCTCCAAACTTTACAGCACAGATCCATGTGCTACTCATACGCTGTGAAATAATAGATACAGCTAATCTATTATTTAATACATTTGCTTTAGATTTGTATGAATTGAGATTTATTATTTTTTAACATTAAGAATAATAGTGTCCCTATGCCGTAACGTCTAACGTGCAACAATCGAGTTCAATTCAGTTACGCTATTACGTACGCTTTCAGACTAATACACTTGCTAAAGGTACGAAGCCCCTCATTCCCGTGCAATATTACTACTGTTGTAAAAAATAGCGTTTTATAGCTGAAATATAGCTCTATCCAATGTTGTTATTGTATTTCTTGTGGCTTTTGTAGAAATACATAAGTTAAGGTAAGGTCGGCGGGGCAGCCTAATGGTATCAGCCGGACAGCGAGAATGTCTATCCCTTTTTTTACTAGCGCTAGACTAAGGAGTTTATTTTAGCGTCTGAGGTGTAGCACCACTCCTACCATCAGCTCATCACTTTGCCGCACAGATCCTTGTGCTACTCATACGCTGGGTTGGCGAGGGCCGGTGTCGAACCCGGAACCTTGAGATTCGTAGGCGGAGGCTCTACCGACTGAACTAAACCGGCCTATTCATTACTAAAGAGAAAGAAATAGGCTTTAATTTTGGAGCATTTCTTTCAGCAAGACCTAAGTATTCTCTTTTGAAGTTCTCCTATATCGGTGACAAAAATGTATAGCCAAATAATGTGGAAAAATAGTGTTTGTTAGCTGAAAAATTGCTCTATTTAATGGTGTTAATTTGTTCCCTCCGTCTATTGTAGGATTTGATGAAAAAATAATGCATGATAAGAAAAAATAATGCATGATAAGCACGATATATATATATATATATATATATATATATATATATATTATATATATAAAATCAATTGGTAATTTGCTTGAAGCATTGTTAAGTATGTTATGATATATTAATATTTGAAGACCAGTACAATGCGTATGAAAAAAAAATGAAAAAAAAACATCTTTTTGTTTTTATTTTCATACGCATTGTACAGGCCTTCAAAATATTAATATCATATATAATATATATATATATATATATATATATATATATATATATATATATATATACCAACCTTTCCGCACAAGTAGGATGTGACACAAGTTCAGTTTCTTAAGCGGAGTTTAACATGTTCGATTTCATTGTTACCTTATTATTTTTTCTTTCCACCTGCATTGTGATAGCTTTCAAAATCAACCTCCAAACCAATATATATATATATATATATATATATATATATATATATGTGTGTGTGTGTGTGTGTGTGTGTGTATCGGTGTTTATGCTTATTTGTGCATGATTGAGAAGTTAGAGATAAATTGGATACAAATGTTGTTGTAAATGATGCGTCTGGAGGACATAAATAGCATTACTGGTTTTGACAGTTCTGTAGAAAGCAAAAATGCTATATCGCGCATACATCTCTTATTGTGTGTGTCCGTGTATGTGAGAAAGAAACAGGGGCAGAGAGAGGGAGCAGAGAAACGATGCGGGCTCTGAAGTTGTCCATTTTTATGCGTTCGTTAGCAAAAGATTTTTGTTGTGTGTCTTACCTTCTCTTGGAAAATCTATGCAATAAAATCTATAAAATACAAGTTGCTATAATTCTACTTTGTGGTCAGGTGCCATGAAATCGAGAAGAATAACTTTTTTTTTTGTATGTGACACTTCTTTAGAGATTTGCAACGAAATATGAATATGGCCGCCAGTACCGAATCTAAGAATGTATTTGTATAAAAAGGGAATATATAAGGACAGATAGAGAAAAGAAAGAAAAGGAAGGAAAAGAAAAAAGAAGAAAATGAGAGATGAAAAGAAAAAAAAGACAAAGAGAAAAGAATAGAAACGAAAGAGAGAAATGAAAAGAAGAAAGAGAAGAGAAGGAAGGGGAAAAACAAGTGTGAAGTAAAAAGAGAGAAAAATAGAAGAGGGAGAGATTGATACAGAATAAAGAAAAGAAAGAAAAGAAAGAAAAGAAAGAAAAAAAAAAAAGACAGAAGTAAAAAGACAAAAGAAAAAAGATAAAAAGAAAAGAAACGAAAAGAGAGAAAAAAAAGAATATGACAAGAGAAAAAAATAAGATCAAAAGAAGATAGCAGAAATAAGAGAAAATGCCAAAGAGAAAAAATAAAAAGAATAAAAAGTGTGAAATACGTCAAAATAGAACATTTTAAAAAATTCAAAAAAGAGAGAAGAAAAGAAAGAGAAGAACAAAAAAGGGAAGAACACTGAACAAAGAAAAGAAAAAATGACAGTGAAAAGAAAAAGAGGAAAAGAAAAAGAAAAAAGAAAAGAAAAAGAAAGGATTAAACATAAAGAAAAGAAAAAAGAAAGAAAAGAATAACGAAAGAGCAAAATAAAAAATAAAAAACAAGAAAAGAGAATGGAAATAAAAAAAGAAACAGAAGAAGCAGAAGAAAACGAAGAAATAGTATAATAAAACTGAAGATGGTAAAAGAGAGAAAAGTTTTACGATTTTATGTGCCACCCTTTAGGTTTCAAGCAAAAGCGCTTGTCCAGCGGAAATCTTTGGTAAAGAATCATTTGGTTGTAAGTTCCTTCGTCAATGATTGCAAATTGACATATGTTCAGTATCAGAGATTAAGTAGTCAATCAGCCACGCATTATGGCTGTTCATTGGCGGTGGAATAAACCACGTGACCCCGACTCGTCTATAAATTCAGGTGGTTAATTTGTAGCACACCTTATATACCAGAATATTCCGACAAAAAGAGAAAAGAAAAAGGAAAAAGTGTAGAAGGAACCAAACAAAATATAAAAGAAAAATATATATAACAATATATATTTACCGAACCCCTTAGCACGAGCAGAATATACTGACAGTTTTACAAGGTAAATTCGTAAATGGAGTGTAAGACATTTTTAATTCAGAGTTTTTCTTCATCGAGACCGGTTTCCATAACACAAATTGTAGGGAGAATAATTGGATACATCCTTTCCTAAGCGTATTAGCCACACGTGGATTTAAACTCGGGTCGGTGTGTCCATTTTCTACAACCATTATGCTACAACTACGACCAACACAGAAATGGCAGTACAAACAGGGAAATATATAATATATATAATAATAGATTTGAGAGAGATAGGGGAAGAAAAAGAAAGGAGAAAACAAAGTGAAAAGAAAACGAAGTAAGTGGAAATTAAACAAAAAAGAAAGAAAAGAGAAAGTAAAAGAGAAAGAAAGGGGCAAAAGAAAAATCAGTACAACAATGAAATAGGGAAAGAAAAAAAGGGAAGGTAAGAGATAAAAGAGAAAGATACAGAAACAGAAGAAAAAAGAAGAAAAATAAAAAAAAAACCATAAATAGAAAAGAAAAAGAAAACGAGAAAAAGAAAAAGAGAAAAGGAAGAATTAAAAGAAAAAAGAAATTAAGGGAAAGGGTTAAAGAAATTGGTTGGTAAGATTTTACGGGATGTTAACCTTTGTTGAGTTATTTTATACCGAATACATTGTTTTATTCATTCTTGATGTTTATTGAAAAAATTCAAAACTAATTTTTTGTTAAATCATTTTCTTCTATTCAACTCATACATGAGACCCTAACAGGTACTACCACTGTGGATCTAGTTGGATCAGGGAGTTATGACGATGAAGTGGTACTCCACACTCCCCAGAGCTCTAAAATTGGAACGCCATCGTTAGATGCAGTTTAACATCAGACCCAGAACACTAAAAGCAAGGAAGAAAGTGAAAAAAAATGAAAAGGGAAACTGAAAAGAAAAAGAAAAGAAAGGAAAGCAAGAGAAAAATAGGACAAAGTTAAAGAAAAGGGGAAATTTAAAGAATAAGGACAAAAGAAAGAGAAAGGAAAGAGGAAAATGACAGAAATGGGAAATGAAAAGGAAAAAAAGAAAGAAAGCAAGAAGAAAATAGGACAAATTAAATGAAAGGGGAAATTTAAAGAATAAGGACAAAAAGAAGAGAAAGGAAAGAGGAAAAATGACAGAAGTGGAAAAGAAAAGGAAAAAGAAAAGAAAAGAAAGCAAGAAGAAAAATAGGACAAATCAAACGAGAGGAGAAATTAAAGAAAAGACAAAAAGAAAGAGAAAGGAAAGAGAAAAAATGACAGAAATGGGAAAATGAAAAGGGAAAAAGAAGAAAAGAAAGCAAGAAGAAAAATAGGAAATTAAATGAAAAGGGGAAATTTAAAGAATAAGGACAAAAGAAAGAGAAAGGAAAGAGGAAAAATGAGAGAAATGGGAAATGAAAAGGAAAAGAAAAAAAAGAAAAGAAAGAAAAGAAAAGAAGAAGAAAATAGGACAAATTAAATGAAAGGGGGAAATTAAAGAATAAGGACAAAAAGAAAGAGAAAGGAAAGAGAAAAAATGAGAGAAATGGGAAAATGAAAGGAAAAGAAAGAAAAGAAAGCAAGAAGAAAAATAGGACAAACTTAAAGAAAAGAGGAAATTTAAAGAATAAGGAAAAGAAAGAGAAAGGAAAGAGGAAAAATGACAGAAATGGGAAAATGAAAAGAAAAAAAAAAAAAAAAGAAAAGAAAGCAAGAAGAAACATAGGACAAATTAAATGAAAAGGGGAAATTTAAAGAATAAGGACAAAAAGAGAAAGAAAAGAGGAAAAATGACAGAAATGAGAAATGAGAAAAGAAAAAAAAGAAAAAAGAAGAAAATAGGACAAATTAAAGAAAAGGAAAAAAATTAAAGAATAAGGACAAAAAAGAAAGAGAAGGAAAGAGGAAAAATGACAGAAATGGGAAAATGAAAAGGAAAAAAAAAAAAGAAAGAAAGAAAAAAAGGAAAAACAAATTAAAGAAAGGGAAAATTTAAAGAATAAGGACAAAAAGAAAGAGAAAGAAAGAGAAAATGACAGAAATGGAAAAGGAAAAGAAAAGAAAAGAAAGAAAGCAAGAAGAAAAATAGGACAAATTAAATGAAAAGGAAATTTAAAGAATAAGGACAAAAAGAAGAGAAAGGAAAGAGGAAAAATGACAGAAATGGGAAAGGAAAAGAAAAAAAGAAAAAAAAGAAAGAAAAGAAAGCAAGAAGAAAAATAGGACAAATTAAATGAAAGGAGAAAATTTAAAGAATAAGGACAAAAAGAAAAAGAAAAGAGGAAAAATGAGAGAAATGGAAAAGAAAAAAAAAAAAAAAAAAAAGAAAAAGAAAAGAAATCAAGAAGAAAAATAGGACAAATTAAATGAAAAGGGAAATTTAAAGAATAAGGACAAAAAGAAAGAGAAAGGAAAAGAGAAAAGTGACTGAATGGAAAATGAAAAGGAAAAGAAAAGAAAAGAAAGCAAGAAGAAAAATAGGGACAAAGTAAAAGAAAAGGGAAATTTAAAGGAATAAGGACAAAAAAAGAAAAAGAAAGGAAGA
>CM042138.1:73373700-73376200 GCA_023376005.1 Doryteuthis pealeii | reverse complement strand
ATTTAACCTTGAAGATCCTTATGGTGAAACTCGAGTAGGTTATTTCTGTACACACTATAGTAAAAAAAAAATCCGTTCTACTTAAGTATTGTGCACTTTATCTTTGTTGTAACGCTGACTTATCCGAGTAATATTGGTACCAACCAAATATTGAGACCAGCCCAATATTTTTACGTGTAAGTCATTCATTTCACACACACACACACCACACACACACACAGATATATATAATATATATATATATATATATATATATATATATATATATCAGTAGTCTATTTTTAGTATTGGAGAATTAAAAATAAAGTACTCGATTACAGGTGTAAGAGCAGAATTTCTTTATTATAGTGTACAATACATTTAAGGTGCAATTGTTACTATTGGTTTCCAAACAGCATGTTACTCACTTTTCTTCAAGACAACGCGCCTGTTCAAGGCAAGTCTTTTCTGAAGTGCAAACACTGGCGTGCACATGTGCCGGTTTCCATAGGGAAACATCACTTATGAGAACGCCCCCGATACTCCAGCAGTTAATACACACACACACACACAACACACCACACACACACACACACACACACATACACACACACACACGCACACACACACACATATATATATATTGTACAATATAATAAAATATATATATATATATATATATTATATATAGAGAGAGAGAGAGAGAGAGGGAGAGAGAGGGAGGGGAATAAAAAAATACTTTTTTTAAAACCAGGCTTGTATTTTTGAGGGATGGGGCACTCTGATATATATATATATTATATAAATAGGGTGAACCAAACAGCAGGCATGACTTTAAAAAAAGTATATGTTTTGGAATCACCTTATATATATATATATATATATATATATATATATATATATATGTGTGTGTGTGTGTGTGTGTGTGTGTGTGTGTGTGTGTGTGGAGAGAGAGAAACAGGGGGAGTGAGAGAGAGAGTGGGAAATAGATTGATACAGCTGTAGAAAAAGTATATATCTACAACGATTACGGTATATACATTCCTCTTCAAAAGACTAAATTAGGTTTCGGCGATGCTGCTAGGAAAAAAAGTAACCGTATAGATTAATATTTGAAAATAGACAAAAACAGACAGTAATAAAAACTTTAAAGGGAATAATTACTTGATTTATAAACTAAAGTGAACCCATCATAAAAGGAAGATTATTTAAAATACCATGGCCAAAGGCAACCACTTTCCTACTAGCATATATATATATATATATATATATATATATATATATATATATATAAAACAGTATTAACAACACTAAATTAGTATCCTGAAGAGATATGTAAATACCAAAACCGTATTATATATATAATTTTTCTACAACAGTTCATGCTCTATGTTTATGAAATATATACAGAATAGATTACTAATGCAATAACATGCACACACACACACCACACACACACACACACACACACACACACAACACACATATATATA
Source organism: Doryteuthis pealeii (assembly GCA_023376005.1). Lineage (NCBI taxonomy): Eukaryota > Metazoa > Mollusca > Cephalopoda > Myopsida > Loliginidae > Doryteuthis > Doryteuthis pealeii. The sequence goes on along the minus strand of CM042138.1, from coordinate 73,374,728 downwards.
TATATATATATAATATTATATATATATATATATATAAAAGGCGAAGAGAGGTGATAAGACAAAAAAGGACTATTTTTTATGATTTTTTTTCATTATCGTCAGAAGAAAAAGATTTTGTGAAAAATGCCTTCAAAACATTTTTAAGAATTGTTTTCAGATAGTTGATAAGCCACAAGGAGAGGAGGAAAAATAAACTGGTGAACTGACATATCCATTTGTTGAGTGAAAACCATTTTCTATTTAAAATATTTTCAATTGATTTTTTTATATGTGCATATGTCTCTTTCATGAAGGCACCTCACTAGTGTTTTTTTTTAATTATTTTGTGGAGTAGTTCATTTCAAGTTACGTTTGTGTGACCAGTGGAATATGTACTTGTTTATATAATGTATTAGTGACAACAACTTGTTATTTCAAGACCGTCTAATCAAGTTTCATAATATATCCAGAAGTAATATTGTTTTTGTTATCGTTTTCCAGTTATATTTCATGCACTCAATTAATGAATTAATGAACTGTATCAATTCCTTCTCGTGAATTTTTCATATATATATATAATATATATATATATATATATATATATATATAGAGAGAGAGAGAGAGAGAGAGAGAGAGAAGAGAGAGAGAGAGATATGAAAAGACAGATAGCTAGCCAGATCGATAGATAGATACATAGAGATAAAGGTAAGCATTTCGAAAACAGGCAGAGATTAAAAGATACAAGTATGTATTTACGATTCGGCTTACATATTTATACCTTTCACCTGAATTGGAATGAAAAGACACTCGTGTCACGCTGAATTCTGGATGGATATATATATATATATATATATATATATATATGTGTGTGTGTGTGTGTGTGTGTGTGTGTGTGTGTGTGTGTGTGTGTGTGACAATATTTTCAGAAGCCACTAAACACTGCTCAGGAAAAGATATTTGCTTCAAATATCAACAAAATAAAATTAAACTTTACTGGTCAATAAAATAGTTGAATATGTATTTTCATACCGACTTTGATTTTATATCCA
>CM042138.1:73368700-73371200 GCA_023376005.1 Doryteuthis pealeii | reverse complement strand
CAGTTTCTAATGAAAGGATACTAACGATTACTTTGACGTCATTTCTTCTAGGTTTGCTGGGCGTACAATTTTTAGCAGTGCTCCAGTGAGCTGTGAATATAATTTGGAAACCATTCTGTACGGTAATGTTACGGGATGCCTTAAACAAATCCTGGAAACAACATCCCACAAGAAAACAACTGTACCGTTATCTGCCTTCTATTATACAAACCCTTCGGGTGGGGTGAACAACACATACAGGACACTGCATGAGAAGCAAGGACGAACTCATAAATGACGTTTTCCAGTGGAAACCTACACATAGAAACATCAGTGTAGGTCGACCAGAAAAAATACATTAATCAGCTCTCTGTGGATATCGGGTGCAGGGCGGAGACCTACCAGGAGCAATGACTGACAAGGACGTTTGCCGCGGGTGAGTCATGGAATGTATAATGGCAGCGTGACCTGATGATGATCAGGATCATGCGTTTGGCAACTATTTGTTGTGAAACTTAAAGTGTTACCATTTTCATGACAGAAAGAAGGTGACGGTGATATACTGGCGCAAGTGAGTCCTTATACCTAAGTTAGACAAAGATATTAGATAGATAGATAGATAGATAGATAGATAGATCTGTGTTTCTGAAGAAATAGCGTCAAAGATCGCCTACTGATATGCACTAAAATCCTTGTCTTCGCCTATAGAAAACGAAGAATTTTAGTGCATTTTAGTAGACGATTTTAGTCGACGGTTTTTATGCTATATCCTCAAATAATGGTGCAAATAAAAGATCTAATTTTTGGTATCAGTATTCAGTATGCAAACTATGTCTTTAGCAGAAGAGCCACAAGAGATCTCTGGATGGTTTGTACTTCACTAGCACGGGTTCTTTAATTTTCTAATCTTATTATAATGGAGATTGTGGGTTTGTCTGTCTGTAACCGAAACTATATTACTATACAAATCACAATTCCTTTCGTTATTTACATCATATTCTCCATGATTTTATTTTATATTTAAACCTCAATTATTAATAAAATTGTTTTACATTACTTACACTGTTGACCATATTTACATACTAATAACATGCAATTGTATTTATATATACAACAAAACTAGAGGTTTACAGTGTGAATGGGAGGGCTAATTTGCATATTGATCTTAAAAAATTGATTTTAATAAATATATGCTTAGTATTATTGATTTCTAATTGTTTGGTTTTATCTTATTGAATATGAGCAAAAATATCGGGGATTAAATCTTAAAAGAAATCTCTTAACAAGAAGAAATAATGTAATATTATTCTTTACTTCCTATTTTAACTAAACAGTTTAATTAGGAAAATTTACCAATGAAAGACGGGAGTAACGGAAAATGATAGAAGAGTTAGTTTCAAAGTGGTTCTATTTTTCAATCATACCCGCTTGTTCAAAATCTTTTTATCTACATTCTTATTCAGTTTCATTAGCCTTTCTAATTTAATATCATATTTATTATAAAATTTAACTAAAATACTTGCACCCGGAGGGTGCATATATTTGCTAGTCTTATTAAAGAATAATTTAATGTGGAACCACGAAGACCAATAAAGCATTATCACCAAAAAAAGATTGGTTGATTGAATGCGTTTCTCGTTCCGTTAGAAAAAGAAACGGCTAAAGATTGATTCATGAGAATTTCGATGAATTTGCAATTGCATTCTTCAAATTAGGCGGGAATCCGCTAGAAATTAAATTAGCTGGAAAAAAAAGTATATGAATCTTTTTTTAATAACGGAAATAGAAAACATTTTATTGTTCATCCCTTCGAAGGACCTATTTGTAGAATGATAACCTCTGTCTACCCCGACCTGTCTATATGTATGTATGTATGTATGTATGTATGTATGTGTAACAAAATAGTAAAGAAATTCCATTTGGATTTAATATAAAAATTAACTGCCAATTAGAGTGATAATATGTGGGAGCAAAAAGATAAAAATAGATACACACACTGACCATCCAATTTAAAAGGAACAACTCCCAAAACTAATTGAAAACACCTACCCACACACTCACTTACATTTGAACATATATATCCGCCTAAATTCATTAATTATTAACTAATTAATTTTCAAAATTAGGTATGACTTCAATTAAGCATATATCCTCCAAAAATTGTCGGTTAAAAGCCATATTAAATAAACACGTTTGTTTGTTTACTTACTCTCATACTGTCGTGTAGCATGTCAATAAAAAGTGGAATAAATTTAAAACAAACGAAGAATCTGGGAATGGCAAGAATCTGGGAATGGATTAAGTTATTCAAACAAGAAATGACCAGCCAAAGAACTAACCCTTAATAGAAAGCCCTGAAGAGAAATAAGCCAAACAACAGAAGATGTCGACCAAGCTAGAAGCAATAGAAGCAGCTGACGAAATAGAAGAAGAGTAACGTCTCTACTCAATCTGTCTGTCTGTCTGTCTGTCTGTCTGTGTGTCTCTCTCTCTCTTACACATACAAATTCTCTCTGTCTCT
>CM042138.1:73351200-73363700 GCA_023376005.1 Doryteuthis pealeii | reverse complement strand
ATATATATATATATATATATATATATATATTCTAATATGTCATTCAACAAAGAAAATCAAAATCAAATCTAAGACATTAAATGCAAAAGAAGAGAAAAAATCTCTAGAGAGTGAATGTGTAGATACGTCTCATATATCCTAATCTTATTATAATGGAGATTGTGGGTTTGTCTGTAACCGAAACTATATTACTATAAAAGTCACAATTCCTTTCGTTATTTACATCATATTCTCCATGATTTTATTTTTATTTAAACCTCAATTATTAATAAAATTGTCTTACATTACTTACACTGTTGACCATATCTACATACTAATAACATGCAATTGTATTTATATATACAACAAAATAGAGGTTTACAGTGTGAATGGGAAGGCTAATTTGCATATTGATCTTAAAAAATTGATTTTAATAAATATATGCTTAGTATTATTGATTTCTAATTGTTTGGTTTTATCTTATTGAATATGAGCAAAAATCTCTTCAATAAGTCTTAAAAGAAATCCCTTAACAAGAAGAAATAACTGTAATATTATTCTTTACTTCCTATTTTAACTAAACAGTTTAATTAGGAACATTTACCAATGAAAGACGGGAGTAACGGAAGATGATGGAAGAGTTAGTTTTAAAGTTGTTCTATTTTTCAATCATACCCCCTCTGTTCAAAATCTTTTTATCTACATTCTTATTCAGTTTCATTAGCCTTTCTAATTTAATATCATATTTTATTATAAAATTTAACTAAAATACTTGCACCCGGAGGGTGCATATATTTGCTAGTATAAATAATGTATCATGCAAAGATGCTGCTGGGTGCCCTTCCTGCGTCCCTGAAGCATAAAATCTAAAAAGACGCATTACAATCTTATCCATGAGTCCCGGTGTTTTTTTCTTTTTTCTTCTATTACCATTTCAAGCTAACAGTAAATGCATTTGAATAGTTTCTTAGAAACCAATTACACAGTATATGTTACAATGCATGAGTTAGACAGCTTTAGTTGGGTGCCATAAATCTTCCAGAGGTTTGATTTAAAGTAAATACGCACTTAATCAAACAGTTAAAAGCATCACTGCTCATGTATGTCCTAATAGAAGGCCATTCAATAAATAAGATGAATATTGCCTGAGGAGTTGGCAATAGGAAGCATTATTGTCGTTTTTAACTTTTATAAGGATAGTTTTGGCATAATATAACCCACAGAGGTTGATCTGCAAAATAAAGATATGCCATTAAACAAAGAAACCGAAACTGCATCAAATCGGAAATGTAGAAAATCATATTAGTTCCAATTACCGTCGAAGACAAGGCAACAAGGAGTCCTAACTGAATACGCATCTATCTTGCTGCTATACTACTGCAAAATGCCAGGGTATTTATGAAGCTTTATAACATCATAAAAACTAAGCAGCCAATCAGGACTCAAGGAATGGAATCACCCAAATACATGAATGGACTATTCTTGATTTCCATAAATATCAACTGTCTTGGCACTGGTTCAGTTGTGCTCAGCTAGTTTCTGTTGTTCAAATCAACAGTACACTAACTCACTTCAACAGGAGATAACCGAAAACCCAACCTTTTGCAGGAATATTTGTTTGCAGGAAATCATAAGTCTACACCATTTCTTTTCCCCCGTGCGACAGAGTCTGATTGCATAATTATGGAAAACCAACATTTACAATTGTAGTTTCTTTACCTGGTTTCAAAGAGCAACGACCGGCGTCAAGGGAAATGTATTCCTATTCCAGGAGGCGCGGTTAGCTAAACGATTATCGACGTAGGAGATAGAATCGGCGGTCCAAGTTCAAATCCCCTATGCATAAATAATACCTCACGTATGTATTGATATAAATAATGCTTCATGTATTTCCTAAAACAAGGGTCATTCAAAAATACAAGCCGAACGTTGCCTCAGCAGTTGTTAATAGGAAACTCTGTTGAAAGTTATACGTTTAATAAAGATGGGTAGAATGGGTTTATTAGCAACCAATCAAGAAGGAAAACTCTGAATTCAAACTAACTGTATACTTTGTGTCAAATCATTCCCTTAAGGAATGGTTTGAATAAATAGATACATCGATCCTTAAACATCCGTACGTACATAGAGAGAAACACTGAATATTATATATCTACACACACAAACACACACACACAGACACACACATATATATATATATATGTATATATATATTACTAAAATAATTATCATTATACTTGTATATATTTGCATATGCATGTGTGTATGTAACTGTAACCAAGCAAAACTGTATATATATATATATATATATATATATATATATATATATATATATAATATACGAATAGATGATGGACCTTGTATAACTGGTATTGCTGGTGTTTTGGAATCATATCTATATATTTATTATCTATATATATATATATATATATATCGATATGTATGCTGATAAATAAATCCTTACACACACACACACATACATACACACACACACACACATACATATATATATATATATATATATATATATATATATATAGGAAGCGGGAGTGGCCTTGTAAGTTATCGTTGAAAAAGAAATGGACTCGATGATACACCACCAGGACAAGTGGTATGCTCAATCATCAGACATAAGTCAATATGTATATATAATTTGACCTTGTGTTAAATCCTTCGGAGGAGGGTTTAAGTAAATAGTTCCATCGACCCTGAAACATACAGGGACAGAGAGAAAGAAAGTGTGGGAGGGAGACACGCATATATATATATATATATATATATATATATATATATATATATGTATATAATATATATATATATATATATATATTATATATATATATGTGTGTGTGTGTGTGTGTGTGTGTGTGTGCTGATATAGCCAGTAGCCAGTGTCTTTTTTTATATTATCCATGCGATGATTATTGCAAATCGTTTGATTTTTGTTTAATTTATTAATTATATCCCTTAATCAGTACAAATCAATAACCGAATTTGTGTGTTTCTTAGGTATAAGAATATCAAGGTGTATGCAAGATTTCGGATCTGAATGAGATATCTTTTCTGAGTTATGAGTCGACATGTACATACCAAACATATATATATATATATATATATATATATATATATATATATGTGTGTGTGTGTGTGTGTGTGTGTGTGTGTGTGCTTTTTGAAATAGATCTAGACTGAACTTTGTCAACGATGACATATATATATAATATATATATATATATATATATATATATATATATATAAAGGAGTCAAGTTTGTTTTGGTATGTAAGTGTCTACTCATAACTTAGAAAGGAGATATCATAGAGCATTAAAATTTCCTTTTGGATTTTTACTAATTAAATGATATAATTGAATTATAGATCAATCGATTTGGTGAACACTATAAAGTTTTTCATTGGTATGTGCAAAAACTGCTTATTACAAAAATGATACAATGTTTCAAACCACTCATGAGTTTTTGCTTAGATTTCTAAAATAACATTTTAAATGTATGTAAAAAGAAATCCTAAAATAAACGAATATTATAATAAGTGATTTCTTCTTTTATCATTAAAATTCGTTTCTATTACGTTTTTCTTCACCCTCTCACTTCCTGGTGCTCCTAAAATCAGTTTAGTCCGCATCTTGACTGGTTATTTCTGCAAATATATATATATATATATATATATATATATATATATATTTATATATATATATTGAGGATATGTGCTTAATTGAAGTCGTACCTAATTTTTGAAAATTAATTAGTTAATAATTAATGAATTTAGGCGGGCATATATGTTCAAATGTAAGGCTAAACAGATCGAGAAAATGTCAATCCCTGAATGTACATTTCGACTTATTAGGTCTCATCAGCAAGGTTATAGACATGGGAGACTGCTCAGTGTGTCTATAACCTTGCTGATGAGACCTAATAGGTCAAAATATACATTCAGGGATTGACATTTTCTCGATATGTTTAGCCTTACATTTGAACATATATGCCCGCCTAAATTCATAAATTATTAACTAATTAATTTTCAAAAATTAAGTACGACTTCAATTAAGCACATATCCTCCAAAAATTGTCCGCTAAAAGCCATATCAAATAAACACAGTGTTTATTTACGTACTCTCATATATATATATATATATATATATATATATATATATATATATATATATATATCGTGTATTCAGTGTCTCAATCTATTGTCATATCGGCCAAGGTGTCTAGACACATAACTGTGTAGACTTAGCTAAATCCCATGACAGATTACTGTTACTGTCGATAACAAGAAAGCTTACTAGAATTTCACTGTCATAAACAGTTGACAATGTAATTCAATGCTCTAAATTTACGAAGTTTAAAGTTACATATTTTCTACTATTTTCAAATAAATAATAATGCATAAAAGTCGATTATATTTTTCTAATTGTTGGGAAGTTTAACAAGGAAGCTGGCATGAGGATGTGTGACTCACGTGTTTAATCCGGCCATCGTATTGTTTTAATTCTTGCCATTTAATGTGGATAAGGCCCCATCTTGTTTAAAGCATATGAATTCTGTTTCAGCTGATTTCACCTAGAGCCTAATGCCTCTTGCTGCTTGCTCCAGCTTATTCGGCTTCGGCAGGTGCATTTGCGGGAAAGGCTAGATCATCTGCGTTATCGTCATCTCATATAGGAACACCTACAATGATGTTCTATTTGTATTAATTGATTGATCTTTAACGATAAGTCAAATTGACTATGGCTATCTTATGCCTAGGGGTTAGGGAATTTGGTTCATTGCATTTAACTGATATTTAGAATACGGTTATTGCACCTCAGCAGACGAGTAACACCCCTTAATCGGGCCATCTGTTGGCCGTAGGTGGCAATCCATTATGTCTGAGGACAGTATCATGGGTGATGTGCGGTCTGTGACCCGGGTACTAAGTAGACCTGTTAGATGCAACAATCCAATTTGGCTCTTAGTTGATCTAGACGGACAGTCTGAGAGGGCTCAAGGTGTCAAGCCCCAGCAGCAAAAGGAATGTCTCGAATATATTGTTCAAATTGCTCTTATGGCAAACACTTATCCTTTTTTTATCATATGGGTTCTATGAGCCGGTGGCCTATGGTCAACCACCAGTGGTTTTTGATACTCATGAAGATAATGAAAATTATTTCTACCAATTATTAACACACAAGTAGTTAACCAAAAAAATTACAGCAATTTATTCATACACAGGAAGTTAATGAGAATTATTTCTTAGACAAATCACACACACACACACACACGCATATATATATATATATATATATATATATATATATATATATATATATATATATATATATATATAGCAACAATATCTTGTTAACTCTTACCCACTTGGTGAGTTAATGGTAGACCGAGGTTTTGCAGTATTATAAGTGGAGGGCTCAGTATCAATCATAGAGATAATATATATATATATATATATATATATATATATATATATATATTTATATATATATATATATATATATATATATATATATATTGCACGGAGGTAATTTTGAGAACACTGGGTTTCATGGCACAAACTCATTCATCAGACAGAACCCTAAGATGCATGAAACCAAGGGTGACAAAATTTCGTCCATTTTTATGCAGTATATATATGTGTGTGTGTGTGTGTGTGTGTGTGTGTGTGTGTGTGTGTGTGTGTGTGCAGCGAAAAATAGAAAAAACAAAGGTTCATAAAATGAGTGATGTTCAATCAGCCAACGCTGCAGTGTTTCAATCTGTTTAGTAGATCTGCTTCTGGGCTTTTTTTACAAGGAAAATAAATTTAACACAGATAATAAGGAGATTGTGTGAGTCTTTTGTTGATCAATCCACCTAAAGATGCTGAATGAAAAACCGTTCTTAGATTGTTTGAAATTTGAAAGAGTCTCACAATTTAATTATATGTGATAAATTCATTTTCCTTAAAACAAAAGCCCTGAAAATGATCTACTAAACAGATTGAAACACTGCAGCGTTGGCTGAATAAACATCACTTATTTTAGGAATCTGCGTTTTTTCAATTTTTCACTATATAACATACTGTCGGATTCACTTCCATTTTTCTCACATATATATATATATATATATATATATATATATATATATTATTAGATTCACTTCCATTTTTCTCTTCATATATATATATATATATATATATATATATATATATATATATATGTATATATATATATATTAGATTTTTGGATGTTTGTTTATTTTAGAAGCATTGTTGATAAAGTATATATTAATATTTATATTTTTGCTTGAAGGCAATTACAATGCGCATATCGCATAAAATTCGATAATTATAGAAGATAATAATGACAAGTGAATTTCGCAAAGAATTACTCGGTGTGTAGAACATTTCGGTTTCGATTTCTATCGGAGGGAAATCGTTAGTATACATCGCTGATGAGACTTAATAAAGTTGAAACAGTCTGTACGATGTTCTACACACCGAGTAATTCTTTGCGAAATTCACTTGTCATTATTATCTTCTATAATTATCGAATTTTATGCGATATGCGCATTGTAATTGCCTTCAAGCAAAAATATAAATATTAATATATATATATATATATATATATATATATATGGCATTAAATAATCTAAAAGAGGTGATATGCCATTAAACCTAACAACGAACCAACCAACCAACCATTGCGTTTATGCATTAGCAATTTCTATATCAAGCAATTTTTTCTCATACATTATCCGACGCAAATATCCTTGCTGTACTTGCCAGAGTTGGAAATCTGCCATTTTGATCTGCAGCAGTTCCTGTTGAAAAGAAATTCGCTTCGTATATGCCGATCAAACAGTGCCGGCAAATTCATAGACAAACGACAGATACTTATGACATACAAAAAATATCCTCCCACATAGCTATGCGCACAGAACAATTATACTTATATGATACTTACCAATCCTCTGAGGACAATGTCCAATCGTCTGTGCTGCAAAGATCAATACATTCTCTGTTTTAATGATGAATTATTCAACCACCATTTGTGTGTGTGCTTATCCGTCACTGGTCCGAACGTTTCCCGACTGCAAGCTTCACCTCAAATGATTGATGGGCATCGTCCAGGAGTGAAAGAACGGTGCGAAAGCACTGTGGGCTATCCAGAAGTTTTATATATGTTAATCTCGGTGAAAGAACGAGATTATACGAGATTTTCTTTTCGATCGAACATAAAAACGAGAGTATTGTGTTGCATTGCGAGTGTTGACGAAAGTTGCCGGAGACAAAAACGATATGAATAGATGAGAATGAGAGAAAAGAAAGATGACAGATACATTCAGGCTGTGGTAAAAGAGGTTGTTTTCTTCCATTTTTGGTTTCACCGGACCAGAAAAGAACGCCCTGGTTAGTCGAGATGAAATATGTTTACGCACGATGCTGGTTCTCGGCGGAAATGGTCCTCGACAGTTAACGTCAAGTTCATAGGAAAGGACAAATTCAGACAGGTGGCCAAAGAAAAACTCCACTCACCTTATTACTGTATTCGGGTCGGTCTCAAATATGAAAGATGTTCAGTGGTATATATATTCATGTATTCATTTATTTTGAGATGATAATGGAATTGCTAAATTGGGGACCATTGCGAGCGGAATATGTCATTCTTAATTGGCTAACAAATACAACTTCCCTGCGAAATTTAAGCTAACATTATCACTAACCTGTAAAATATATTTACCAACAATTCGGTACGAGAAGGATGTGACACAATGTCAATTACTTAAGCGGGGTTTAACCGGTTTTAATTCAGTTTTCCTTCTCCTAGACTGATGGCCTAACCAAGTTTAAAGTGCCCAGTCAACCCTAATATTTACACATTGCGGGAGGTAGAATGGCTGGATTCATCCCTTTCCAAGGGTATGTTAAATTACAAGCAGCCTCGTCTAGGATTTGAACTAGTCTCGCTGTTTTCTTTACTACGATGTTAGCCATTTCATGTTGATTGTAATATTTCTGAGAGGCCTCTGCATTGTTGAGGTCGTAGAAACAGAATTCAAAATATGGACGAGTTTGCTTTGTAATATCACTATTACCCTTTGGAAAGGTATGAATTCAATTATTCTCCAAGCAGCTATGTCTAAATGGTGAGAGTAAAACTGGGCTCTTTAACCTTGATTAGCCAACCGGTTTAGGGAAAGGAAAACTCTAAATCAAAACCTTCGTCTAAGAAATTGATCTGTGCTACATCTCATGCTGAGGTTGGTAAATATGTACATTAACTGACGGGGTTTTGGAAACTACTCAAAGGGTTTTTCAACGTTGAAATTCCAAAGGATTACTAATCTAATCTATATAACCTCCTTATTAGAGTTTGCCATCTTGGCGATGTCCCCAGGCGCACCTGCCCATCGTCATAAAAGAGCCAAGTTCGGGTTTATTGCCCGTGCTGACCATCCCCAAAAGAGGAATGCCAAAGGAAGGATAACTGGCCTCTGCATGAGTTTCGGTTTGTGCGTGGCTACCACGTTAAAAAGTCCGTGTGCAACAGGCCTGGTGGAAGGTCACGAAATACTGACAGAGAATGACTCTGAAAAAATTATATAGCAGAAAAGCCATATCTATGCATATATAAAGGAGTGTTATGTGTATGTAATGTATGTATGTATGTAGTGTGGTGTGTGTGCGTAGTGTGTCGCGGGATCTACGAAAATAAAACATTAACAACTTAAGTAAATATAGGTACACATTCACTATCATCAGATCTTGCTTTTTGAGTCAAAATAATGAAGATGTAATTATATTCGTAAGATAATTAAAAAATAAAAATTTAAATGATATCAGCATGGATTATTTTTTAATTAACATCTGTAACGTAGTGCCTTTTCTTTCACGGCAACTAAATAGACCATATGTTACGTTTGGGTTTTTACCGCCGTCTTCCAGTGCCTCAAAATGCACGGCACTATTAAATTCACACAAGACGCTGGACGCCTCACAAGGCATGTAATTTCTCGCGGTTTGTTACAAACTCCACGCAGAATCTCTAGTAGTCAGCCTTCAAGCCAAATTCTTCCACACTTCTTTCGTTTTATGGTCAGCAAAGGTATCAAGTTTCACGGCCGTGGTCTTTAGTCACGTCAAGTAGACTTGCTGAACAGCGTCCCCTCTTACTATTGTTTGGGTAGAGCATTCCATTCATAAAAGATTCTTTGGCGTTGTGGAAATAATACGATAATGCCGTATTTATTTTTTTCAGAAGTTTTTATAATAAAAACTTCACTGCAATTTTTGAGAAGAGAGGTTCCCTAATAATCTCTGTCTTAAACAAGAGGTGGATTTTAACTGGATTCAACTTGATTAGTTTTTAGTAAAATTCTCGTGACAAACTTTTCTTAACAATAAACAGGCATTCCTTATCGTCTTCAGCGACAACAGCTGCCAAAATCCGTACGGCCTCGACTAACCTCGATCACTGCCTCTCGGCCGACTCCTCTAGCTGACTGACTCTAATCACTGACCGGCTCTATCAGGTTTATTATATACTATCAAAGGAATCATCAGAATCATTTCCTTCTGGAAACTATCTATTCTTTCCAGCAAGGAAAAACGACCAATGGTCTTTGATCGTAAAAGGCGTGAACTCATGTTGACCAGAATGATTCGAAACAATCGAATTTTTTCCTTCTGGGAAAGAAATTAGATAGTTCCAGAAAAATGATTCTAGATGATTCCTTTGAGAAGTATATATAAGACCCTATCAGAGCGGTCAGTGAGCTTAGATCAGTCAGCTAGAGGGTCTGGCCGGAGAGCAGGATCGAGGTAGTCGAGGACCCGTACGGAGTTTGGCAAGCTGTTTGTCGCTGAAAGACGATAAGGAATTGGCCTGTTAGTTTGTTAAGAAAAGTTTGTCACCGAGAATTTTTTACTAAAAACTAAACTCGCAAAGTTGAATCCAGTTTTAAATACCAAAACTCTTGTTAAGACAGAGTTATTGAGGGACCCTCTCTCAAAAAATTGCAGTGAAGTTTTTATTATAATAAACTCTAAAAAAAATAAATACCGGCATTATCGTATTATTTCCACAACGCCAAAGAAATCTTTATGATGGAGATCTCACGCCAAACAATAGTACAGAGAGGGACTGCTTGTCAGCAAGTCTACTGACCGTGACTAAAGACCCACGGCCGTGAAACTGATACCTTGCTTGACAATAAACGAAGAAAGTTGTGGGAAGAATTGGCTGAGGCTGACTAAACTAGAGATTCTGCGTGTAGTTGCTAAACAAACCCCGAGAAGATTTAATGCCTTGTGAGCGTCCAGCCGTCTTGTGTGGAATTTTAATAGTGCCGTGCATTTTGCAGCACGGAAGACGGCGGTGAAAAAACCCACAACGTAACATATGTTATTTAGTGCGTGAAAAAAGGCACTACTTACAATGTTAATTAAAAAATAATCCATGCGATATCATTTAAATTTTATTGTTTATTATCTTCACGAATAAATTCACATTTCATTATTTTTGACTCAAAAAGCAAGATCTGATGATAGTGAATGTGTACCTATAATTTACTTAGTTTTAATTGTTTATTTTCGTAGATCGCCACGGACACACATACGCACACACACACACACACATACTACATACATACCATACATTACACATAACACTTCTATATATGCATAGATAGGTTTCTGCTATATACAATTTTTCAGAGTCATTCTCTTGTCAGTATTTCGCCTGACCTTTCCACCAGGCTGATTGACACACGACTTTTTAACGTGGTAGCCACGCACAAACCGAAACTTCATGCAGAGCCCAGTTAATCCTCCTTTGGCATTTCCTCTTTTGGGATGGGCTTCAGGCACCGGGGGCAAATAAACCCGGAACTTTTGGCTGCTTTGGCGTCATCATTTTTATCGTCGGATGGGCAGGTGGCGCGCCTGAAGGGGGACATGCGCAATTGAATTGAGCCGACAGAATTGGAGAACAGTCGTAAATAAGGGATAATTAAATGAGTATAGAGTAAGGGTGTTTTTGGTGAATTCTATAACTGTGATAAAAAACCATATTGATTAGTCCAATAATCCCCCGTCTATTTATTATTTGCTTAAATTCATATTTACCATTTAATCCACTTTCTCTAGTGTGGTCTATTAAGGATTTGTTAGCCCACTAAGCGCAAATCAATTTTCTATAGCACGAGAGGTGTTGTTTCAATTTAGAGTTTTCCCTTCCCCTAAACCGGATCGGACATTGATATCTAAGGATTATAATGAGCCCAAGGTGCTATTTTACATTCTTACCTATCGGAACATAGACTGGCTTGGAGAATAATAATTCATACCTATTCCTGAACAGGTGTAGGTGTAAGTAGTCATATTTACGAATAAATGCCTCTAACTTCGTCCAATTGATTTGAATTCCTTAGTATCTACTCCGATCCTGGCAATCCACGCGTAGGCCCCTTATTTAATATTCTTCATCACAATATTGTTAACAATCAACATATTAGATAAATAGCGCAATACATCGTTAAGTAAAATGTAAAAAATAAACAGACATAGAAACTATCAGGTTACCATATACGTACCTTGCAGACATACGGAGTTTCGGACTCATCAATTTGTTCTGGATAATGTTGTAAAATCAATATCCCTGTAATTGCATGAGATTATGAGAATGATCCCAAGCCCAATGAGTTCTTCATTATTACCCTCCCCGCTACAATTGGTTGTACTGAAATCTCCATAGGTTAGTCGTGTAGCTGTGAGAAACGGCACTAAAGACTTTTGTGCGCGTATAGGGACCATCAAGTCTTAGAGGAGTAGATGACACAAACTGTAATTCAACAACCCGGGTAAACCCCGCTAGAGTAGAAGTATGTGACATCGTGGTAGTCATTCTACCATTGTATGAAACCGGAATTTCGCTTGAGGTCTATAAGATCATAGTATTGGATTTTTTACCTTAGTTGTGTTCGGGACACAAACTTTGCAGCCTCGAACTGTGCTGCAACGATATAATTCATAGTAGTCATTCCTACATATCGCACACAGGCGAATGTGGAAATGACAATTTTGTCAAAATGCCAGAGATTAAATAGAAAGGAACAACATATATTAATCCGCTTCGGCCAGTCTGATGTCTCACCCTAATTATTTATAATAAGCAATTCCATATCATCTCTCATAATAATATAAAATGTAATTACAATATGAATATTATATATATATACCTAACTGAAACATACTTTCTATATTTTAGAGATCCGACTACCTGATAATCACAATAGCTCAAGTGAAGTGAATAAAAAGTATTCCGTTGTGATGACTCCGGGAGAGTTTTTCTAGTGATGTCTCTCTCCACTAGTATGTCTGAATTCGTTAATTAGCAGACGGTCCTTCCTCTCTAGAAATGCTTGACGGCTGTATGCTTATCCTCCAGAGCCATTCCGACCGAGAAACTCACGACATCGCAGGCGCAAATTCATAACAGGGACAGATAAATACATGTTGTGCAAAA
>CM042138.1:73341200-73346200 GCA_023376005.1 Doryteuthis pealeii | reverse complement strand
TGTGTGTAAACGGATTATTATCAGCTACATATCGATATATACTATATATTATAGATGATAGATAGATAAACTATACTAATTATGCATTCCAAAACACCAGCAATACCAGTTATACAAGTCCATCATCTATTTCGTATATAATATATATATATATATATCTATATATATATACTAATTATATACAGTTTGGCTTGGTTACAGTTACATACACACATGCATATGCAAATATATAAAGTATAATTGATAATTTATTTTAGTAATATATATATACATATATAATATATATGTGTGTGTGTCTCTGTGTGTGTGTTTGTGTGTGTAGATATATAATATTCAGTGTTTCTTCTATGTACGTACGGATGTTTTTAAGGATCGATGTATCTATTTATTCAAACCATTCCTTAAGGGAATGATTTGACACAAAGTATACAGTTAGTTTGAATCAGAGTTTTCCTTCTTGATTGGTTGCTAATAAACCCATTCTACCCATCTTTATAAACTATAACTTCAACAGATTTTCCTATTAACAACTGCTGAGGCAACGTTCGGCTTGTATTTTTGAATGACCCTTGTTTAGGAAAATACATGAAGCATTATTTATATCAATACATACGTGAGGTATTATTTATGCATAGGGGATTTTGAACTTGGACCGCCGATTCTATCTCCTACGTCGATAATCGTTTAGCTAACCGCCCTCCTGGAATAGGAATACATTTCCCTTGACGCCGGTCGTTGCTCTTTGAAACCAGGTAAAGAAACTACAATTGTAAAATGTTGGTTTTCCATAATTATGCAATCAGACTCTGTGCACGGGGGAAAAGAAATGGTGTAGACTTATGATTTCCTGCAAAACAAATATTCCTGCAAAAGGTTGGGTTTTCGGTTATCTCCTGTTGAAGTGAGTTAGTGTACTGTTGATTTGAACAACAGAAAACTAGCTGAGCACAACTGAACCAGTGCCAAGACAGTTGATATTTATGGAAATCAAGAATAGTCCATTCATGTATTTGGGTGATTCCATTCCTTGAGTCCTGATTGGCTGCTTAGTTTTTATGATGTTATAAAGCTTCATAAATACCCTGCATTTTGCAGTAGTATGCAGCAAGATAGATGCGTATTCAGTTAGGACTCCTTGTTGCCTTGTCTTCGACGGTAATTTGGAACTAATATGATTTTCTACATTTCCGATTTGATGCAGTTTCGTTTTCTTTGTTTAATGGCATATCTTTATTTTGCAGATCAACCTCTGTGGGTTTATATTATGCCAAAACTATCCTTATAAAAGTTAAAAACGACAATAATGCCTTCCTATTGCCAACTCCTCAGGCAATATTCATCTTATTTATTGAATGGCCTTCTATTAGGACATACATGAGCAGTGATGCTCTTTAACTGTTTGATTAAGTGCGTATTTACTTTAAATCAAACCCTGGAAGATTTATGGCACCCAACTAAAGCTGTCTAACTCATGCTTGTAACATATACTGTGTAATTGGTTTCTAAGAAACTATTCAAATGCATTTACTGTTAGCTTGAAATGGTAATAGAAGAAAAAAAGAAAAAAAACACCGGGACTCATGGATAAGATTTAATGCGTCTTTTAGATTTATGCTTCAGGACGCAGGAAGGGCCAC
The DNA here is from genome assembly GCA_023376005.1 of Doryteuthis pealeii. Classification (NCBI taxonomy): domain Eukaryota; kingdom Metazoa; phylum Mollusca; class Cephalopoda; order Myopsida; family Loliginidae; genus Doryteuthis; species Doryteuthis pealeii. Next base: position 73,344,563 of record CM042138.1, on the reverse strand, counting down.
CCAGCAGCATTCTTTGCATGATACATTATTTATACTAGCAAATATATGCACCCTCCGGGTGCAAGTATTTTAGTTAAATTTTTATAATAAAATATATATTAAATTAGAAAGGCTAATGAAACGAAATAAGAATGTAGATTAAAAGATTTTGAACAGAGGGGTATATTGAAAAATAGAACAACTTTAAAAACAACTCTCTCCATCATCTTCCGTCACTCCCCGTCTTCATTGTAAATTTCTAATTAAACTGTTTAGTTAAAATAGAAGTAAAGAATAAATTACAGTTATTTCTTCTTGTTAAGGGATTTCTTTTAAGATTATTGAAGAGATTTTTGCTTCATATTCAATAAGATAAAACCAAACAAGTTAGAAATCAATAATACTAAGCATATATTTATTAAAATCAATTTTTTAAGATCAATATGCAAATTAGCCTTCCCATTCACACTGTAAACCTCTATTTTGTTGTATATATAAATACAATTGCATGTTATTAGTATGTAGATATGGTCAACAGTGTAAGTAAGTAAGACAATTTTATTAATAATTGAGGTTTAAATAAAAATAAAATCATGGAGGAATATTGATGTAAATAACGAAAGATTGTGACTTTTATAGTAATATGTTTTCGGTACAGACAAACCCACAATCTCCATTATAATAAGATTTAATAACGTATCTACAACATTCACTCTCTAAGATTTTTTCTCTTCTTTTCATTTAATGTCTTAGATTTGATTTTGATGAATGACATATTAGATATATATATATATATATATAATAATGATATAGAGAGAGAGAGAGAGAGAGAGAGAGGAGAGCGATGAGACGACAGGCAGACAGACAGATGGTTCATTTTACAATAATAATGGAGATTGTGTGTTTTTCTGTCTGTAACCGAAACTATATTACTACTCAAGTCACAATTCCCTTAATTATTTACGTCAAATCTCCATGATTTCATTCTTTTAAACCTTCAGTTATTAATAAAAATTGTTTACATTATTAATACTGTTGACATATCTACGTACTAATAACATGCAATTGTATTTATATATACAACAAAATAGCGTTTACAGTTGAACGAGAAGGCTAATTTGCATATTGATATTTAAAATTTTATTTTAATAAATATGTGCTTTATTATTGATTTCTAATTGTTTGGTTTTATCTTAAGAAATATAAAACAAAAATCTCGTGGATAAATCTTAAAAGAAAATTTATTTACTAAGAAGAAATAACTGTAATATTATCCTTTACTTCCTATTTTAACTAAATAGTTAAATTAGGAAAATTTACCAATGAAAGAGGGGAGTAATGGAAAATGATGGAATAGTTAGTTTCAAAGTTGTTCTATTTTTCGAATTATACCAGAATATATTTTATTATATCAAAACTTTAAAACTTAAATACTTGCACCCGGAGTGTGCATATATTTGCTAGTTTACAATAAAGGTATTAGTCCGAAAGTGAACGTAATATGCGAAAACTCACTTTTCTGCGATGTACGTTTGTCACTTTTCGGGGGTTAGGAGAAATAAGGTGGGGAGGAGGACATGCTAAAATAGTTTTTCACTGACGAGAAGAGATCCCCTTTGGTTTGAATTCAGATTTTTCCCCTTCTAGAGCTGGTTGCCTAACCAAGGTTAAAGAGCTCTGTCTGGTCTAAAATGCAACAACCGGGCCATGATTTGAACTCGTCTCACCGTGTCAATTTCTTAGAAACGATAACAATTACACCACGAACCACGGGGGAACGTCCCATTAACTCTGATACACATACGGCTTACTCATAAACTGTAGTAGACTAGAATATTTCTCTGAAATATTTGAGATGAGGCTTGATGATTAGTGTTATTGTGCGATATTCGGACTATTGTCCCCATCTTTATTATTTGTATAACGTTTCGGCCTTCTTCATGTATTTTCTTGTCGGACTCGGGAACCTTCTCGGACTCGGAACTTCTTTTGGGGACTCGGGAACCTTCTTTTCAACTCAGAAACTTTCTTGCGTAGCGTGAACTTCTTGTCGTAATCGGAGCCATCACGGAACTTTGACCTAACCCTATTCTATCCACGGGGGTATCCTGTTCTCTTTCCGCTAACCACAGCTGGGTTTAGAGCTGTGTTAATTTTTTCTTATGTTACTGCCTCTACTCGGATTGAACCCGGAATCCAGAGATTAACTGTCACTTAGAACTAACTACCTTATCCCACTAGTATGTGTCAAACTCTAATATAATGGGATAGATTGCATTTTTGTCTGAAGCCGAAACTACGCCACGGCTTACGTTACAGATTCCTCAATAATCTAAAGGATTATTAATGGTACCAATTTATAATCAATATAGTTTATTATTAAAATATACAATAGATAATTAGTTTATACACACTATGAATTTGTCTTGTAACATTCGATGGTCTTGTAAACAATAAAGATGGACCAATAGTCCGAATAACGCAAAATACTAAAACTAAGACAACCACTTTGCATATGACGTACTTTAACATAAAATCATTTGCCGTTTCTACAAAATAAACCGGTTAAATAAATGCTGCTGATGCTGCTGCTCATGTGTAACTGAACGGACTTATTAAAGCCCAAAAAAGGAAAAGCTGAATTAGTTTTCATAATGCAAAACTGAGATGGCTCCTACCGAGAAGAGGGTCGACTGAGGATCTCGAAATCAGCAGATATCGTCTATTAAAATTCCATCAGTTTTTCAATCGAACAATATCGCTCCAACATGCATTAAACATTCAGCCAGCATGGAATACGTTAAATTCGATGCATCTCCGGTAAATATTTGGTTATTTTACTAGATTTCACAGAGGATTTTCAAACCAAATATATAAATATATATATATATTTTACATTATATTATAGTATATATATATATATATATAATATATATATAATATATAAATATATATATAGAGAATAGAGGCGAGAGAGCCAGACATTATAGAAAAGACAGATGACAGAGACAGAGAGGGTGAAAATTTTTCAGGTGAAAAGAGATAAAAACATACAATAAACCGGAAAATCTCAATATGTATAACATATATATGGATATATATAACACGCAAATTTCAATAGTTTAGATCACTGAAAAATACATTATTTTTCCATTTTTTAATATATATTCTTTTTCAGAATACAAGGTGTGTCAAGAAAGTAACAAGCTACAGTATATTTACCAAGATAGAAGATGAAGAATGAATTGAAAACGTTATTTTAAAAAAAGAAAACAACGTGGTCAACAAAGTACAATACATCTACAAACTTGACACATGATAGTATATATATATATATATATAAATATAGTTATAGTATATATATTAGCTTATATACTAAGTTAG
>CM042138.1:73329105-73341100 GCA_023376005.1 Doryteuthis pealeii | reverse complement strand
AGAGAGAGATCAGAGCTCTTTAACCTTGGTTAGGCACAGTCTAGAAAGGGGAAAAATCTGAATTCAAACAAAGGGGGATCTCTTCTCGTCAGTGAAAACTATTTTAGCATCCCCTTCTCCCCACCTTATTTCTCCTAACCCCGAAAAGTGACAAACGTACAATCGCAGTAAAAGTGAGTTCGAATCGTCAATATTACGTTCACTTTCAGGATAAACTTTATTGTAAACTAGCAAATATATGCACACCCGGGTGAGTATTTAAGTTTTAAAGTTTTGATTATAATAAATATATCTGGTATAATCGAAAAAATAGAACAACTTTGAAACTAACTATTCCATCATTTTCCATTACTCCCCTCTTTCATTGGGTAAATTTCCTAATTTAACTATTTAGTTGAAATAGGAAGTAAAGGGATAATATTACAGTTATTTCTTCTTGTAAATAAATTTCTTTTAAAGATTTATCCACGAGATTTTCTTTATATTTCTTAAGATAAAACCAAACAATTAGAAATCAATAATACCAAGCACATATTTATTAAAATAAAATTTTAATGTCAATATGCAAATTAGCCTTCTCGTTCAAACTGTAAACCGTTATTTTGTTGTATATATAAATAAATTGCATGTTATTAGTACGTAGATATGGTCAACAGTATTAATAATGTAAAACAATTTTTATTAATACTGAAGGTTTAAAAGAATGAAATCATGGAGAATTTGACGTAAATAATTAAGGGAATTGTGACTTGAGTAGTAATATAGTTTCGGTTACAGACAGAAAAACACACAATCTCCATTTATTATTGTAATATGAACCATCTTCTGTCTGTCTTCTCTCGCTCTCTCTCTTCTTCTCTCTCTGTCTATATATGTAATATATATAATATATATATATTCTAATATTATTCAACAAAGAAATAATAAATTAAGACATAAATGGAAAAAATCTCTAAGAGTGAATGTGTAGATGCGTTCATATATCTAATCTTATATATATGGAGATTGTTGTTGTCTGTAACGAAACTATATATACTATAAGTCACAATTCTTTCGTTATTTCATCATATTTCTCCATGATTTTATTTTTATTTAACCTCATTATTAATAAAATTGTCTTACATTATTTACACTGTTGACCATGTCTACATACTAACAACATGCAATTGTATTTATATATACAACAAAATAGAGGTTTACAGTGTGAATGGGAAGGCTAATTGCATATTGATCTTAAAAAATTGATTTTAATAAATATGTGCTTAATATTATTGATTTCTAATTGTTTGGTTTTATTTATTGAATATGAGCAAAATCTCTTCAAATAAGTTTAAAAAATCCTTAACAAGAGAAGAATAACTGTAAATTATTCTTTACTTCCTAATTTTAACTAAACAGTTTAAATTAGGAAATTACCAATGAAAGAGGAGTAGGAAGTGATGGAAGAGTAGTTTTAAAGTTGTTCTATTTTTCAATCATACCCTCTGTTTCAAAATCTTTTTATTACATCTTATTCAGTTTCATTAGCCTTTCTAATTTAATATCATATTTATTATAAAATTTAACTAAAATACTTGCACCCGGACGGTGCATATATTTGCTAGTATAAATAATGTATCATGCAAAGATGCTGCTGGGTACCTTCCTGTGTCCCTGAAGCATAACATCTAAAAGGACGCATTAAAATCGTATCCAATAGTCCAGGTGTTTTTTTTTTCTTTTTTCTTCTATTACCATTTCAAGCTAACAGTAAATGCATTTGAATAGTTTCTTAGAAACGAATTACACAGTATATGTTACAAGGTAGGAGTTAGACAGCTTTAGTTGGGTGCCATAAATCTTCCCGAGGTTTGATTTAAAGTAAATATGTGCGTCCCAGGACGCACTTAATCAAACAGTTATTAGCATCACTGCTCATGTATGTCCTAATAGAAGGCCATTCAATAAATAAGATGAATATTGCCTGAGGAGTTGGCAATAGGAAGCATTATTGTCGTTTTTAACTTTTATAAGGATAGTTTTGGCATAATATAACCCAAAGAGGTTGATCTGCAAAAAAAAAAGATATGCCATTAAACAAAGAAACCGAAACTACATCAAATCGGAGAGGTAGACAATCATATTAGTTCCAATTACCGTCGAAGACAAGGCAACAAGGAGACCTAACTGAATACGCATATATTTTGCTGCAATACTACTGCAAAATGCCAGGGTATTTATGAAGCTTTATAACATCATAAAAACTAAGCAGCCAATCAGGACTCAAGGAATGGAATCACCTAAATACATGAATGGACTATTCTTGATTTCCATAAATATCAACTGTCTTGGCACTGGTTCAGTTGTGCTCAGCTAGTTTCTGTTGTTCAAATCAACAGTACAATAACTCACTTCAACAGGAGATAACCGAAAACCCAACATTTTGCAGGAATATTTGTTTGCAGGAAATCATAAGTCTACACCATTTCTTTTCCCCCGTGCGACAGAGTCTGATTGCATAATTATGGAAAACCAACATTTACAATTGTAGTTTCTTTACCTGGTTTCAAAGAGCAACGACCGGCGTCAAGGGAAATGTATTCCTATTCCAGGAGGCGCGGTTAGCTAAACGATTATCGACGTAGGAGATAGAATCGGCGGTCCAAGTTCAAATCCCTATGCATAAATAATGCCTCACGTATGTATTGATATAAATAATGCTTCATGTATTTTCTAAAACAAGGGTCATTCAAAAATACAAGCCTAAGCAGTTGTTAATAGGAAACTCTGTTGAAAGTTATACATTTTATAAAGATGGGTAGAATGGGTTTATTAGCAACCAATCAAGAAAGGAAAACTCTGAATTCAAACTAACTGTATACTTTGTGTCAAATCATTCCCTCAAGGAATGGTTTGAATAAATAGAATAATCGATCCTTAAACATCCGTACGTACATAGAGAAGAAAACTGAATATTATATATCTACACACACAAACACACACACACAGACACACACATATATATATATATGTATATATTATATTACTAAAATTATCATTATACTTGTATATATTTGCATATGCATGTGTGTATGTAACTGTAACCAGCAAAACTGTATATATATATATATATATATAATAATATATATATATATATATATATATGAAGTAGATGATGGGCCTTGTATAACTGGTATTGCTGGTTGTTTTGGAATCATATTTATATATCTTTCTATATATATATATATATATATATATATATATATATATATATATAGATAAATAATCCTTACACACACACATATACATCACACACACTCACACACATACATATGATATATATATATATACATAGGAAGCGGAAGTGGCATGTGTATAAGTTATCGTTGAAAAAGAAATTGATCCGATGACAAACCACCAGGACAAATGGTATGCTCAATCATCAGACATAAGTCAATCTGTATATATAATTTGACCTTGTGTCAAATCATTCGAAGGAGGGTTTGGGTAAATAGTTCCATCGACCCTGAAACATACAGGGACAGAGAGAAAGAAAGTGTGGGTGGGAGACACGCATATATATATATATATATATATATATATATATATATATATATATATATTATATATATATATAGCCAGTAGCCAGTGTCTTTTTTTATATTAGCCATGCCCGATTATCGCAAATCGTTTGATTTTTGTTTAATTAATTAATTATATCCCTTAATAAGTACAAATCAATAACCGAATTTTGTGTGTTTCTTAGTTATAAATATATCAAGGTGTTTGAAAGATTTCGGATCTGAATAACATATCTTTTCTGAGTTATGAGTCGACACGTACATACCAAACATTCTTATATATATATATATATATATATATATATATATATATATATATATGTGTGTGTGTGTGTGTGTGTGTGTGTGTGTGTGTGCTTTTTTAAATAGATCTAGACTGAACTGATGATTTCATGTATACAAGATGACATATATATATATATATATATATATATATATATATATATATATATATATAAAGGAGTCACGTTTGTTTTGGTATGTACGTGTCTACTTATAACTCAGAAAGGAGATATCATTGAGCATTAAAATTTTATTTTTGAATTTTTACTAATTAAATGATATAATTGAATAATAGATCAATCGATTTGGTGAACGCTATAAAGATTTTCATAAGTATATGCAAAAACTGCTTATTACAAAAATAGTACAATGTTTCAAACCACTCATGAGTTTATGCTTAGAGTTCTAAAAAAAACATTTTAAATGTATGTAAAAAGAAATCCTAAAATAAACGAAATTATAATAAGTGATTTTTTTCTTTTATCATTAAAATGTGTTTCTATTACGCTTTTCTTCAACCCTCTCACTTTCCTGGTGCTCCTAAAATCAGTTTAGTTCCGCTATCTTGACTGTTATTCTGCAAATATATATATATATAATATTATATAATATATATAATATATATATATATATATGAGGATAGATGTGCTTATATTTGAAGTCGTACCTAATTTTTGAAAATTAATTAGTTAATAATTGATGAATTTAGGCGGGCATATATGCTCAAATGTAAGGCTAAACAGATCGAGAAAATGTCAATCCCTGAATGTACATTTCGACTTATTAGGTCTCATCAGCAAGGTTATAGACATGGGAGACTGCTCAGTGTGTCTATAACCTTGCTGATGAGACCTAATAGGTCGAAATGTACATTCAGGAATTGACATTTTCTCGATATGTTTAGCCTTACATTTGAACATATATGCCCGCCTAAATTCATTAATTATTAACTAAATAATTTTCAAAAATTAGGTACGACTTCAATTAAGCACATATCCTCCAAACATTGTCGGCTAAAAGCCATATTAAATAAACACAGTGTTTTTTTACGTACTCTCATATATATATATATATATATATATATATATATATATATATATATATATATATATCGGGTATTCAGTGTCTCAATCTATTGTCATATCCAAGGTGTCTAGACACATAACTGTGTAGACTTAGCTAAATCCCATGACAGATTACTGTTACTGTCGATAACAAGAAAGCTTACTAGAATTTCACTGTCATACACAGTTGACAATGTAATTCAATGCTCTAAATTTACGAAGTTTAAAGTTACATATTTTCTACTATTTTCAAATAAATAATAATGCATAAAAGTCGATTATATTTTTGTAATTGTTGGGAAGTTTAACAATGAATCTGGTATGAGGATGTGTGACTCAGGTGTTTAATCTGGCCATTGTATTGTTTTAAAGCTTGCCATTTCACATCCAATGTGGATCAGGCCCCATCTTGTTTAAAGCATATGAATTCTGTTTCAGCTGATTTCACGTAGAGCCTAATGCCTCTTGCTGCCTGCTCCAGCTTATTCGGCTTCGGCTGGTGCATTTGCGGGAAAGGCTAGATCATTTGCGTTATCGTCATCTCATATGTGAACACCTACAACGATGTTCTATTTGTATTAATAGGTTGATCTTTAACGATAAGTCAAATTGACTGTGGCTATCTTATGCCTAGAGGTTAAGAAATTTGGTTCATTGCGTTTAACTGATATCTCAACAGTAGAATATAGTTATTGCAGTCAGCAGACGAGTAACACCCCTTAATCGGGCCATCTGTTGGCCGTAGGTGGCAATACATTATGTCTGGGACAGTATCATGGGAGATGTGCGGTCGTGACCCGGTACTAAGTAGACCTGTTAGATGCAACAATCCAATTTGGCTCTTAGTTGATCTAGACGGACAGTCTGAGATCGGCTCAAGGTGTCAAGCCCCAGCAGCAAAAGGAATGTCTCGAATATGTTCTTCAAATTGCTCTTATGGCAAACACCTATCCTTTTTTTTATCATATGGGTTCTATGAGCCGGTGGCCTATGGTCAACCACCAGTGGTTTTGATACTCATGATAATGAAAATTATTTCTACCTATTATTAACACACAAGTAGTTAACCAAAAAATTACAGCAATTTATTCATACACAGGAAGTTAATGAGAATTATTTCTTAGACATAATCACACAGACACAGACACACACATATATATATATATATATATATATATATATATATATATATTTATAGCAACAATATAACTTGTTAACTCTTACCCACTTGGTGTTAATGGTAGACCGAGCAGTATTATAAGTGGAGGGCTCATTATCACTTATAGAGCTAATCTTCAATCTGTTTAGTAGATCTGCTTCTGGGCTTTTGTTACAAGGAAAATAAATTTAACACAGATAATAAGGAGATTGTGAGAGTCTTTTGTTGATCAATCCACCTAAAGATGCTGAATGAAAAACTGTTCTTAGATTGTTTGAAATTTGAAAGACTCTCACAATATCATTATATGTGATAAATTCATTTTCCTTAAAACAAAAGCCCTGAAAATGATCTACTAAACAGATTGAAACACTGCAGCGTTGGCTGAATAAACATCACTTATTTTAGGAATCTGCGTTTTTTCAATTTTTCACTATATTACATACTGTCGGATTCACTTCCATTTCTCTTCATATATATATATATATATATATATATATATATATATTAGATTTTTGGATGTTTGTTTATTTTAGAAGCATTGTTGAATAAAGTATATATTAATATTTATATTTTTGCTTGAAGGCTATTACAATGCGCATATCGCATAAAATTCGATAATTATAGAAGATAATAATGACAAGTGAATTTCGCAAAGAATTACTCGGTGTGTAGAACATTTCGGTTTCGATTTCTATCGGAGGGAAATCGTTAGTATATATCGCTGATGAGACTTAATAAAGTTGAAACAGTCTGTACGATGTTCTACACACCGAGTAATTCTTTGCGAAATTCACTTGTCATTATTATCTTCTATAATTATCGAATTTTATGCGATATGCGCATTGTAATTGCCTTCAAGCAAAAATATAAATATTAATATATATATATTATTATATATATATGGCATTAAATAATCTAAAAAGAGGTGATATGCCATTAAACTAACAACGAACCAACCAACCAACCATTGCGTTTATGCATTAGCAATTTCTATATCAAGCAATTTTTTCTCATACATTATCCGACGCAAATATCCTTGCTGTACTTGCCAGAGTTGGAAATCTGCCATTTTGATCTGCAGCAGTTCCTGTTGAAAAGAAATTCGCTTCGTATATGCCGATCAAACAGTGCCGGCAAATTCATAGACAAACGACAGATACTTATGACATACAAAAAATATCCTCCCACATAGCTATGCGCACAGAACTAATTATACTTATATGATACTTACCAATCCTCTGAGGACAATGTCCAATCGTCTGTTGCTGCAAAGATCAATACATTCTCTGTTTTAATGATGAATTATTCAACCACCATTTGTGTGTGTGCTTATCCGTCACTGGTCCGAACGTTTCCCGACTGCAAGCTTCACCTCAAATGATTGATGGGCATCGTCCAGGGAGTGAAAGAACGGTGCGAAAGCACTGAGTGGGCTATCCGGAAGTTTTATATATGTTAATCTCGGTGAAAGAACGAGATTATACGAGATTTTCTTTTCGATCGAACATAAAGAACGAGAGTATTGTGTTGCATTGCCGAGTGTTGACGAAAGTTGCCGGAGACAAAAACGATATGAATAGATGAGAATGAGAGAAAAGAAAGATGACAGATACATTCAGGCTGTGGTAATAAAGAGGTTGTTTTCTTCCATTTTTGGTTTCACCGGACCAGAAAGAACGCCCTGGTTAGTCGAGATGAAATATGTTTACGCCACGATGCTGGTTCTCGGCGGAAATGGTCCTCGACAGTTAACGTCAAGTTCATAGGAAAGGACAAATTCAGACAGGTGGTCAAAGAAAAACTCCACTCACCTTATTACTGTATTCGGGTCGGTCTCAAATATGAAAGATGTTCAGTGGTATATATATTCATGTATTCATTTATTTTGAGATGATAATGGAATTGCTAAATTGGGGACCATTGCGAGCGGAATATGTCATTCTTAATTGGCTAACAAATACAACTTCCCTGCGAAATTTAAGCTAACATTATCACTAACCTGTAAAATATATTTACCAACAATTCGGTACGAGAAGGATGTGACACAATGTCAATTACTTAAGCGGGGTTTAACCGGTTTTAATTCAGTTTTCCTTCTCCTAGACTGATGGCCTAACCAAGTTTAAAGTGCCCAGTCAACCCTAATATTTACACATTGCGGGAGGTAGAATGGCTGGATTCATCCCTTTCCAAGGGTATGTTAAATTACAAGCAGCCTCGTCTAGGATTTGAACTAGTCTCGCTGTTTTCATTTACTACGATGTTAGCCATTTCATGTTGATTGTAATATTTCTGAGAGGCCTCTGCATTGTTTGAGGTCGTAGAAACAGGAATTCAAATATTGGACGAAGTTTGCTTTGTAAATACCACTATTACCCTTGGGAAAGGTATGAATTCAATTATTCTCCCAGCAGCTATGTCTAAATGGTAGAGTAAACTGGGCTCTTTAACCTTGATTAGCCAACCGGTTTAGGGGAAAGGGAAAACTCTAAATCAAAACCTTCGTCTAAGAAATTGATCTTGTGCTACATCTCATGCTGAGGGGTTGGTAAATATGCACATTAACTGACGGGGGTTTTGGAACTACTTCAAAGGGTTTTTCAACGTTAAAATTCCAAGGATTACTAATCTAATCTATATAACCTCCTTATTAGAGTTGGCATCTGCGATGTCCCCCAGGCGGCACCTGCCCATCGTCATAAAGAGCCAAGTTCGGGTTTATTGCCCGGTGCCTGAAGCCATCCAAAAGAGGAATGCCAAAGGAAGGATTACTGGCCTCTGCATGAGTTTCGGTTTGTGCGTGGCTCCCACGTTAAAAAGTCCATGTGTCAATCAAGGCCTGGTGGAAGGTCAGCGAAATACTTACAAGAGAATGCCTCTGAAAAAATCGTATATAGCAGAAAACCTATCTATGCATATATAAAGGAGAGTTATGTGTATGTATGTATGTATGTATGTGTGTGTGTGTGTGTGTGTGTGTGTGTATGTGTGTCCGGTGGGATCTACGAAAATAAAACAATTAACGACAAAGTAAATATAGGTACACATTCACTATCATCAGATCTTGCTTTTTGAATCAAAATAATGAAGATGTGAATTATATTCGTGAAGATAATTAAAAAATAAAATTTAAATGATATCAGCATGGATTATTTTTTAATTACTATCTGTAACGTAGTGCCTTTTCTTTCACGGCACTAAATAGACATATGTTACGTTGTGGGTTTTTCACCGCCGTCTTCCAGTGCCTCAAAATGCACGGCACTATTAAATTCACACAAGACGCTGGACGCTCACAAGGCATGTAATCTTCTCGGGTTTGTTTACAACTCCACGCAGAATCTCTAGTAGTCAGCCTTCAAGCCCAAAATTCTTCCACACTTCCTTTCGTTTATGGTCAGCAAAGGTATCAAGTTTCACGGCCGTGGGTCTTTAGTCACGGTCAATTAGACTTGCTGACAAGCGTCCCTCTCTGTACTATTTGTTTGGGTAGAGATTCCATTCATAAAAGATCTCTTTGGCGTTGTGGAAATAATACGATAATGCCGTATTTATTTTTTTCAGAAGTTTATTATAATAAAAACTTCCTGCAATTTTTGAGAGAAGGGGTCCCTAATAATCTCTGTCTTAACAAGAGGTGTATTTTAACTGGATTCAACTTTGGTTTAGTTTTTAGTAAACATCTCGGTGACAAGCTTTTCTTAACAATAACAGGTCATTCCTTATCGTCCTCAGCGACAACAGTTTGACAAACTCCGTACGGCCTCGACTAACCCTCGATCACTGCCTCTCCGGCCGACTCCTCTAGCTGACTGACTTATATATACTATCTCAAAGGAATCATCTAGAATCATTTCCTTCTAGAACTATCTAATTCTTTCCAGAAGGAAAACGACCATTCGATTGTTTCGAATCATTCTGGTCAAATAGAGTTCACGGCCTTTTAGATCAAAGGACCATTGGTCGTCGAAAAGACTGGATTTTCCTTAAAAAGTAGACCTAGCATCACCGAACTCTCATTTAAGTTTTTTATTTCTTTTTCGGTGATTATTCAAAAACCACCCAAGGTATCAGAGAATCGGGAATACATTTTTGTTTTAAGGTTTTTCCGAGTCTGGCACAAGGCCACAAATATAGGTGCTGGGACGGCCATTATGTAACATATCTTAAATAGTAGATATTATTTTTCTCTCCAGAGTGGATGGATCAACGCAAGATCTTTTTATACGTATGGATTTTAATGGGGTATCCTGTGAGGATCTAACTCGCGATTTAGTAATAATGGATCTACAAGACTAACTTAAAAAATATCCTCTTCCGAAGCCACGCCGGATAGCCGCCTCTTGTACTTGATATAGGATTTATCTTATTTGTGTTTTTTTATTTGTATTGATCCAAATTGTTTCAATTGTGAAGCTAAAAATGAGAAATTTTTGCAAATTGCTTTTGTTAATTGCAATCAAATAAAAAACGAAACCCATTTGATTTAATGTGATTTTTCTCCCTTGGCTATAATTTCTCCTATTAAATTCGAAATTGTTCCCGAGAATAACTGTACTGGATAATTAGTGACAAAAGTCGTCCCCAACATTAATAGATTACCAGTGAAATTATACAGATCTTGTGAAATATATTGGAATAATTTGTTGGAATTATTGACTAGAATAATTAACAGGTCTGAGCATCATATTTTGGAATTTTCATTTGAGGAGTATTTCACTTAAGGGTGTGATGTCTTTTGAAGTGGAAAAAAAAACAAGAAAAACAAAAAAGAAAAACAAACTCTTGCTCTTGATCGGATGCAGCATGAATTAGTTGAAGAATAAAGAATGTTTTAAACAATAATGGTGTGTCTTGGTTTTGACACTAAATTGCATCCGACGGTGAGGCTCTAGTTTTGCATTGTCATTTCTCTAAGTGTTGCATACCTCTTTACTTACTTCTTACTTCTTCTTCATCAGTCTATCTTAGGTTCTTCTTCTTGCGGACTTCGTCTTGGTGGTCGGTCGCACTTAACTCATTTCTTCTTCTATATCAGTCTTGTTACCAAGACATTCTTAATCACAAGACCGTGTTGTTTTTCTTAAACTTTTATTTCCTTAACTAAAATTTCATGTAACTAAATATCTGATTAACATAGCGCGCGTATGCAGAGTGAGTTACAGTTAAGGCAGGACATCTTCACTGCCTGACGTCCAACTGAAAACTGAGGAACCAACCAGGTCCCACGTGACTTCACGTATTTCGCGGGCTTTCTGTACTTTCCATGGAAAATCCCGCCCGTGATAATAAAAGGGCCATCCATAAGAAATACAGGGGATTGACAATAATCTTATGTAACCATAGATTATGTAACATAAGGTCCACTCTGACTTTACTTTGAGTGGCTGGACCAGTTTGGGGCCCATATATTGGTCTAATAGATCTGTCTTAAAATTATTTGTTTTCTATATTAAACTGTGAAAAAAAAAAAAACTCTGAAGAAACAAATATACAAAAATGTAAACATAAGCCTACACTGAATGTGGTACCTGAACTACTGGGCATAGAATTACCCGAGATGTGTTGATATGCAATTGAAATCAACCATCAATCATTGATCAATAGTATCTTTTGGTTTATGGTGTTTTTTTTTATATATATTTTTCAGTTATGAAATGACATACTGTCGTCACCAAATTATTGGTTTCCTTAGGAAGGATAAACAGAGAGCTAAGGCATAATTTCTGATAAAAGTACGAAACCGGAAGTTGTGTAGAAATAAGAAATAAGAAATAAGAAATTTATTTATCAATAGTAGGTACAAGTTATAAAGAATAAGTAAAAGAAAAACTTTATTTTTGTTAAACTACTATTGAAGGGAGGCCATGCCTAATAGCGTGAAGCTAACCCCATGGACATGACCACCTTGGACGCTCACAGGAAAC
>CM042138.1:73286605-73324105 GCA_023376005.1 Doryteuthis pealeii | reverse complement strand
TAAGCGAGCTTTCTTGCCTTTTGTTTTCAAATGAAATGTATTCGTTTAATTCCTTCTTTTTTTACCGTATTAAAATGTTACAATAAAATGCTAAGAATTAAATATATACAATTGTTCCGATTACAATTTATTTTTCTTTACTTTTTTCTCTTTTTTTAACCACACTTTTGTACCCACGAAAAAATTAAATACTGATTAAAAATAGATATATTTTATTCTAAAATGAAAGTGTTAATAATAAAAAGAAAGTTGAGTTATTATTAATCGTTAAATTAAATATTTTCGTTTATTATTGTTATTTACTTCGCTGTAAAAGATAATGCAATCGATAAAACCACATACAATTAGATATTTATAAAGATTATTTTATTTTATTTCTAACCAAATAAATATTTCTAAAGATTAGACCGGGAATATGTGAGAAATTACGAGCTGAAACGAATAAGGCACGAATTTGTCTATTTCAAATTATCCGCAGGCGGTGCCGTGCGGCCATTTTGAATCACTACTGATACAGCAGTCAGCGAATGTTGTGTATATCAGCAGCAGCAGCCATGCTACGATTATCGCAAATCATTTTTCTTTAATTAATTAATTATATCCCTTCATCAGTAGAAATCAATAACCAAGTGTGGTGTGTTTCTTAGTTATTTGGGTATTTATGTGTATGCACGATTTCGAATCTGAGTGACCTTTCGTTTTGGAGTTATACGTCGACATGTACATACCAAACTGCATTATATATATATAATATATATATATATATATATATAATATATATATATATATATATATATGAGGTAAGGCTATTAAAATTGCTACTCATATCAATATGACATGTTGCAATGAAAATATGTTTTAACGCTTATATAGATATACATATATGTATTAATATATGAACTCACTTCCACTGCTGGAACCTAAGTGGAATCACTGAACATATCTTAATCTGTTACAATTCGCCGTCTCAGCAAAACCTTGGAACGATTTTATCAAACTTGACGAAGCATAACATTTTAGTCTTTAAAATCTGGCACAGTTGTCAATTCAAATGTTTCTTTCCAAGATATACGTTAATTTTATAAGTGACCTTAAACTACTTGAAAACTATATATATTTACCAACCCCTCCGCACGAGCAGGATGCGACACAAAAGCGGATTTTAACAGGTTTGAATTCAGAGTTTTTCTTTTCCTAGACTGGTTACCTAGCCATGGTTTTAAGACACCAGTCTGTCATGCTATTTATCCATAGCTGGAGGGAGAATTGGATTCATACCTTTTCCAAGGTTATTAGCGCCATGTGAAATGCAAACAGCTTCGTCCAGGAATTGAACTCGGGTCGACGAGTCCATTTCCTACGACTCTAACCATTAGACCACGCACTCCACTGTACTATTTGACCACTATACCCTCCGTTCCATCAATCTTTTGGAGAGGACCCCTTTACGTAAGGGATAACGTGTGGGAATTTGAAATCATAGAAATTCATTCACGCTATTACGTTTCCCCGTTAAGGCTAGCAAGCCATGAATAGATTACTATTCTAACCACATTTGGTATACCCCACATACTCAATATAATGTTATTACTCAATATAGTGTTGAGAAATATATTGTTATTATGTAGATGCTAGCACACATGTCTATTGATTTATGTCGAAAAAAATCCCGACTCATGTAACTCAGTGTGGAGATGACTGTCGAATCGAGGATGCTAAGGAAATAGCTCATTAGCAACCCACTCCTGTGTTGGGTCGGACATGAATGATAGAAGGTAAGCACTACAGAGACTATGATGACGGTTTAGTCTCTGATTCGAAAGCCGCACTAGAATAGCAGAGGGAATCCTATTTTATAGGTGTTGGTTAACTGCCTCTAGTTCTCCAATGTACGTCGATCGAACCTGTCACTCCAACCGATAAGTCACCGCATTCCCACATTTCTCCTCCTTTTTTACTTCTAAGAATCACTGGATGTTTTGGGTGATTTTACTTGTTAAAGTTTTGTTGTATCGCCAGGTGGAAAGATACACAGAAGAATGGTGTGCTTAATACATTTATTAAACACCAACATCCGGTGCCGAACGGATACTTACAAACAATTAACAAGACGAAACTTACACTAAATAGAGGAGAGTCAATTCGTTATAGCCAACGCAGCAAAGTCAGTCTGAATATTATTCAGCTATTTAATCCAATTTAATCGTAGGCTGTTTTATAGCTATGAGCCAGTTAATTTGCGAAGTCCCATCAATAATTAATATCAACTAACCTGCGATTGGTTAGGACAGTTGTTCTCAAACTTTGTTGGGTTTTTTTTTGGGTTTTTTTTTGTATGTTTTTGTTTTTTGTTGTTGTTTCTTTTTTAATAATGCGCCCCTTTGATACTTATTTAAGTCTAGTGTACCACCCATGCCAATTCGATGAATAAAAATCTTCTCGTATTCTCATAATTAAATATCTTTTACTTTCAATTTCAAATGGTCTTTGGGGGCCATATGGCTCTCTGTTAAGAATCAATCGTCTTGAACGTTTCTATAGTTTTTTTTCTCTTTCTAATGAACGTTTCGATTGGGTAAAAATTCTATATAACGTTTTTAGATTGGTTAAAATTCTCATCACGTTCTCTCGATAAACATCAGCGGAGACATAAACCACTAAAAAGATTTAAATCGAATATAAACAGCTTTAAATGCCGTTGCCCTATTTTGGGAATATCTGCCATAACAACTGAATTCAACTAAAAACGATTCTTTAATGTCTTCTGTCAGCATTAATCATGCCATATATATATATATATTGCTTATGCTCTGTGAAACCGCAAAGAACAGGAAACAAAAGTCTTTGTAAAATACAACTGAACAAAAAGTCAAATGGGCATCAATCAATTGTGTATCTCCGAATTGGAAGAACTGAATATTTTAGCGGGAATTTGATGTCATTGTAAAGAAAAATCTTGGGTGAAAAGATTCTATGGCAAAAGTCTTGGAATAAAATGAATTCTCCCATTTAGAAAGCAAATAAAAGTAAGAAAAGGTTAAACCGTAAATGGGACTGAGAAACAAATATAAAATCAATTTATCACATTGATACTTAGGAATATATAAGGACAATTGGTTATATAAGTACAAAATGGAATTGGTATGGGAGTTTGCATTCACACTTTGAGCTAATGCAGCTTGGAAAGACATGAATGCATATATTCCGCCAGCTATGTGTAAACGGGTGATATATCCTGGTAAGAGAGATATTCTGAAGTTCGTAGTTGGTATATTATCACAGTAGTAATTGGTACATCCGTTGGTCAAGGTGTCGTCTAACGAGTAAAGTTAGCTGGTAAGCATAAGGTCTGGTCAATCGAGTAAGTGTGGGTCGTAGTATAAGGTTTATTTTCCCAGTACCCCACTCGTACCGAGTCAGGCACGAAGGCCCTATTTATGTGGGACCACCCACAAGCCGAGACTCATGGGTGGCGGGTAGAAAAATTGCGTCGATCCCGTCGGCATTCCCCCTCAAGGGGGGCGCCTCAGGCGCTGGGCAATAAACCCAGCCCTGCCCCTTTAAGTCAAGGGGGCAGGTATTGCCTGGAGGGATGGCCCTCTGGGATCGACGCTAATAATTTACCATCTCACCGGTCCAGTGGCTGAAGCGCACTGGACCCCCGTCCCGAAAGACGGGTTGGAGGTGTAAGGTACTTGGACCAACACAGTGTCAACTATTTATACAGGACACTATCCAATGAGATTATAGTAAGGGGGTACCAAGATATTTACATATTCATTATATCAACGGGAAAACTTGTTTCTTTAGCCTTGGTTAAACAACCAGTTAAGGAAAAGGAAAAACCAGTTTTACTGTGGTTAACTATTGCACTTGTGTAACATCCTACTCATAGTGTATAGAGGTGCGTGGCATAATGGGCAGAGTCGTATGTAATGGACTCATCGACCCGAGTTCAGATCCTAGACGGGGTTGTTCACTTGGCAATGAAAACCTAGACGAGGTTGTGTATTTCACGTAGCACTAATACCCTTGATTCACGCTATTGCCAGAAACTCGAGTCTGTATATTTTAAACGATCCGTATTTTAAACTATTTGATTTTAATCGTCAATTAGCTCTTTATATTGTGCACTTTTTAATCGATTTTTGTGAAAAAATCCCAAAGTAAATAAGATTGTATACTTATTTGCTTGGTGGATTTTTATGGTAACTGTGATATATATATATATATATATATATATATATATATATATATATATATATATATATATATACGTGTGTGTGTGTGTGTATTTAAGAAATGGATATAAAGTAACCTACTCGAGTTTCATCATCTGAATCGTCAGGGTTACATCCGCTGAATTAATCGAGTTTTCGATTGTATTGAGCACTTTGTATTTGTTTTTTCACGGTCTTAACCCCTGGATTCTGTGCACTCCCAACGATCATACCCGTACCCACCGGTAAGCCACTATATATATATATATATATATATATATATATATATATATATATATATATATATATATATATATATACATATATATATATATATATATACATATATATATATACATATATATATACATATATACATATATAATATATATATATATTATATATATATATATATATATATATATATATGCACGCATACATAGACACACCTGTTCGTGATTTAAATTACAGGGTACGGAAGGATACATATGTCTGGTGGTGTCTCGCTTTGCATAGAATTGTTAACTTCAGCAGCATTAGACTGCAACTCGTACAGCTGTGTAATGAGCTGGACCTGCTTATCGGAAACACCTGCTTTCATCAGATGAATAAATGTAAAAGTACTTGGCAACATCCTCAGTCAAAACACCGGCACTTGATCGATTACATACTTGTCTGCAGACGTGACCTACAAGCCATATAGAATGTTAGTAAACAGATTTGTGGACCAACTATTGTTTTGTTAGGCCAAAGGACACGCCGAGAAGTTATTCCAAAGCGAGATACAGCAATGGACCAATCCAAATCTGCCCTGTCGGCTGCGGCTTTAGAATACACCTGCTAGGACCACCTCTTGGCAATGGGTGGCAACCCATAATGCTTAAGGACGGAATCCTGGTAGATGAGAACTCCACTTAGCCCCTTAGAGTAGATGGGAGGTTGGAGAGACCCTCTCCGATCAATCGGCTGGTCACGTCAAACCCTAGCACATATGATTGTCCCGACCCTATTTCCCTTATGGCAAGCACCAACCGTTTTTTATCATATGTGATAGAAGGCCGTGGCTGAGAGGATTCGTATCCTGGGAATGACATTAATCTCTATCTGACGGTGAGGTTCCAGTTCCGGAGGTCTGGGGAATGTAAAGCACCCCTTCATCACCATCTAGCTTTCTAACCATTACACCACGATGGACTGGTTGTTTTTACGGCATATCAACCCTTTTGAGTCATTTAATGCCAAATCAATTCATTTTGATAGGGAAATAACACAAGTTGCTTACAGTACCTGTTGTTGCTTAAGTGGTCATAAAAAAAACACGATGGGTTACCGAAACTAAAATTGGTAGGCGTAAAAACTCTTTTCATTAATGGAATAAATGAGCTCGAACCTGTTAATAATGCAAATACGTCAGATGATTTTGAAACAGTGATAAAATGTTAGGGCTCATAGAGCCGAATACTGAAGCAGATTGAGGAGACCTTGGGGAGCAACAGTTATAGATGATTGTTAAAACAATATACTACACTTGTTCGAGCTCGGAATCGGACTGAAAGCAGCTACACAATAGGGTAGGTCGATTTTTCACTTTAAAAAATATCAAATTGTCCATTTATGCGATAGTTGAGTGTTAGTATACAAATATCAATTCATCACATTGATACTTAGGGACATATAAGGACACTTGGTTATAGAAGTACAAAATGGAATTGTGTTACATAATTATTAGATTCCTAATACTTATGTACAGTAGTGTAGAAACCAAAATGGCTGTTATAAGTTCAGCCGGTGGCCTTGAAGGATTGAATGACAAGGCTTGACCTCATCCTGATCCTTCCGGTGGAGAAGACCCTCTTCCGGTTTAGATTAGAGAGAGTTTTAGTCAGATCGGCCAAAGCCACGACGGTGGTAAGTCGTGTTATGCACGGTGCCGACTCAATCTGCGCAGGTAGTCTGATGGGGATTTCAGAATAAAATATGATCTAAGTAAATCGAAGTCTTGTGTTATTATCTAAAAACTACCAATGACACATGGCTTCTGATAAAGAGAAATCCCCAATGGAAGACCAGACACGAAGTCCCCAAGACGAATTCCAGACGCTAGAAGAAGAACCTAAGATAGAAAAGATGAACAGAAGAAGAATAGAGATAAGAAAGTAAGGAAAGAGAGTATATAACAATTGGTGTGGGAGTTTGCATTCACACTTTGAGCTAATGCAACTTGGAAAGACATGAATGCATATATTCCACCAGCTATGTGTAAACGGGAAAACTTGTTTCAATATTTATTTACTTCGGGATTTTTTCCACCAAAGACCGTCTACTAATATACACGAAAAATCTTCGTTTTCGCAAACTTTAGCCTATAGAAAACGAGGATTTTTAGTGCATTTTAGTAGACGATTTTAGTAAACGATTTTCATGCTATTTCCTAAAACAATGGTGCAAATAAAAGATCTAATGTTTCGTATCAGTATTCAGTATACAAACACAACTTTCGCATAGATGGACTATTTGATATTTTTAAAAAGTTAAAAATCGACCTACCCTACCATACACTGATTCAGTTTGTATGTGTGCATTTTTCCTTGTCCATTTTTGTATACTGACAGAATCGCTGCCAATGTGCTTACACAAGCAAAATACTATCTATAGATATAGAATGGCAATTGGTTAAGTAATAACCTGCTATTGTCATATATTTAGGTGCATACACATGGAAAAACATTGGCATGCGCAGTCGTACCAGGGTGATTATTCCATATGTTCCTTTAGAAAATAATGTCCGCGAATTTGCTATTTCGAAACGCAATCAAAATTTTACGTAGAAAAAAAAAAGTAGTCTAAAGTGAGTGCGGTGCTAGGAAAATAATTGAGAGTAAAAATAAGAAAGAAAGAGAAGAAGAAAAGGTGCCAATGAAATGCTTCATGGAACAAAAAAAAATCAGCAGCATCTGTAATTGTAATCAGGAAACTAAGCGTTGATGAAAATTGCATTCTTAGAACCGGATGACAATGCATCATATAAATGCATGAATACATAAAAATGAATTCATAAAAACCATTCTTACAGCAAACCAAACATACGTGTGCAAATATATATATATATATATATATATATATATATATGTGTGTGTGTGTGTGTGTGTGTGTATGTTTGTGTGTTTATATATATATATGTATATATATATATATATGTGTGTGGTGTGTGTGTGTGTGTGTGTGTACATGAGTGTGTGTGCGTGTATTTATATTTATATTTATATAAGTTAGAGAAGCGTGGACATAAAGTTAATGGCACATTGTTACTGACAGTTTCTTAACGATGGATTTTCAAACCAATCTAAATATATTGCTCCTTTGTTACTATTAGTTATATGCGTTAAAAGAAGGAAAACAATTATGTTTTAATTCAATAAAAAAAATAGAATATATTATAAAAAATGATATTCATTAGCTTTTATTTAATTTAAAAATTATTTATATTTATACATTTTTGAAATATTTTTCCAAATCAAATTAACAAAAATACAATCCCACCATGTTGAATGTAAACATAACTTTATTATTCGTATTAGAGTGAATGATAAAGTGTATTTTTTTGGTAAATTGTTATGTATGTGTGTGTGTATCTGTGTATGTATCTGTTTCACTGTAACCAGGGAAAACGGCAAAAAATCGAAGCAAATCATTCAAAAATATTATAACTAAATAAAACAAGCTCCAGTTCAATTCAAAAATTAATATGGTTTGCGTTGAATGCTAATTTTAACCAATCCAAATTTTTGATAAAAAGGAAAAAAATATGAAGTACGAATTAAAATCCTAAAAAGAAACATCAATATCATCGTGAACAGCTGTTTTATCTGGAACACAAGAGTTTTAATGGCCTTCCAGTACCAACGCCAGAGTATATATATATATATATATATATATATATGTGTGTGTGTGTGTGTGTGTGTGTGTGTATGTGTGTGTGTGTGTGTGTGTCAGAGTATATATATATATATATATATATATATATATATATATATATATATATATATATATTTACTAACCCGTATGCACGAATAGGATGTGACACAAGGTCAATTTATGAACCGAAATTTATCAATGTTTGAATTTAGAGTTTTTCTTCTCCTAGACTGGTTACCGGCCATTGTTAAAGATTTCAGTCTCTCCTGCTATTTACCAATAGGTGGAGGGAGAATTGGATTCATAGCTTTTCCAGGTATTAGCGCTATGTGAAATGCAAACAGCCTTGTCTAGGTTTTGAACTCGGGTCTACGAATTCATTTCCTACAACCAGAGTAACACACACACACACACACACACACACATATATATATATATATATATATATTATATATTCTTGGTGTTGAGGATCACTCCATGCCGAGTTTATTGATCCTGCAGACATATAGGTAATCTGTAGTGAGAGCTCGATGTCCATTGTTTCATTTATGTGAACGAACAGTGCAGTATAAATGATAAATGACGAAAAAATGAAATTTCAATTTCTTACTTCATGTAAGGTTTCATTTGCAATGAATAATAATCTGAGATTTCAATTGAAATAAATTATTTCAGGAAGAAAATTAAAAGTATTTTTCTTCCATATATTTTTTGTTTTTTAAAGTCATTTTTCATGTATTTAACCCATTGATGTTACAGTTACTACCACTCCGTTAGAACTAGAACTCAACGGATATATATATATATATATATATATATATATATATATATATATATATAAAGAGAGAGAGAGAGAGAGAGAGAGAGAGAGAGAGAGAGAGAGAGAGAGAGAGAGCATTAGTAGTTAATTCAAAAGGGCTGAATATATTTCGTAGAATATAGAGCATTTGTAGAAGTAGAAAAAAAGGTGTACCTTGAACACCGAAACCGTGGTGGAGAGAAAAAAAAAATTTCCTCAACTATATATATATATATATATATATATATATATATATATATATATATATATATATAATGCAGAGGTTTTCCAAACATACCCAGAAAAATACATATAAATCCATCAGTCATTTTGATATATAAATATTAATGTGCATGTTTGGATATATGCAAACACCTTTATGCTTATTTGCATGTATATGCTCAAATACTATAGAATTCAATTTCATGTCTATCTTAATACATACATGGACAACAAAACATTACGTCGAAATGCCGCCACTGCAAACAGAAGAAGTTGACTATTTTAATATTTTTGTAAATTCTCCCTAGCTATAAACTAAATTTTATTATTTCACACGATTTTGGGGGCAAATATCTCTTTTATATTCGAAGATTTCTTTTATTTCTTTCTATTTCTAGTTTTCATTCATCGTTGGTTGCCTTTCTTTTGTTTCAACCTCATAAATTGTCGCTCGTTTTTTTCCCCTGTTTCCTCTTTTATTTTGTTTTATTCTATTTAATTTGTCATTTTTTAGATGTTTTTGAAGAAAGATTCAAAATGTTAGAAGAGTGGCTCCCAAACTATGCACCGTAGCACACTGGTGTGCAACAAGCTGTAGCTATATGTGCTGCAATAGAGTGTATGCAAAGCAAGCATTAAAAAAAACTTATTCCTCTATTAGGAAAGCATTTCTCAAATTCGCAATAGAAATTAAACTTTTTTATTTCCACCGTTTAAACACAATAGTTATGAATGGATTTTTTTAAAAAGATCATCTTACATTTATTTGAAATTTATTTATAAAAAAAAAATTAATCCTTCTCTCTCTCTCTATTCTCTCTCTTTCTCTCTCTCTCTCTCTCTCTCTCTCTCTCTCTCTCTCTCTTCTCTCTCTCTTCTCTCTCTTAAATAAATATAATTTTTTAAACAGATCTATTTGACCCACAGGCACTCCAAATCATTTTGGACCTGAGAGTAATGACAATGAACGGATGCTCTGCACTCTCCAGATCTTCAGAACTGGAGATATACCACTATGGCCTTAATGACCTGAGTATGACATTAACCTACATCTAATGATGAACTTCTCATGCTAGTATTCTCGGGAGTGTGGAGTACTCCTTCATCGCAGGTTCCCCCGATCCAGTGTAGAGATAGCTGTTAGGCTCCCATCAATGAATTAAATTAAAGAAAATGATTTATCAAAAATATGTTAAAAATCAAATTAAGAAAGAGATTTGTCAATACACATCAAGAATGAATAGAACAAAACGTTTTCGGCATAAAATAACCCAATAAGCGTTGACATGCCGTAAAATCAAAAAAAAAAAAAGAGGGAAAGGAAGAAAGTGCCCTGAGACCACTTATACAAACCAGATTTTAATGAGAACACGCTTACCTTAAAATTGAAACTTGTCTTACTTACATAGATTTGATAACATAGATTTGCGTTCATGTTAGATTTAATGGGTCCGACGATAAGGCTTTAATAGTGCCAAAATATGAAACTGAAAACCATTTCAATGAAAAAGATTCATTGCTACGCCCTTTCATAAATACATTCATTATGACGTAAGAACTAAAAAAAGAAGATTGTTTACAAGTATAATGTTCTATGTTCCGTGGCAAGACAGTTCTCATAAACATGTTGCACTAAAGGAACCCGGAAAATTAAAACTATCCCCTCGGAAAAGTTATGTATACAGTTACAATAAGAACTTAAACGAAATTAAAAAGGTGTTAACGACAACAACACTAAGAAATAAATGTAAAGAACGGAGAATGGAGTTATTTGCCCTTGCCAACAGATCAGAATCCAAAAGCAACTCTTTTTACTTGAAGATGAAAGACATGCTTCCTTTATGATAAAGAAGTGACTAGAACCTCCAGTGTCGATTTCCCTTTTATTCTCGTTATTGATTTCGTTCACTGACAGACTTTGAAGGAGAGAAGAAAAAAAACGCATCTAAGGTTACTGCTAAATAATCTTGCCCATTTCCTTATCCTCAATTAGGTAACTTCCAATTGGCAAGAAGCGTGCTCTGCCCAATATAAAAGCACCTTCATAGAAAGTCTCTCTCTCTCTCTCTTTCCATATACAAAGATACACGCACCTACACTCTGGTACATACTGTTGTTTCTTTTCTTCTTTTTTTTTTTTTCTTCTTTTTTTTCTTTCTTTTTTCTTATTATCAGCGAAATAGTGAATTTTATTTTCTGTACTTTAATCAATTGATTTTTTTATTTTTGCTTTTTCCTTTTCTTTTCTTGTACTTTCTTTTCCAACAATAATAACTTCTTTTCCCGTCGTTATATAGGAGTCAAAAGTTTCCCTCTTCTAATAACAGTGGTAACTTTTCTTAATATTAAACTTAGTTTAGTACAACGCAAGGTCAAATAAGAGATCAGTAGAATACGCCGACTGCATCTCTATAAAGTAAGTAAAGTAAAGTCGACGGGGCGGCCTAAAGTCGGTATCAGCCAGTCAGTGAGGGAGTCTATCCCCTTTTCAATAGCGCTAGACCAAGTAGATTGTTTTTAGCATCTGAGGTGGAGCGCCACACCTACCATCAGCTGCTTACTTTACCGCACAGATCCCTGTGCTACTCATACGCTGAGTTGGCGGGGACCGGTATCGAACTAGGAACCTTGTGGTTTCTAGCCGAATACCCCCCCCAATTGGGACCACGTGTTGAAAGTGCGTGGCAACCCGTGATGCTTAAGGACACAATCCTAGTCGCTGAACATTTATGACATGCAACACTCCAATTTGGCTCTTACTTCGGCTAGACAGGAGGTTGGAGAGACCCCGTCCGATCAATAGGCAGGTTACGTCAATTCATAGCACCTGCATAATTGCCTCGACTCTATTGCTCTCATGGCAAACCCCCAACCCTTTTTACCATATATTTATATATCATTTCTTCTCATTATTTCTCTCTCTTCTTTTTTTCTTTTTCTTATTATCAGCGTAATAGTAAATTTTATTTTATTTTATTTTATCAATTTTTTGTAATGCTTTTTCATTTTCTTTTCTTATTCTTTCTTTTCGAACAATAATAACTTTTCTCCCTTCGTTATTTAGAAATCAAAAGTTTCCCTGTTCTGATAACAATGGTAACTTTTCTTATTATTAAACTTAGTTTAGTACAACACAAGGTGAAATATGAGTACTTCTCTGTCGGCTGGGGCTTTAGAATACACTGACAGTACCTCTATAAGTAAATAAAGTCCTCAGGTTGGCCTAAAGTCGGTATCAGCCAGGCAGCGAGGGAGTCTATCCCCTTTTAATTAACACTAGACCAAGGAGATTGTTTTAGCGTATAAAGTGGAGCGCCAAACCTACCATCAGTTCCTCATTTACCGCAAAGATCCCTGCGCTACTCATACGCTGGGTTGGCGAAGGTCGGTATCAAGTCAGGAAAGTCGGACGATCTACCAACGGAGATAAACTGGTCCTGCACGGAGCCACCCTTGGCTGTGTGTTGTTACTCGTGATGCTTAAAGATGGAATTCTGGTGTGAGCAGTACATGGCACGAAATACTCCACTTTGGCACTTACTTGGGCTGGACGGCGAGCAGAGAAGCCCCTTCCAATCAATAAGCTGGTCATTTGAAGTCTTGGTTCCTACATAATTGCCACGATACTATTGCTTCATTGCACCCCCAACCATTCTATAATCTATGTACTTAAAGGCTGTGGCTGAGAGCACTAGTGTCTTGGATATGACGCTAAAATATATTTAGTACTGAGGTTAGAATTCTGGAGCTCTGGGGAGTGTGGAGTATGCCTTTATCGAGTCCCATCTGTGGGTTAAAATGATCAAAATATTTGAAAGGTTTTAAAAATCGTCTTAAAAAAACTTGCGTACCCAATAGGAATGCATAAAAGAAACGCGTTCGCTGCAATATAACCCAAGGGTTTACATGCAGTAAAATCCGACAGATTTAGCAACCAAGAAATATCCTACAAATTTAGCAACCAAGAAACATAACAATCCTTTTAGGCACGTTTTCAGACAGAAAAAGGTTTTTATCTTAAACAGATCGTGTTTACATGAAATCAGATTTTTAAAATTCGACCCATGACGTCTCTCTCTCTCTCTCTCTCTCTCTCTCTCTCTCTCTCTCTCTCTCTATCTATCTCTCTCTCTATCTATCTATCTCCCTATCCCTCTCTCTATCTCTCTATCTATCCCTATCCCCCTCTCTCTATCTCTCTATCTATTCCCTATCCCTCTCTCTTTCTCTCTCTCTCTTCTCTTTCACATATATTTCCCTCTCTCTCTGACACACACACATACACAAACACACATAAATACCTAGATGAAATATGTCCGTTTATTTTACACAATAGATATTCATTTTTCAACATAATCTCCTTCATTCGGAATGCCCTTAACTTATAACATCGAAGAACTAAAATTTGGATATGAAATGTTTTGAATAGCTCTATGAGGTCACCAAAGATATATTGTCAAAAAATCACCAAGAACTGAAAATGTTGGGCAAGCAAGGTAAGTACACCCATTTTACTAAATGTTGTTACTCAATGCAAACACTGAATATGATTCTCATTAGATATTGTTGATAAATTTTATACTCTTTTTATGGGTACAGGAGATTTCCTTTTTTTAAATATTAGGTTCAAATGGAGTCATTTTGGGGCGTAAAGCTTATCATAGTAGGGAATGGACTCGTCGAAAAAGAATTCAGATCCTGGACATGGTTGTTTGCATTTCACATAGCGCTTAGGAAAGATATGAATCGAACTATTCTCCCACCATCTATGGGCAAATAGTGGGTCATACTGGTCCTTTACCCTTGGTATGGAAACTAGTTTAGGAAAACGAAAACTCGGAATTCAAAACTGGTAAATTACGCTTAGAAAACTGACCTAGTATTACGTCATATTCCTGTGGTGGGGTTGGGTAAATAAATATATGAGGTTCCATGAAACCCAGAAATAGAAAGGGGTCTCTGATCCAAAATGTTCGAAAATCACAGATTTAGAAAATGCTTTCTAAATGTTTTCGCATTTCATGATTATAACAGAAAAAACACCCTGAAAAACGAGGGTGTTTTATGCAAACTTTAATTAAATATTTAATCTTAGACAAGACACAGACTTATGCCGTAGTCTGGCTTTTTGTCAGGAAAGACCTACTTATGGAGCTAGCCTTGGGCCAAAATAGCCTGGCGGAGGACATACCCTCTAGGTCTACAGCTGGTTTCGTAATAGGCGGAGGGGAGAGGAGGATCTCTCAAAGTAGTTTTGAGTAATTTGTTTAAATCATGAGTTTTCCTTCTCCCATGCCGGTTACCATACGAAGGTTAAAGAGCGACGCAATCCTACTATTTACTCATAGCTGAAAGAAAAAAATAGTAGAATTAATACCGTCCCCCGGGGAATAGAGCGATACGAAACGCAAACAGCTTCGTTCAGGATTGGAACACGGATAGCTGAGTCCACTCCATACGACGCTAATCTCACATGATTAGAGTGTTTGTATGTAAACTTCACAGTCCATATTCACCTAATCGTAGACTTTATTTTAAAGAGAATAAATTGATAAGGCCTCTCCCAAAATGTTTATGGAAACCGGGGCCCAAGGGCACGTCAATGTATACATACTGGGCTATTGAATTGAAGTTTGACTAATGTTATTCTCAATTTACAGACTGAAAAAGAACTTCAAAGACTTTCCAAATCTACCACATAAAACAGCTGACAAATTTATCTCGTTAGTGATTTCGATTTTTTCCAAGAAGGGGTACATTCCTGTATTTCTGTGCCAAGCAACTCTCTCTTTTGTAAACATCATCGCCTGTCTTTGTAGTTATGTTCTCTCGCTATCTCTCTGTGATCTGGTGTGGTCGTGTCTTGGGCACGAATTCTCTAATGGAACCCATCCCTATCCAGGTCTATAATTGGTTTGAATTCAGAATTTTGCTTCTCCGAGACCAGTTAACTTAGTCCGGTCTGTCCCACTATTTAACCATAACTGGAGGGAGAATATTTGGATTCATACATTTCCCAAGGTTAGGCATTTCCCCAACCCGTTCGCTGTGAGTAGAATGTGACACAAAGTCGTAAATATTGAGTTACCAGTTGTCCAAATCGTTATTCAGAACTGATAGATCTACGAGATCAAAAGATACCAAACCTTGCTGTATTAGCACAATGGATTACCCATAAGCAATCTCGTCAGACTTGGGACTCGGATATCCGAAATCATTTCCTGTGATGATAACCGTCACGTGACGAATGTCTCTGTCTGTTACAATACTAAATTTGAAAGTACTATAACTGCTACAGATAACCTTTATATTTTATACATTGTTTCTAAACATTTAAATCATAAAGCTATATACAAACAATCTACTGTTTGTAAAGTAAAAACTGACATGATTACATAAAATATAATCTATCAATCTTTAAAATGGGTGGGCTTTAGCTCAGTCAGTAGAAATCGCAAACATTCTGGTTCGATACAGCCCCGGCAACTCAGCGCTATGTGTAACATAGATTGGGTTATCTGATCTGTGCAGTAAACTGGAAAGCTTACGGTAGGTGTAGTGCTTCACCTTAGCAAAAATATTCCCCCTTGATTAGTGCAAGGGAAAAGAGTAAATAATTCCTCGCTGCTCGGCTGATACCGACAGGCCACTCCGCCAACTTTATTTTTACCTAACTTTAGAATCTACCTAGTATCAAGATATTTTTTTAAAAAGTTAAAGAAACACAAAACTGGAAAGTTATGATCAATTCTTTAATGAGATAAATCTGCTTAAAACTACGTCCGAATATTTATTACTCCAATTGCAACTCGAACTATTGGTGAATCTTAAAATACGTTGAGTTTATCTTCTGCAGAGGGGTAAGTCCTCAACAAAAAAAAAAAGAAAATGAAAGAATTGTCCTGGGTATAACGCTACATTGTATCTCGTAGTGAACATCCACGTATCTGGATCAAATGTTGCCCTTTCCTGTGTCAGAATATTTTGGCGATAGCCATGACTCCAGTGACAATTCAAACTATTAACTTAAAAATAAGCTGATGCAGATGTGTATTCTAAATTCCACTTAATAACTTGACTTTGCGACACATCCAACTCGTTTAGAAAAAATTATCTTTTTATCAAAAGAATATATATGTTATCAAAAGACTATATGAAATGTACTTGATTTAAGAACAATACTGTAAATTAAAAAAGCGAAGAATTTGTTTGCTTAAACAGTTAGATGAAGAATTATCAAGTCTGGTACGCTTTCTTATTCAACCTATGCACAGGTTTTGATTAAAACATATTTTTCCTAGTGGAGAAAGGGGAGACCTCATGGAGAGGAATAATCTAAAAAACAACAATAATCGATTGAATGACAAGAAGTACAGAACTCAAATTTTCAAAGTGAAAAAAGAAAATAATCACCTTTGTAAAATAATAATTACACAATTAATTAAGCATTACTAATTAGCTTAATAGGCAGTTCTTCAAATTGAAGAAGTAAAATAATTACATAGCATTATTGATTAATTAGGACGGACAATTCAGACACTGAACAAATGTTTAAGTAGATAGATATCAAAAGCGTAACTCACGATTCTCTTTAAAGCGAAGTGATTTTTTTCTCAAGTAATTTTAACTTCACAATATTTTAACTTCAACATTATTGTTGTCTGAAGATATTTTTATTTCACTATTCTCCACAGCTTTCGTGGGCTTTCTGTTAAATCACGCTGAAAGCCCCGATTCCCGCAAGATCAACGAAGTTAAGTAGCGATAAGCCTGATCAATTTAACCAATAGCAATGATTATAAACTGAATTTTAATATTTGAAATTGAATATCAAAATGATTTGATTCGGTTTTAAATGACCCGCAAAGAGATGAGCTGCCGTAAAACAAAATAATCTTTGAAGTTTTTAGATTTTGCAATGATATTCAGGACTTTTCAAAATGTTTATGTATAATATGATGTATGTCAAGAAAGTAATAAGACAGCTTAAAAATGTTTTTATGTTCTAGATCCTGCTAAAAAAGTTAGCAGATTAAAGTTGAACTTGAATTTATGTGAAAACATTCAGTTCATGTTTATATCTCAGATTTCACGTCCTGTGTTACAAGATGATTTTTAGACAGTGGACTATACAAGTTCCCAACCGTTTCCGCTATTCTTTTTTTACATCAAATATTGTGACTTACTTTTTTGTGAAACCGGAAAGAACCCTGTCTGACCAAGTATATACCCATGACGGAGAGAAACAGCTAGATTCAACATTAAGAAAATTAAGACGAAGTGAATTCAGACAGCTCGATCGATAGATAGATAGATTTGAACATATATATATAATATATATATATATATATTAATATATATATATATAGATAGATAGATAGATAGAAGATATGAGTATATAATATATATATATATATATATATATATTATATATATATATAATTATATAGATAGAGAGAGAGAGAGAGAGAGAGGAGAGAGAGAGAGAGAGAGAGAGAGAGATCAAAAGCTAAGATAAATAGATAGATAATATTTAAATTTTATCAATAAGCAATAATTGTCACCGTCAAACATCGATCAGATCTCATGAGAATCTTTTTTGGTTTCGTTTTTGTATCAATTCGTTGAGATTTTTCCACCATCTAAAATGTCTTTTAGTAACTGAGAACTAATACCAGGAACAAAGTGTAATCTCTATACATCTGATTTGTCTTGTTTCCATCGTATTGTCGTGTATCTTTACGCACATTTATTGGGATCCATTTTTGTAACACATGACGTTTATAGTCCACCGTCTAAAAATCGCCCAGTCATTGGTATCACTGTTCCATTTTTGTAATTAGGGCGTGTATAGTCCACCATCAAATAATCGCCCAGTCATTGCTATTGATGTTCCATTTTTTGTAAAACAGGACGTGTATAGTCCACCGTTTAAAGATTGCCCAGACATTGATAACGCACGCTTTTCCGAGAACACACAAGTCTTCCAAAATAAAACCTTAATGTAATGCATTCATAATAAACAGGTCTAAAGAGACTATAGATAATTTTCGTATATTTTGTTACTGATTATTCTTGAATGTCTAGCAGGGAATTGCACGTAGCCTCGTGGTAACATGCTAGACTGCGACATCGTAGTGAACGAGTTTGAACTCCAATCCCGTTATTACGTTTACTTTCGGACTAATACTCTTGTGAAAGGTAGGAACCACCTCATCTTGCAGCTATGGGTTAAATAGTATCACTACAATACTTTTTGCAATAGTGGTTCTGTCATTAAATAACCCACGGGATTAATATCTCCTTATAAGAAATAAACCAAAATGGAGGCGACCCGAGTTCAATTACTGGACGAAGCTATTGGTATTTTACATAGCACTAATACCCTTGGGAAAGGTATGAATCCTACTCTCCCTCCAGCTATGGATAAATAGTAGGGCAGACTGGGCTCTTTAACCTTGGTTAGGAAACCGGTCTAGGAGAAGGAAAACTCTGAATTAAAATATGTTAAACTCCGTTTAAGAAATTGACCTAGTGTCACATCCTGCTCGTGCGGAGGGGTTGGTAAATATATATAAAAAATAAACCAAACGAAACCAGAATGGTCCCCTGCTAGATCAGCGAAGTTAAGCAGCAGATGTCGACTTTAGCAACATCAGGTACTGTAAGACACATGATTCTTTTGCCTATCAAAATGACTTCATTCTGTATTGAATGACCTGAAAAGGGTTTAAATGCCAAAAACTTTTTAACAAAAAAATAAAAAATAAAATAAATAAATTCCTACCTACTTAGAAAATGATACGTATTTATATACAGTCAATATAGTTCAGTTGTCTTGAGGTCAATTATGTCTCCTTCAAAAACGATCATTGATTTTTATATTATTTTTCGGCCAATCATTGGAATGGCGAAGTTCGAACAAAGATTAATATGTTTGGTACGAAATGACCCCTTTCCAAACTGGCTTCGAGAAGAGTCGAACGGTTAGAAAGAAAGGCGACTCAATTTTTATCAATACAACATTTCTATTTTTCTGGTCCACTCCTTCCATATTCTATGATGAAACCTTTTTTTACGGCATCTTTTGATTTTCTCTTTTCTTCGTTCTTTTAGTTGTTTTTCTCTCCTGATTTTTAGGCCTCTTGCTTTATTAGCTAGTTATTTTTCTTGTACACGGCATTAGTCAGCGAATTCAGTCCTTATTTCTCCCCCCACCCCTCTCTCTCCTTCCCCTCTCCCCCTCTCTCTCTCTATCTTTCTCTCTCTCTCTCTTCTCATTCAGATACTATTTTCTTTGGACTTTAACATTTCTTTTTTTTTGTTTATCTACTTTGATACGTTCATTACGTGTCCTTTTTCACAATACGTTAATTTACAAAGAATGGCGAAGCCTTTGTTTGTATTCATTTCTTATTTCTCTTTGACCTTCTCATAATATAATAAAAAACTCTATTATTATTATTATTATTATTATTATTATTATTATTATCTAGATATACTTAAGAAATTTGCTATTATTATTATTATTATTATTATTATTACTATTATCATTTATATATTTTTAAGAAATCTACTCATTGTACTATTATTATATCACCACATTCAAGTTTTTCACACTGTTATAGCTAGTGTTCCACTGGGGTTGAGTGGTAGCAAGTCTGCTCAGTCCTGCTTCTTAGCCGCTCTTAACAATTCTGTAGTTGGGGTCGCCTAGATTCTTCCTCTGATATCCAGATTCTTTTCCATACCCTTGGGGACAGTTCCTAGGGCACCAATTCAAATTGACACGGCCTTTACCTTCATGTTCTACAAATTTCTCAGTTCTCTGAAAAGGTCCAAGTATTTGTTTATTTTTTTTTTGTTTTCTTTCCCTTTCATTCGATGATTCGCAGGGATATCAAAATCCACGACATGACAAGTTATCCTATTATTATTATTAATCAACACTTGATTTGTTCTCCTAAACGCCATTAGATGATCCGTCTATTTAGTTGAATGCTGAAAATTTAATTTATTGTATAATTCCAGTGGATCACCTTTCCCACCCAGTAGTGCCTAGTCATTTACTCTATTCGTATTCTTCTTCTTCTTCTCTTCTTCTTCTTCTTCTTCTTCTTCTTCTTGTTATTATTATTATTATTATTATTATTATTATATTATTTTATTATTATTATTATTATTATTACACCAGTGTGAGCTGATGGTATTTTACTAAGCCGAGTGACAACAGTTCTCGCAGGTCTCCAGGACTCTGAGTATTCTGACAGATTGCAGCAACGCAGTGGTCTGGATGGTCTCAATTCATCCTCTGATTTCCATTTCCTCCAGTCTTTATTCCAAGCTTTTTGGAGCCGTTCCAAGTGCACCAACAACAATTGGTAACACCTTAACCATCATATTCCACAGCTTTTTCAATTCTCTGGCAAGGTCCAGGTATTTGGCCATCTTTTCGCTTTATTTCATCTTCACCCTGAGATCTTGCTGGAACTGCAAAGTCTACCAGTTGACAACTTCTTTTTTTTTTTATAAATCCTAGGTCTTCTCTCCTGGCTGTGATAAGGTGATTCGTCTTTATCTCGAAGTCCCAGTGAATTTCATGCGTTTCATTCTCAGGAACAGATTCTGGTGTATGCATATACCATTTTGTTGTATGGTCAAAATTTAGTTTTTTGCATAATTCTCAGTGGATCACCTTTCCAACTCAATCGTGCCTAGCCTTGTATTCCCGTTTTGCTAGTTTGCTGCATTCGCTTAATACATGGTTTATGTTCTCATCTCGGTCACCACACAGTCTGCATTTACTGTTATGTATTGTCTTATCAATTTTTGCTTTGATATACTTTGTTCGTATGGCATTATTTTTTGTTATTATTATTATTATTATTATTATTTATTATTTTAGTAGTAGTAGTAGTAGTAGTAGTAGTAGTAGTATTTTATTTTTATTATTATTCACCTTTCAAATAGATTTATTTATCTCATCATTATCATCATCCTCATCATCGTCCTTTTTTCCATCCTACAAAACGACTCTAATGGAAACCGCTGGAGGGCAAAAAACTATGAATCTTTAAAGATCAACATTTTCCAGCGGTTTTTCCTTTTACTTCACAGTAAATTCATTTTTGTTGTTTTATTCTTTTTTTTTTTTTTTTTTTTTGAAAATCCTAATTATTCTTTTTTACCCTATCATAATTATAAAAACGATATTTAGATTTAGATTCCATTATTTTGTGTTTACCGTAGTTATTAAGCTTTGATTCGTCGGGCACATAGGCCCTAGGTTGTTTAGTGTATCCGTCGTTAAGAGAGAGTCACACATCCAAGTACTAAGTAGGCTCAAACATCACTTAACTTTGGTGATATGTCAGTAATATTCAACTACTGCAGGACCAGTGGATATAACAGAGTATGATAATCTAATTATTACAATGTTTGACATGTTTACTTAAGAGTTAGTTCAGTATGTAAAAAAATATAATAATCTTTCCCTCACTCTTTGTTAAAAGGGGGGTTGTAAAATATTTACATTGATTTGCTGATAAAATTCTTGGGGAAGGCGTTTAAAATGTATATTAATTTGCCGACAAAAAGTGACAAAAACACGACTATGTCCTAGGGCTAGGCATGACAAGCCGATTGATCGGAACCGGTTTCTCTGACCGCCCGTCTAGCCTAAATAAGTCTCCAAATGGAGAGTTGCGTGTCATTGACTTCTCAGCCACAAGCTTTTCGTCGTTAAACATCATGGTTCACCACCAATGGTCAACAGGCGACCGATCGCAGGTTTACCCACTGTAGATGTGCAGTCGGTGTATTTTACAGTCCCAACCGACAGAACAAGGAGTGTGAGGAGTGTAGTAATAGCTCCATAAGTCCCATAAAGCATCACTCTTTATCCTGCCAAATATGCAAACAGTGTGTTTGTTTGTTTTGTTTTACAGCATATCAACCTTGGTGGGTCATTTAATGCCGACTAAATTTTGAAATAACTTGATTCTTAACGGATACTCAATTTTTTATGAACACATTTTTCTGTTTAACCCATAGATAAACCCCTAAAAGGTACTACCACTCCGGGTCAGAATGGACCATGGAGTAGTTGTGATGAAGGAATGCTCCACATTCCCCAGACCTCCAGAAACTGGAACCTTATCATAATCACCCCATGTAAACCCTTAGCCACCGCCTTCTAACCCAGAATTGATAAAAAGGGTTCGGGTTTCCAAAAGAATAATAGAGTTGGGACAATCATATAATTGCTAGGGCTTGACGTAACCGTCTAACCTAAAAAGGGCATAAGTGGAGTGTTGCTTATTATGGGCTGCTCATCCACCAGGATTCCGTACTTAAGCATCACGGGTCACCACCCACGGGCAACAGGTAGCCCCATTGGGGAGTATGCAGAGGCGCAGTCTGTGTATTCTAAAGCCCCAGCCGGCAGGGCTTATGCAAACAGTAATGCAATCATTATGTCTAGCATAGGAGGTGCTATTAGAGTTGAGACAAATTTTCTCTTGGACAATTTTTAAAAAAATAATCCTATCGTACCTTTTTCAATTCAATAATAAATACCCAGAAACGATTTTTTTTTCTTTTTTCGATTATTCCGGAAAATTCTACACCCACGATGTTTTCCAATTCTTTTTAACAATTTAAGCTTCAAGTTTTAAATTCTCAATATTAACAGATATTTGTTCTAGAAAGGAACAAAATCTTTAGTAAGTAAATAATCTATCCATATATAAAGAGCAGTTGGTTTGTATGTATGTATGGGAATATCACCATTCCTTGTTTCTTGTACAAAAATTAAGATTTGATTTATCTTCGGAGATATTTAAAAATTAAAATATACATAAAAATACCATTTAAATTCTATTTTAAAAAGTCCAGCAATTATAAATCTAAAAAGTAAACAAATCAATACACCAGGGTGTTTCCCTTCCTCTACCCAGGCGACGCTGGGTAACCGCCTTTAGTAACCTATGTCATTCATAGCTTTATATATATATATAAAGCTATGAATGCTGCAGAAAAAACGGCTCAATATTTGATAAATTGAGCGCTTCCTGTGACTGAGCATTAAAGGGAACATCCAAATTCGATTGTTCGCCCATTTATTAGCAATCCCTTGACCAATTAAATGCCTTGTTGTGCTCAAACCCTATCCTCAAAGCTTACCCCGCCAAGGGAATTCGTCATTGGTGTTGTATTATGTCAGACAGATAGAAAGGATAAAGAACATCCTGTCTGTTATTTCACAGGAAATGTAATGCTCCCAAAGAAATTATTCCAGGAATTCTACAGAGATTTTGATTGTAATATTTTTTCTCAGTTATGTAACCTTTTGTCAGACTTGATAATAATCAAAGAAATTAAAGTTTGACCCGTCTAAGTATTGTATTTAAAAAGAAGGTAAGCAATCCTGACATTACAATATATGGTTAGAGGCATTTATGGCATTTTAGATATGATTTCAATGCATCAGAATAATAATGATTAGAGAGCATAAGAAGATAAATATAAGCTTTTATCTTTTATAAGTGTTATTTTTCGTGTGGAAACGACTAGGGTCTATATTTATTCTTCCATCAGGAAAAATTGTTTGTTTAAAGCTGCATATTTAAATCAGATTTTGGAAACTGCCGCAAGAAAGGAGCATTATCGATTTTGAAAACTGAAAAGAAAACGAAAGGCGAATGAAAGACGAGAGCCGATGGGAATCAATAAGGGAAAATTGAAAAAGCGCGAATAATGAGAAAGAAAAATCAAAACAAACAAAACAAACAGATAGATAAATAAATAAAAAATAAAAAAAAACAAACCAAAGAACTAAAAGAAATAAGGAATTTTC
The DNA here is from genome assembly GCA_023376005.1 of Doryteuthis pealeii. NCBI lineage: Eukaryota > Metazoa > Mollusca > Cephalopoda > Myopsida > Loliginidae > Doryteuthis > Doryteuthis pealeii. Next base: position 73,300,092 of record CM042138.1, on the reverse strand, counting down.
TGAATCGCAAACGAGATTGTACTGTAAAGAACCAGCGACTGTGCGGTTGAGGAAATGGAAGTAAACGGTGGGGAAAAATCTTAACAGATTTTATTTACACTCAATGAATAAACAAAGCTAATGCCGTTGAAATGTGCAAGATAAATGTTTAAAGATTCTGTAGAAAAGGCAGGTGAGAGAAAAAAGATAAAGAAGAAGAAAAAGAAAAAAGCATCTCGGTGGCTGAGATGAAGAAGAAGAACAACAACAACAAAAATGATAGTACCAAGAAGAAGAAGAAGAAGAAGAAGAAGAAGAAGAAGAAGAAGAAGAAGAAGAAGAAGAAGAAGAAGAAGGGGAGAATATGTAAAGAGGAAGTGATGAAGAGGAATAGAAATGTTGCACAGGACGGATGCTAAAGTAAATCTATCAATCTATATATCTATCTATCTGGGTTTGTTTCATATATATATATATATATATATATATATATATATATAAATGTTTATATATATGTGTGTGTGTGTGTGTGTGTGTGTGTGTGTGTGTGTGTGTGTGTGTGTGTTATACATAAATATATATATGCTTTCTGTCTTTTTCTCTCCACTCCATCTCTCTGTCATATATATATATATATATATATATATATATATATATATATATATATATATATACTTTCTAACTTTTTCAGTCTGATCATTCAGTCTATTCTATCCCAGTTTGTTAATTCTATCTATCTCTCTATTTATATATATATATTCTTGTTCTCTCTATCAATGTATTAATCACTTGGTTAAAAAATATTTATCAACTTAATAAAAAAGCAATTGTAAAATATACAAAATCAGTCAGCAAAGACATAAATGTGCCAATATCTCCAAAGTCACGTACATAACCAAGAAGAAAGAAGAACAAGAACAAGAACAAGAACAAGAACAAGAACAAGAAGACAAAGAAGTCGATCGGGAAATAGGAAAAATAGGGGTTAATTAGAAATGAGATAAAGCGGAAAGGAAATGGAAAAAAATCAGGAGAGTGGATAAAGTTTGAAGAGGAAAAAATCCCAAAATCAATACGAGATTCTTCATGGGGTAGACATTGAGGTTAACCAAAAATATAGATAGATAGATAGATAGATAAAAGGCAGCTACAGAATTATGACCATCTGTAGGCATTTGCCTCCCTGAAATTTTCTGATAACACAAACAGGCACACATACGTAAAGATATATAACCCATACCATACTTTCACACCTTTGAATGCCTGTAGTGTAGCCGTTATCGTCATAGGAAAGTGAATCAGCAATCAGAGTTCAAACCGCGCTTGGGAACGGCATGCGACTATCTCTTCCTCACAGCTATGGATAAATTGTAGGGGAGGCTTGTTTTTTAGCCTTCGCTAGGTAACCACTCAAAAAAAAAAAAAAGAAAAGCTTAAATTCAAACCAATTGTATTCCGCTTAAATATTGACCTTGTGTTGCATTCTGTCTGTTGAGTAACTGGCCGCCATCCTTGGTTCCAGTTGTAAAAGAACTTAAAGTAAACAAGTAAGTAAACCAATAAGTCCTTGTGGGATAGTGTCCTTTAGCAATGAGCTAGGGTTAGTATCTGGCAGTATAAATACACCAACGGCAGCAGCAGCACTGCCAGTGATTGGATAATAGGTTGCCTTCCCTGGTCACGTGGTAGTCAACGAGTCTATATTTAGAAGTGACCACTTGCCTCATGCCTTATATACATAAAAATTCCAACACTGCCATAGCAATGGGACTGGGTAAATACGCTTATTGGCACAGAGAGGTGTGGTAATCGTCGTAGGAAAAGGGAGTCTTAGATTCAAGTTCAAATCCTGAACGAGACTGTTTGCATTTCACTATACACTAACACCCTTTAGAACAGTATGAACAAGGTGTTTCTTTTAAAATTATGGGTATGTATTAAGTGAGACTGGGCTCTTTATCCTTATCTTCTTCTGTCCCAGCTATGGCTAAATACTAAAGCAAACTTGGTTATTTTACTTTGTAATGGCAACAGGTCAAGACGAACGAGAACTGAATTCACACCAGATGTACTGAACTTAAACATAACCCTGTGCTACATCCGACTCGTGTCGGGGGCGTTGTGTAAATGTACTTATGTTCTCAAGCATATAGATAGATAGATAGATAGATAGATAGATAGAAACACTTTGAGACAGATATATACATAGATATGAGTAATTAAGATAGTACTGACCGACAGACACAAACATAACTTCATCAACTCTGTGCGAACACAACATGCCTTTAAGAGGATACATGCAAGGGTCAGTATGGACTGATCGCGGATGAGATTCAAGGGTATACGTGCTCTTTGTGCACCTTGATGATGTTGTTGATGATGATGATGATGATGATGATGATGATGATGATGAAATATATATGAACAGATAGACATAGCAAGTCCACAGTTGGAAAACAGAAGCACGAATGTGGAAAATCCCGGTGCTGATAGAGTAATACTGGCTTGGCTGCACATTGGCCATACTAGACTTACGCACTCTTTTATACTCAAACAAGAAACTAACAACGGCGTGAAACATGTCAAACACCCAGCACTGTCACTCATTTCGTCATAGAATATGGAGTTTTCGCTCGTATCAGAAATAATTTTTAAACACCAATAATCTTTTTGAGAATACTAGCATGGATGGCATTATGTCCTTTTTGAGAGAAATAAAAATATACTGAAAATTAAGAACTACAAATATACACTTTCTTGTATGACCAATGTGCAGCCAAGCCAGTATTACCTCTACCAGCACCGGGATTTTCACACTCTGCGTCTGTTTTCCTACTCTGGGCTTGCTATGTCTATCTGCTCATATCTATTTTTCATCATCATCATCATCATCATCATCATTATCATCATCATCATAGAGTGTATTTGTCGCATACCCCACTTGTATGGATTGGGCACAAGGCCTCGTTTTAACGTGGGGCCACGGGCTGGAAAGAACAAAAATTGCGTCGATCCCGTCGGCATTCCCCCTCAAGGGGGCGCCTCAGACGCTGGGCAATAAACCCAGCCCTGCCCCTTTAAATCAAGGGGGCAGGTGTTGCCTGGGGGAAAGCCCCCTGGGATCAATGCTAATAATTGTACTTTAACTCGGTCCAGTGGCCGAAGCACACTTGACCCACGGGGGTGGGGAAGAGTAATTCAGTTCTCATTCGTCTTGACCTGTTTCAAGGAAACTTGAGTAGCAACCATTATCTCGCAGTCTAAAAGTCCTGGCATTAAATAACCCACATAAATTGATATGCCATTAGATAAACTTAACAAACGAACAAGAAAGCGAGCCACTACGATAGATGTTGATTTGGGAGAAAAGGAAGTTCAAGAAACGGTGAATAGAAGAGAAAAAGAAAAAGGAAAAGAAAAACCACATGACTTGACTTTAATAATCATCACAGCACAGTAACTCGCACTTAGCAAATTTTTCTCTTTCGGTCTGATTATTATTTTAGCCATTGATCGTCCTAATGATAAACATTAACGTATCGCAATAGAAAAATGTTTCAATGATGGAAATTAAATATTCTTAACGCAAATTACAATTTCACATTCTTTATAAAGAGGTATTTGTTTCTGAAATCGAAATAGGAATAGAACAAAACAAAACAAAAAATTCACACACAAAAATAAATAAATAAATAAATAAAAAGTGTTTCTATTTAAAACTTTACGCGAATCCTTTCATCACAAATTCTGACTAGCTTATTAAACAACTCAAATGCATATCGATTTCTTGGCTTTGTAGAATGGTAGAGTATTGGACTGGCGTCAGCGAGATTCAAAACGCAAACTCCGGTCGGTTGGCTGAGGCTGTAGAATAGGTCGACTGTACTTCTGCAGAGAGGTAAGAACCCACCCCTAACTGAGTCACCCGTTGGGCAACTGTAATGCCACATGACAGGGTAGTGGTAGCTAAGCAGTCTCTGACTGGGGTATTAAGTGACCACGAGACATACACGGCTATACTTTGATCATTTCTTGGGATAGACAGGCGGTCAGAAAGATCCCATCCAATCAATCCGCCGGTCATGTCAAGCTTTAACAACTACAAGATTGTCCCGACAATTTTATTCAAATAGGTTTTATAGCAAACACCCAACCCTTCTTATCATATAGCTACTAGAAGGCGGTGGCTGAGGGTTAACCACCAGAATCTATCAATACACATGGAATCAATGAAATTTATTTCTCCCAATTTATTAACACACGTGAAGTTAATGAAGATTATTAATATACATGAAGTTAAGGAAATCTATTTCTATCAATTTATTAATGCACATGAACCTAATGAAATCTATTTCTATCAGTTTATTAATACACATGAAGTTAATGAAATTTATTTCTATCAGTTTATTAATACACAAGAACTTAATGAAATTTATTTCTATCAGTTTATTAATACACATGAACTTAATGAAATTTATTTCTATCAGTTTATTAATACACATAAAGTTAATGAAATTTATTTCTATTAGTTTATTAATACACATGAAGTTAATGAAATGTATTTCTATCAGTTTATTAATACACATGAAATTAATGAAATATATTTCTATCAGTTTATTAATACACATGAAATTAATGAAATATATTTCTATCAGTTTATTAATACCATGAAGTTAATGATATTTATTTCTATCAGTTTATTAATACACATGAAATTAATAAAATAATTTATATCAGTTTATTAATACACATGAAGTTAATGAAATGCATTTCTATCAGTTTATTAATACACATGAAGTTAATGAAATATATTCTATCAGTTTTATTAATACAATGAAGTTAATGATATTTATTTCTATCAGTTTATTAATACACATGAAATTAATAAAATATATTTATATCAGTTTATTATAACATGAAGTTAATGAAATGCATTTCTATCAGTTTATTAATACACATGAATTAATGAAATATTATTTCTATCAGTTTATTAATACACATGAAGTTAATGAAATATATTTCTATCAGTTTATTAATACACATGAAGTTAATGAAATGTATTTCTATCAGATTATTAATACATATAAAGTTAATGAAAATCATTTCTACCAATTTATTAATGAACATGAGATTAATGAAATTATTTCTTAAACAAATCATACGTATAAAACAAGATTTGGCATCAAATAACCTACAAAGGTTGATATGACATTAAAACAAACAACTAACGACCCAATCTGGTTGGTTGTTGATATTTACAACGGAATGAGACCATTTCGTACAACCCTATTGACGACGACATTTGGTATCGCCTTTTTGGCACATAACTTCTTTGGTCCACATTATTTTGGCGCTAAAAATATTTTGGTGCTAAAATATTTTGGCAACAGTTCCGAATGTCAATCTGCCCTGTCAGCTGGGCGTTAGAATACACCGACTGCACCTCTGCAGTGGGGTAAGACTGTTGTTCCAGGGTAGCAACCCGTAATGCTTAAGGATGGAACCCAGGTTGCTGAGCAGTCCATGACATGCAACACTCCACTTTGGCCTTTACTTGGGCTAGACGATCAATCGGCTGGTCATATCAAGCCCTAGAACTTATATTATAGCCCAAACCTATTGTCCTTTTGACAATCCCACTACCCTTTTTATCATATGGGTGCTAGAAGGCGGTGGCTGAGGATTTTCATATCCTGAGAATGACGTAAAACTCTGATGGCAAGATTCCCGTTTTTGAGGTTTAGGAATTGTAGGACCCCCTTCATCACCATTGCCCATGGTCCACTGAGTCGATGTGGTAGTACCTGTTAGGTTCCCATCTAAGGGTTAAATAGAAAAATGTGTTTATAAGAAAAAATTGAATATCCAAAGAATGAATTTAATTTATAAACTTAGTCGGCATTAAATAACCCACTGAGGTTTATATGCCGTAAAACAAACCAAACCAAACCAAAGCAAGCAAATGTCAGTAATATTCATTTTAGAATTTTAACAATACAAAATATATACATATACAATAATGGAGAAAAGTTCATAAATGGAGGATAAATGTCGGAACACGCAGTTGGACTGTTAATGTTTGAGGAGCGATTTATTATTGTGCCTACATCCATTTAATATCTCAGATCATTGATCTAATAATTCTTTAGTATTTGAGTAAAATGTAATAGCCATCTTTTCCTCCACACAGTGTAGGGATAATTTATACCCCACCTTTACGCAGTTTGTCCTCTGTCAACGGGTGACCTTGGCATACCTTAATGTCATTTCAATAACTCACGTTGCCGGGCACAGTGCATGATGTCACAGTTATCTCCCTTTGACAGATGGGACTAGCACATTCATATCATGAATCTCTTTATTTCTTGTCCGATATTTTCTTGTTGATTGTGTGGCACACGGCACTCTGGGCAAGAATGTTTAAAAGGAGTGGATTGCCAAATGAGCTTTTGAAACAACAATTGGAAGACATATATGGAAACGTATTTGAATCTGGCAATATTATCTAAACAATAACTAGTATATGACATCTGCAGAAGACTACCCGATAGACATGAATCGTTTTAGATGGATAGATAGATAGATGAGACAGAAAGATTGATGGATAAGAAGAGAATGAGATATATAGATAGACGGATAGATAGATAGACAGATAGATATATAGATAGATAGATCGATAAATAGGGACAGAGCGAAATAGATAGATGGACAGATAGACAGGCAATATATACATAGGAAAAGAGTGAGATGGACACATAGGAAGGAACAGGGCAACGTAAATAGATAGACGGAAAAACTGATAGATAGATAAATAAATAGGAACAGATTCTCTGTCTCTCTCTGTCTCTCTGTCTCTCTGTCTCTGTCTGTCTCTCTCTCTGTCTCTCTCTCTCTCTCTCTCACACACACACACACACACCACACACACACACAAATACACACGCGTGCGCACAGACAGTAATATAGATAGATTTATAGATTGATATATAGACAGATAGAAACACACTGATAGGTAGATAGAAACAGACTGTGATAGATAGGAACAAATAGCTCTGTAGGAACACTCACACACACACACACACACACACACACACACACACACACACACATATATATATATATATATATATATATATATATATATATATCAAGCAATATGTTTCTATCTATCCAGTTCTGTTTCTTTCTCTCTCTCTCTTTCTCTCTCTCTCTCTCTCACTACACACACACACACACACACACACACACACACACACATATATATATATATATATATATATATATATATATATATATATAGAGAGAGAGAGAGAGAGAGACAGGGGGAAGAAACAGAACTGGATAGATAGAAACATATTGCTTGACAGACAGGTAGGTTGATACTGGATCATATAGATAGATTGATAGGAACAGACTTAGATATCTCGGTATCCGCATAGAAATGATGGTGAATTGTAAGAAAAATACTTCACCCGCAAAAGAAACTCGAGAACCTAAAGGAAAAAACGTACATGGCTTGGGCATCCCATTTGGAGTAAAGGGTACTTAGCTAGTCTCGCAGATCCATTACAACTGGATAGCGAGTTGAGTCCACCTAATACATGCAACATTGTGCCAATTCCTATCCGGGCGAACGCATTGGGTAAACGCCTACATAATTTGATTCCTGTCGACCGATCAGCCCTCCAACCATCTTCAGATATTTCTTGTCGAACATGGTAACCTTTATGTCTAGCTCTGAGGACTTCACTCAAGCCTATATCCGCAACGGATTTAGGGTTGAGTTAATAGAGTTCTAAGTTACAGTCATCTGTAGGCTGCAGGTTCAATCCTGATCACAGTATCGATTTCGAACTCCAATTAAGCAATTATTGCCAATTTCGGACCGATAGTTATAAACATTATACCCCGGCTAAGAGTTAGATATATACTTATAAAGTCCCTCAACAAGGTTATCTTTGGTATTGAATTGACCACTGTTGGAATTTTGGTATATAGTTATTTACTAAGCTTAGCTTAGATGCGGCACAAGGCCAGAAGTATGGGGCCCCCAGTGAGAATCGAACTCACTAACAATGGTCTGCGAAGTTAGCTTGCTAACCATTACGCTAGGTGATGTGCCTAAATTTTGGTATATAAGGCGTGCGTCAGAATGTCACTTCTATTTATTGACTCGCCGAGTGTCACGTGACCAACCTATCAACCAGTCACTGCTATAATTATATATATTGAAGTCTGAGAACACCTAGGCACTACACTCTGGACACTCGGGGAGTACGGACCTCATGTGATTATCTCACTGGATCTCATAGGACTTACCACCGGATACTATTGACTTATTGACTTACTTACTTATTTACTTTAAGTTCTTTTACAACTGGCCAAGGATGGCGGCCAGATACTCAACATGTTGATATGCCATTAAACAAAGAAACCAAACCAAAGGTGAACTCGAGGCACCGATTCTATTTCTCGAGACGATATCTGATACACTTAGTGTACCTCCTCTTGAATCTGAATATTATTTACGATTTGTATGATGTCATATATTTATTGTCGGTTTAAAGTTTATTTACCGAACCTCATAACGAATTCTACTAACATTGCATCCATTTTCGGTCACAGTCAACTAAAGAGTGTAAAAAATAAAGTTATTTACGTCTTGTACTCGATAATATAAAGTGAACCTTTCACTACAGAATTCATGTCATCGAAATGACGAGAGATGGTGATAAAAAACGCCCAACGAATAGATAAATATATATCAAACGAAGTAAATGCTTTATTGGCAAGTGAATATCCCAACTCTAAAAAAAATCGACATATACAATTCAATAACATATTTTATATTCTTATATTTTAAGTGTCAGCAACACAACTATTTTTCCGGGGAAGTATTGACAGGTACATTCATTTTTATATCTGTAAATTTTAGATAGAAAAAATCCGCTTTCCGACTCTCTCTCTCTCTCTCTCTCTCTCTCTCTCTTCTCTTTCTCTCTTTCTCTTTTCTCTCTCTCTCTCTCTCTCTCTCTCTCTCTCTCTCTCTATCTCTGTCTCTATCCATCTCCTGATATATATATATATATATATATATATATATATATATATATATATATGGGAGAAATATGAGGAGATTATCCGACGGTAAGTGGAGAAAGGTAGACAAACACGGGATGTTGTAGAAAGTCGATGTTTATTGTGGGTAGTGATGTCGACGATGCAATGTTTCGGTCTGTTAGACTTCTTCGGGACTTTAGGAATAGAGTTCTTGCTTCAGAGGTGAACATTTTCTTTTTAATAAATTGAGGAGGTCGTGAATAAGGGTGGAGGGTCGGGTGATGGCGTCAGAAGCGGTTAGAGGTGGATTTTCCTTTTCTCTAATAGGAGTGTATCATGGTGGATTCTAATAGTGCCACGGGTGTTAGGTGTTTGGGTCAGGATTGGTTTTGAGTGTATGTGTGTATGTTTATTTTTTTTATTATTTTATTTCATTTATTTTTATTTTTTAGGGGAAGATGTATATATATATATATGTATAGTTGTAGAAAAGTTATTCTCTCTACCACGGTTTCGGTGTTCAAGTTACACCAGGAGAACTAAGGAAATTTACTTAGCTAATTCTATATATACTCGGCTGGTTTAAGATTATTTTATTCTGTCTCCTAAAAGTAAAATTAACTTTTGTCTCTAAAAGTATTTCCTTTTAAGTTAGTGCTTAGTCTACCATATGTTGACAGGCCAAAGTTATTTATGATTCTATCCATACTCTTTTTTTATTGCTCATTTTATTTACTTCTCACTCGTTTGAAATTCTAGTCCCCTGATAAATCTATTGAATCAGTTTATATATATATATATATATATATATATAATGATTAGTGCATGTATTATATTATAGCTATATTAATCTTAGTAATACATTAATGCGTTACGTAATCTATGTCTGCATTTCTCTAGGAATTCATCCTTTTTATTCAATAATTCTTTCTTATTTGGGAATCTAATTATCGCTAACTTTTCTTATAAATACAAGAAACATGGACCAGTTAAACTTCGGCAAATGTTTGATCTCTTTAGTATCTCTTTAGTATTTCCTATTTAGTAATAGGTGTTATTTTTGATGCTTTAAATTACAAATGTAGCTAGTTATGGTTGTTACATTTTTTGTTTAATATTAGGAAAAGAATAAAATTAATCTTAAACACGCGATCCATGTTTTTTGTGTTTACAGGAAAAGTTAGAGATAAATAGATTACCAAATAAGAAATATTATAATATATACAAGGTGTGTCAAAAAAGTATTGAGCTTTTTTGTAATTTTTGACATACCTTGTATTCTAAAAAAAATACTGTTCCATTCATTATTTTTCAGAATACAAGGTGTGTCAAAAAGTACTGACATTAAAGGTGTATTTACCAAGATAGAAATGAAGAATGCATGGAACGTTATTTTTTCAAAATACAAGATGTGTTAAAAAGTACAAATAATCTCGTCCCACTTTGTTTATATATTGATAAATAAACGTGATAGAAGGTGCACTCTGGTATTGTAGCATTATTACAGCGTATTATAAAAATATCCAGAGCTTCTTGTTTTGCAGCAATCAGCAACTCACAGATTGACAATTGAGACAACACATGAATTTTTGAGTAAAGTAGCGAATAACACGTTTCTCGCTCTCTTTTCTACCACTCTCTCCCTCTCTCTTCTCTCTCTCTCTCTCTCTCTCTCTCTATATATATATATATATATATATATATATATATATATATATATATATATATATAAAACAAACTTTTAGCTATTTTCAGCCGACAGTATTATTGGAGAATATGTGCTTTTTTAATTTTAGTCAGACCTAATTTTTGAAAGTTAATTCATTTATGTTTAATTAGGCGGATTTAAATACTTAAATGTGAGGCTAAACAAATCGAGAAAAATCAATCTCTGAATATATATTTCGACCTATTAGTCTCTTCAGCAGAGTTTTTTAGATAGAGGACGCCTAATTAACACATAAATGAATTAACTTTAAAAAATTAGGTCTGACTAAATTAAAAAAGCACATAAAAAGCTCCCATATTATATATATATATATATATATATATTATATATATATATATATATATATATATAGAGAGAGAGAGAGAGAGAGAGAGAGAGAGAGAGACAAAAGCGTAGTTTATTATCCAACAGTATAACAGTATAAGTGAGGATGTGACTCTGACATGATATAGATTGGAACAGCCATCTATACCAAGGAAACAAATATCTTATAACCAGAAACCATCCTTTCATGATAAGCATAAAGGACCCGCTTAGCTCAGTCAGGAACCTAAAGGGGTTTGTGTATTACGGTATGAAATGAAATGAAGAGAATATAAAAATACAGCTGGTTAGCTGTATAGATGGAGACTGTATTGATTCGACCGTTAACTTTGAACCTAGAGTCCAGACGCTCAGAACTTTTTGTTTATTCATTTAATTTTGATCTAATTTTATTTTATTTAAATCCCCACAATACATCCCCACCCAAGTAGCGGAGCTACGGTCAGGATGCATCAGTGATTTTTTTTTGTAAGGTGTGTGTAAGGCAAAGATAGCTTTATTATTCAAGCTTGAACGAAGTTATAGTGGCCTGTAGCGAGGGAATTTTTTTCTGCTAGAAAGGACCAATTATACCTCTGTAGGGTTGTGTATGAAAGAAGGCAGAAGTGGCTTTATTAAACCAGGAATTATTTTAGTGGACTGTAGCGAGGTAATTCCTCCCTGGCTAGAAAGGACCAGCTATACCTCTGTAGGGTTGTGTATGTGGAAAGTCAAAGGTGTGTATGGGGAAAGTCAAAAGTGTGTATTATTTTTAATTTTTTATTTGTCATTAAGACTCGTTCGTTCGTTGGTTGCTTTGTTTTTTTGTTGTTTTTTTTTGTTGTTGTTGTTGTTTTGCGTCGGTTAAATTCTTCGTTGAATTATTTCTTTGACTTCTTTGGTGCAAATGAAACCTTTAAAGAAACAAGAGACAATTAATGTTTCTTTTTTATGTGTGTCGTCACGACGGAGAATTATAGCTGAAGTTTTTTTTTATCGTTTACACGCGTTTCGCGTGAGGGCGAATTTAAAAACAAAACTTGAGCCTTTTTTTTGTCGGTAATTTATATTTTTTCTCGTTTCTACTTTCTTTCTTTTATTCTTCTTGATGTACATTTCATATACATCGGTGTCAATTTCTTTGTTGCTGTTTGTAGTGAGAAGCATCCTGTTCGATGTGTGTGCCGCTTCCATGATGTGATATTTTGAGAATAACATCTGCGATGAACTTTTAAGTTTTTTGTTTTCTGTTTTTTTTATATAAATCACGTCGGTAGATCACCAATTTAAAGGGGGTTGTGTGTTACGGTATGAAATGAAATGAAGAGAGAATAACAAACACAACTGGTTAGCCGTATAGATGAGACTTTATTGATTCGACCGTTAACTCTGAAGTCCAGACGCTCAGAATTGTTTGTTTATTTATTTGATTTTGATTTAATTCAAATATTGTTGGTATCAGGTCCCGATTTACAAGCTGTATTAAGTATGAAACCCACAACCTTGTGGTTTGTGGGGACAAACCACAAGGCTGTGGGTTTCATACTGGCCCCCCAAGGCACAAGTAATACAGCTTGTATTCCTGTGTAAAGTCGGGACCTGATACCAACAATATGCCAGTCAGCCTAATTTACTTACTATATTGTCTAATTATACAATGAAATAAAAGTCAGAGAAAAGTCTCTATGCTAATTTCATTCTTAAATGAAAACTAATAGATCCTCTAATTTAATCAATATTCTGATTAAAATGTATTATATACGTTCATATGGATATTAAGGTCAGGTATATTGGAATCAATAAAATAACGCCACCTGATTGGCTCAGATATCAAAAGAAAATTATAATTAATCCAAGAATACTTCTGCGCAAAATATACATTTTCATTTTTTGGTCACATGACAATCTTCTAAAGTTTATACAGGGGATGTCCAAACTTGATTAAGGTATGTATGTAACCAACGCCTCCGCATGAGGAGGATGTGACACAAGGCCAGTTTCTAGGCAGAGTTTACAAGTTTGAATTCAAAGAGCCCGGTCTGCCTTTCTATTTACCAATATCAGTGTTGCATAGCTTTCTTCTTATTCTTTTGGTATACTCATTATACTTTCTAAGCATATGTATTCTATGCTGATATGTCGCCCTGTCGTTCTAGGGCAAAATAATGCACTGACTGTACCTCTGAAGAGGGGTAATACCCCCTAGTGGAGCCACCTGTTGGCCGTGGGTAACGACCCGTGATGCATAAGGACGGAATCCTGATGGCTGAGCATTTCTTGACATGAAATACTCCACCTTGGTTCTTAATTAGACTAGATGTTCTTATGACCTTTTTATTATATGTGCGCTAGAAAGCGGTGGTTGAGGGTCTTAATGTCCTAAGCATGATGTTGAACTGCATCTAGTGATGAGTTT
>CM042138.1:73279105-73281605 GCA_023376005.1 Doryteuthis pealeii | reverse complement strand
TGGGCCGCCCATCAAGGACCTACATTGACCAACTAAGCAAAGATGCAGGTTGCTGCGCAGAGGACCTCCCTGGGAAAATGAATGATAGGAAAGGTTGGCGAGAGATTGTCTTGGATATCCGTGCTAATAGCGCGACATGATGATGATGATGATATCTTGTAAGGCATATGTTTCTAAATTAGACTACTTTGTGCGTTAATCTGTGCGGTTTTCAAATCACATATTGAATGATTCAGTAAAGAATATGTATTTTCTTCATCGAATCGAAAATTCCCTCTTCAAGTCTTCCTTCCTTAAGACAAGCCCAGGAGGAAATTGTGACATCGGCAATAAAAAGAGTGGTATTTTTCTGTGACCACATGTCTGACAATTCCTATTGGTCGAAGCAACTCTGAAACCGTTTTCTAGATATGGTGAGAATTTTCTGCAGCATCATATTTCTTTAAATGTCCCAAATGTTTTCAAATCCTAATCTTAAGATAAAATTTTCAGTTTAGGACATGACACGACACATACCTAGGTTCGATTACTACGTAAGGTGTTTCACTTGCACAGTTCTGTGTTTCACACCAAAAATATTCTCACCAAATAGCATTAATACTGCTCATTATAAAGTATCATGAATAAGCACAGAATCGTCAAGATAACGGTTTAAACGTATAGACATCATTACTGTATCCTATACGTTGTTCAGCTAAGCACACGTCATCATAATGATAAAATCATACCTAATACAATTAGGAGGCTCTCGTCGTGCAATGGTTATCGTTGTAGGAAATGGACACAATGACTCAAGTTCAAATACTTGATGAGAGTGTTGACATTTCATTGATACCCTTAGAAGAATCCAACTATTCTTCTGCCAACTAAGGCTAAAAAGTATAGTTTAATGGGTTCTGTAAACTTGGTCCGGCAATGTTTATTCAGACGCATTTTTTAAAGAGGTACAACCCCCTAAATTCCCCTGCGTATTATACTCAAGGACGTTCTATACTCGAGGATTTTTCTGAATACGTATTCCTCGTTTGTCAAAGTCTATCGACAGTATACAACAGTAGGATATGGAATCGATAATCCAAGATAGAGCGAATCTGTTTTAATCGAACATAATGAGAGAGAGAGAGAGAGAGAGAGAGAGAGAGAGAGAGAGAGAGAAAGAGAGAGAGAGAGAGAGAGAGAGAGAGAGAGATCATTATACTTTTTTACATATTGAACTATTTAACAATAGCTCTTAAGCTATTAAACATATCAAACGTTGTAATAATTTGACTATCATACTCTGGTATATCCACAGGTCTTGCTAGTTTCTTATAAACCTATCAATAAAAAAATGCAACTATTTCTTAAAATGCATCTTTATTCCTTGTCAATGACTGATATATGTTTCAACACGAACGGGCCATCTTCCATACGTAATATCCGACGTATTCAAGAACGTTGCCTTGAAAGAAACGAAAAAAAAATATTAAAAACAAAACCTACAGAGGGCGCGCAAATCGGTCAAGGGGCATAAAAAGTTTGCATTCAAATCTGTTAAACTCAGCTGAATTATTATGTGTCGCGTCCTGTTCGTGTTCGGAAAGATTGGGTAAATACATACATCTTGAAAATAAAGTATCAATCTCGATAATTCTTTTTATAGTGAATTAGTCTAGCTTACCTTTCGTCAAGAGTAAATGAGCTGGCCTTAGACTATTTGTACACTGCTGTTTTAGAACATCTGTATGATTACTGTGACTGCGAAAATTACGGAACCATATCGCGAACCGTCTACCTGGATGTTTTCGCACTCTGTTGCAAGGTATTCTATGTCTGGCGCAAACTGTATTTGCATGTACTAATATACTGAATATTGTATGATCCAGTATACAACATTTTTTATTCTATCAAATAGATTTTGAAAAAAAAAATGACGATATCCATTAGTCTATTGTTCTGTTATTCGTCACCATAACTATAGTTTTGTTTGATTGTGAAAATTGTTATTAATTGTCTGAATTTTGTAGATGTGGCTTCATAATGTTTATTATTTTAGATTTCCGACTGCTGTACTCATCTTTATTTTCATATTCACAAATTTTCAACCGATATGCTCTTCGGCCTTCTCCAGGTTCAATGTGCCGTGAAGGCTCTAGATTCCGACATTATGTCTACTGAATTCGACGATAAGGTTCCCAAGTTCGATAATAAACACATGATGAAGGTTAGAGGGCACATCTATGATGATGTGTATATAATAAAAAAATATCCGGACAACAGTCGGAAAAATCTCAGATCTGTAGGAGAATAGAATGCACCGACTGCACTTCTGCAGGGGGGGGTAAAATCACCGTAATGGATGGCGTCCCGTGATACTTAAGTGAATCCTAAAAGCTGAGCAGTAAATGACATGCAATACTCCAAGTTTGAATTTTAAAATATTTTAAATACCCATAGTAGGGCCGTTTTATCTCAGTCGGTAGAGCGTTCGATTAGGAACCACAAGGTTCTGGGGTCGATA
>CM042138.1:73246605-73266605 GCA_023376005.1 Doryteuthis pealeii | reverse complement strand
TGCCGGATATACAGACGACCCCTGGGTCACAAGCGGAAGATTGGATCCTGTCAACTGTCAGCAGAACTGGAAATGATCTTCTCGGTCAAAGAGACGATGTAAAGTACAACTAAATAAAAGGAAGATTTGATCTACTCAGAGTTGAGTATAAAATAGCAGTCTCTCAAAATATTATCTTTTCTCTACCTGTAATAATATACATACACTTATATAGATTTTACAGAATGCAGGTTATAAATTATATATATATGTATATAAATGAATCTTATATATAAGCATGTCGTCTTATAACTTCAAAACATATGTCATTCAGATTTGAAATCTCGCGTATTCTTTAATATGTTTATAATCAAGAAACGCACAAAATTTACTAATTGAATTTTACTGATTGAACGATACAATTAATGAAACAAAAATGAAAAAGATATGTGGGATATATATATATATTATATATATATATATATATATATATATATAGCTGTGTTTGTGTGTGGGTGTATAATTTAATTTGCTATATACATAGATAAATATTGCTCCATATTAGATATAAAGCATATGTAGATCTAAATTAGGATAGTGTAGTCATAGAATTTGCTGTGCTTGTTTACTGGACTATGGGATCATGAAAAAAGGACTATTGGTCTGATGATCCCCTAGGCGGGATACTGACAGTCAACATGCGCACTTGACTCTGTGTCTACACAATCTTAGAGACTTAGATGTCTCTTTCTCTCTTTCTTTCTGTCTGTATGTCTCTGTCTCTGTCTCTTTCTCTCTGTCTCTCTCTGTCTCTCTGTCTCTCTCTCTGTCTCTCTCTGTCTCTCTCTCTCTCTCTCTTCTCTATATATATATATATATATATATATATATATATATAATATATAAAATATATCAAGGTTTTACATATCTATTTATTTGATGACAAAGGAACAGTCACAACCGTTCGGTTTTATGCATGCGTAAGTGCAAACAATCTTCAGGTCACGTTGTTTCCAATGCAAGGAAAATCGAAAATTACAAAAAGAATAATAGACATATAATGTGTATGATTGGATGAAATGTTATGCGTATGCATGTGGTGTTGTTTTGAATGTGTGTTTATGGACAGTGCAAAGCTTATGTATACGGGACAGCGGGTCTCGCACACATTCATATTATTCTACCAACGTGTAACGTTTGATCAATGCGGACATGTGAGCGTTTGTGTTCGCGTGCATATGTGTGCGTGGGTATGTGTATTTTTTAGGGTATGAGCGAATGTTGGCATGGGGTCTGTAGGGGTCTGTAGGGGGTCTGTAGGGTGGTGGGAGAAAATGGATACTGTCACCAGTTTGGGTAGAGGGGTGTATGGGTGAGGGGTGATACAATGAAGGATGTTAAATAATTTTAAGATTTCAAATATTTTATATACTGCGGGTGGGGTGGGGGTTTGGATTGTGGTTAGATAGAAGAAGTTGGTCGGATGATAAGTTGTTCGGGGCTGGTTAATTGTTCCAAGTATGTACGCAAATACGTACGCACGCTTATTATACAATAGCTGTATTTTTATATTGAGCACTCTTCCTATAATACTGCATTTTGACACACCGTTCCAGTAAAAGCTGAAACAGTGACAATCCCACACTATAGTATATATATATATATATATATATATATATATATATATATATATATATATAGTATATATATATATATATATATATATATATATATATATATATATATATATATATATATATATATATATATATATACTTACCAACACCTCCACAGGAGTAGGAAGTGACATAATGTCTATTTCTTAAGCGGAGTTTGACAATTTAAAGGGTAAAGAGCCCAGTCCGTTATATATACATATCTATCTATCTATCTATCTATCTCTCTCTCTCTCTATATATATATATATATATATATATATATATATATATATATATGTTGATAATATGGATTACATTTTGATTCTCTCTTTTTTCTCTTTCTCCTCTCTCTCTCTCTCTCTCACTCTCTCTCTCTCTCTCTTTCTCTCTCTATTTCTTTCTCTCTCTTTGTCTCTCTTTCTCTATCTCTGTATTAATTCCTATCAGACATTACTTTTTGCAGATCCTCTATACGACATCCAGTGTCCATACAGAGCTAATGAATGTAAAAGATTGCTGGTCAGCCATCACTGGTTAGTCCATGTGGGAGTCCCACTCACTTATGAGTTCATCTTGCCTAACCAGCACTGACCAGCACTGACCAGCATGTCCTATTCTATATACAGTGTTGAATTTCACTATAGCTAATGACTTTAGTTATTCTGTCAGTAATTTATCTCAATTAGTTCGATAAATGAATGGGACTGCTTAAAAGTTCGGACACACACACACCACACACATACACATATATATATATATATATATATATATATATATATATATATATATTATATATACGTACTTGCGCCACTCTTGTGTAATTGCCGCAGGAAAGGAACTCGCCGATTCGCTTTCAAAACCTGGACGAAGCTGTTTGCATTTCTTATTATGCTAATACCATTAGGAATAGGTATTTATCCAATTATTTCCCTCCAGGTATTGGTAAATAGCACGATAGACTGGGCTCTCAACATTTGATATGGCAACTGGTTTAGGAGAAGAAATAATCTGAATTCAAACATATTGATCTCTGCCTAAGAAATTGATATTGTGTTGCATCCTTATTGTACAAAGGAGTTGAGAACACACATATACAAGTATACGTACCTCATACTTATGATACTTATAAACTAGATATAGATATATATATCTATTAATAATGGAGATTCGCTTCCGGTTTTTGTCTGTAACAAAAACAACGTCACTACTTACGTCACACTACCTAAAATCGTCATAACATAGAATAAATACACTCAAATTTGACCATGCAATGTTAGACAGTCTAGTTGTTTTTTAAACAAGTTTTAATAAATACATACCTGGTATTATCTATCTATATATAGTTTGTTTTATTTTAATATATATTTAAAATTATCAGAACTATTTCCATTTCAAATTATTTATTTTTTACTCCTTTAATAAATTTATTTTATTTTTTACTCCTTTAATAAATTTGATGATTTTACTTATGATAAAAACTCTCTGATATTAAATTTTCATCTCCCATCCCCTCAGGTAATATTTATTTTACGTCGCTCAGAGGGCGTTTTTTTAATTTTGCTAGTCATTATAATGGAGATTATGTAACTGTCTGTCTGTAAACAAAACTATGTCACCACCGACGTACCGTTTTCCTTAGTTATTTAAGTTATATTCTCAACAACTATGAAATAGTCATTATTTAATCTAAATTATCATCTTATTTATTAACGATGTCTCTATATATACACATAAATACATACATACATATATATGTATGTGTGTGTGTGGGTGTGTGTGTGTATGAATATATATATTATATCGATAATATGGGTGCTATATCTATAATTAGACAATGCTCAATATCATTGATAGACATTTATATCTAAGTTAAGGTAGCGTGAATATGGAACAACGGCACCTCCTTACTAACATCTTCTCCCCTATGTGATCTTCAGACCAAGTCTCTTTTAGATCTTCTTTGTTTCATTTTGTCTAAAGATCGCATATAGGAGAACTGTCAGTAACAAAGCGCCGTTGACTCCATGTCCACGCTACCTTAACTTATATGTATATATAACCCTGAACACGAAGAATCCGGCAACTTTAAAGAGTTGGTGCGTGTGGCAGCGAGCGTCACTTGCATAACATTTCTTATCATTCCCTGTGTCAGAGTGGAAGCCGCCATATTAATACTCTCAATACCCCAGAAAGAAAAATGACAATATCAGATTTGGTGCATACCGCGTAACATTACATTGTGTCGTCCTCCATTTATGGATCGATAAAGGTAAGTTCCTCAATACCTGGTTTCATGTATATTTTAATACGAAGGTGTAAGCATGAACAAAAGGCTTTTTAAACCATCTGTAACATTAGCCAAACATGGTTACATTTAACTGCATCCAATTGTACGAGGCATCGTTGGTTTCAAATGTTTCGTAATGAAGTTTCAAATCTGAAGAGACTAGAGAGAAACTCTTGAAGGTTATCCGTTGCCTAATGGAAGTAGCAACTCGTTAAACTTGCTCAATAAATAACACAAGTATGCAATTAGATTGAGGAGCTCTATCTGATGGAACAATCTTTCATGATCTAAATATACGAAAACGTAAATAGGCTCTCTCTCTCTCTCTCTCTCTCTCTCTCTCTCTCTCTCTCTCTCTCTCTCTCTCTCTCTCTCTCTCTCTCTCTATCTATCTATCTATATATATATATATATATATATATATATATATATATATATATATACATAAAGGGCAGTTGCTGTGTATGTATGTATATATATATGTATGTCCGGAGTAAACTATGAAAATAACACAATTAACTACGAATAACTATATATACACATTCACTATCACCAGATCTTGCTTTTTGATAAGAAATGACGAAGAATTGATTTATATTCGTGAAGATAATTAAAACTCTAAATTTAAATAGTAACTACACGGATTTTTTTTGTTTAAAAATGGGGCATCCTGCAAAGATCTAACTCGGGATTCGCTAATCTGCGAGACTAACGTGTCCCCCCCTCTTAACAAGCGACGCCGGGTAGCCACTTCTAGTTCTATATAAATAAAACTATTTTTATAAATTAGGTTTAGTGTTGCAATAAATTCATGGACATTTTCCAAACGCTAGTGATATGTTATTTATACATCGTACGCCTGATATTACGGGCTCATAAAAAATACGTCAAATGTTAATAATAAAAGCCTTAATATAATGAGAATTCAACTTTCTTTAATAGAATCGTGAAATAAATTCAAACAAAGTTATCCGCGCCCCGGGATGAAGGATGAGTATACAGGATGTGGCTGAAATAACTATTGTAGTATATTCAGGTTAATTTCAAATAAGAGGATGTGTCAGCAGCTAAAAAAAATTATGAGGAGAAATAAAGGATTGATTGAAAATCAAGGATGGAGAGATAACTGTTTTCCCATTATTGGCCTGAAATAAAAAAAACAAAAAAACAAAACATATAAACAAAGTCGTCAAATATACAGACATGGTGGCGACAGAATTTGGCAAGACCTTTGATTTTGTTAAGAATATAAAAGCCACCTGCATTAGTGGGTGGTCAAGGAAGTTTGATTACACAAACACGTTTTGGAATGTCCTAGAAAGTTCTGAAACAAGGGCTACTCAAGACAGCACAAAAGGAGGCAATTTGGGGCTCTGAGTGACAGGAGGCAGTTGGGACTTAGGGTCGGGCCTGGGCAATTTGTGCTTGGAGCGATACGCGGCAGTATATGATTAGAAGCGGACCTAGAGGGCGAGACAGTGGGGGTCACTGCAGCTGGTATTAGAATTGGACGGATTAAGTTAATGAGAATCAATACAGAGGAATTAGTCAAAATCGAGGATAGCACAGGGAAGAATAAATAGTCAAAGTTAAGTCAGACATAGACCGAATATACTAAAAAATCCGACCGATATAGATTCCTCCCTCTCTCTCTCTCTCTCTCTCTCTCTCTCTCTCTCTCCCCTCACTCTCTCTCTCCCCTCCCACCCCTCTCTCTCTCTCTTTGAATCATGTCTATGACAATAAATTTTCTAAGAAATTTTGGTGTAAACATCCATCCTTGAATACGTTGAGAAAGTACCCCGAGCGTCACGATCGGTGTGCATGATGTGTTAGCGGAGTGCACTAAGTTACACTATCACTTGTGTGATTGAATTGAACTAAGGCAAGTGTCAATTGTCGATTCATCTTAATAATTTCTTACTATTTTTTCAGATACGATCAGTTACGGTCATGGCTTGGACGATTTAATAATTGATAAGTAATAATTATTAATTGATAATTAATCATCTAATCCGATGCACCACAAAAACAATCACAACGAATAATATGCCTATTAGATGTCTAAAATTGAGTTTACTTCAGTATTAGTAAAAGCGAGATAATCTGTCTGTCTGTCTGTCTGTCTCTGTCTGTCTGTCTGTCTCTCTCTCTCTCTCTCTCTATATATATATATATATATATATATATATATATAAAGTAAGTTGTCGGAGCGGACTACTGTTGGTATGAGCCATACAACCAGGGAGTCTATCCCCTTTTCTCTAGCGCCAGTCCAAGGAGATTATTTTTAGTGTCTGAGGTGGAGGGCCATACCATCAGGTACCATCAGATCCTCACTTTACTGCACAGATCCCTGTGCTACTCATACGCTGAGTTGGCCAGGGCCGGTATCGAACCAGGAACGGTGTGATTCCTAGCGAAACGCTCTACTTGCTGAGCTACACCGTTATATATATATATATATATATATATATATATATATATATATATATATATATATTCAATTAACGTCTATGCTAGAGAGCTCTACTGAGAATTGGGAGCGTATATATTGGTCATCCACAGACACAGTGTTTTGACCATTACGTCTCATCAGGATGGCTCGACGTTAACAGCTAACTCTAGTCGGGAGCGAAACCTGACTGAATTTTCGTTAATCGGTATATATATATATATATATGTGTGTGTGGGGGGGGTAGCGTAGCATGTGATATAAGGTCAATTTAACAAGCGGATTTAAACAGATTTTAATTCAGAGTGTTCCTTCTCTTAGATTGGTTGCCTAATCAAGGTTAAATTGACCGGTCTACCCTATTATTTACCCATTGCTGGTGGGAGAGTAGCAAGATTCATACCTTTCCCAGGGTACTAGCGCTATACGAAATGCAAGCATCCTCGTCCAGGATTTCGACTCGTCTCGTCGTGACCATTCTTTACGACGCTAACCATTACACAACGCGCTATCAATGAAAACAATAATTATAAATGAAGCTTAATTTTTAGTACCTAAACATAACTTACTTTAGCTGGATAGAGAATAGTTGGATTCATACTTCTCCCAGGACATTAGCGCTATGTGAAATGCAAACAGTCTCGTCCAGGATTTGAACTCGTCTCATCCTGATCATTTCCGACGACGGTAACCATTACATCACGCTTCACAGGTTGGGGAGGATATATATTCCACATTTTAAACTGTCACCTGTGTAATGCAAGTAATCTTAGCAACATCAGCCTACGATTTTTCTTTGCCTGTAAAGTAGAGAATATTCATATTTTCCCTTTAAGGAGCCACTTTACAACTTTTCTTTGATCATACGCGAAATGCCAGAATCACATCTCTTTCGCTTTGAGTCTTTAATTAGAAAACACTTAGGAATCGTATTTGTCTGCTGGTAGCGAAAACCGTGGGCATTACTGTAACAGCAAAACACGTTCAGATTCTGGTTTGGTTTGGTCTGTTTTTGTTTTGTTTTACGGCATATCAACCTCGCTGGGTCATTTAATGCCGACAAAATTTTGAAATAAATTCATTCTTAATGGATAACAAATTTTGTTTATCAACTCATGTTTTTATATTTAACCCATAGATGGGACCCTAACAGGTACTACCACTCCGGGTCAGAGTGGACCAGGGAGCAATGGTGATGAAGGAGTGTTCCACATTACCCAAACCTCCAAAACTGAAACCTCACCATCAGATAGAGTTTAACGTCATTCCTAGGATATGTAGCCCCTCAATCAACATCTTCTAGCACCCATATGATAAAAAGAGGTTGGGGCTTGCCATAAGGGCAATAGGGTTGGAAAAATCATATAGGTGCTAGGGCTTGACGTGACCAGCCGATTGATCGGAGGGGGCCTCTCCGACCGTCCGTCAAGCCCAAGATAGGGCCAAAGTGGAGTATTGCAAGTCATGAACTGCTCATCCACCTGGGCTCTATCCTTAAGCATCACGGAATAGCAAGGTCAATCTTTGCTGGATTTCTCAATCCTTGCGACCCTCTGTCACATCCGACATCTGGCGAAGGGGGGTAAATAGCAAATTATTGACGTGGAAAGGTCAACATTTTTAACGAATGCTGAAGTAAAAGTTTCTTTAAGTTAAATATGTTTACACTGTTGGAGAAGTAAGAACGAACTCATAAGTGACGTCCTCCTATGGAAGCTAGCATATGGGCACGCCAGTATGGGCCGACCAGCAAAGACGTACATTGACCAGCTCAAGTAAATCTGTTATTATTCTCAATAATAGCAATGATTTTGAATTTTTTTCCTTATCGTGATTAGTGACGTTGGTTACCATCGTAGGAAATGGACTCAACGGCCCAAATTCAAATCCTGGACGAGGCTATTTGAATTTCTCATAACATTTCCAATACCATTGGAAAAGATATGCATCCAACTATTTTCCCTCCAACAATGGGTAAATAGTAGGATGGAGTTAATACTGTCATGGCAACCAGTTTAGGAGACGGAAAATCCTGGATCCATACCTGTTAAACTCCTCTGTTTATATTTGAAAATCTAAAAACTTCACTTAAAAACAAAGTTGTTAGAGAAATGTCAATCAATACTAGATACATACAATACTCATTGTAGATAGTCAAAAATTATTCTGCTTCTATATTAATGAAATGTATAGATATTCACCATAGATTTAATTCGAACAAGAAACATTGTGCCTTACTAATTATCTCAGCAAAATAGTATAAAAATATTGAAATTTTCTTAAGTTTGAACTCTCACACTTAGCACTGGTAGAAAGCCATGACTATTAAATAATGTCTTCAATCCTCTTTGGTAGCCTTTGTCATGTGACAATTTTTCAAACTAATTTTAGCTTATGACAACTTAAAAATGATTCCTGTTTTTTTTTCTTTAATGATATCTCTAATAAATATGACCAAATCATGTTTTTGTATTTCTCAAAGAACTCGTAAATCTTTTTTTTGTTCCAAAATTCCAACTATTGTTGGATTATTTTAGAAGGTCGACATTTATACATGTGATATTCTACAAAACATGGAGAAATGTGTAATGGGTATATTTTGTTAGTCAGTTTCCAATATGTGTCTTTCATTCTTAAAATATTCTATGAAAGAATTAAACATGAACGTAACTAACACTTCGGTTTTAGTAATTGTGACGGAGAACGAGAAAGGAAAAAGAGCAAGACATTGTCTTGCCTGCCGGGATCGAACTCGCGTCCTCCCGCATACAAAAACAAATGCGTTTTGGGCACTGGACGGACGCGAGGTTCGACTGATGTGCCCGGATGTTTGGCTAATATGCCCATAAAATAGCAAGTGAGTCGAGCGCTAGGCAGTCAGCAGCAGCAGAAGCAGTCGACGACGAAGCGCTTTTCAGTAAAGAAATGGATTTTAGTCGAACGGAAACAAAACTAAATAGGAAATGTGATTTTGAACTGCTAAAGATTATTTCGATTACGACGACGGATTTTCCAGCTGCTAGACGAAGAATGTGTTGACCAACAGAGGGCCTGGCTTGTGAGAAGACGGAGAACTCGCTTGTTTTTGGTTCCCCCTCGGCGAGAGCTTGTTGATTCGAAGGTCTATTTCGCCCCATATACCCCCCCCCCAAAAAAAAAAATGAATGCAACATTTCTTTAGTTTAGTTTAAGAGACGGAAAATCGAACACTCTAAAAAGATACCTTGTTTTACTCTTCAATGAGTTTTCTAATAAATATGACCAAATCATTTTTAGTATTTCTCAACGCATCGTGTGAAATATAGTAAATAGTATGGCAGATTTAATCTTGTTATGGCAACCACTTTCGAAGACTGAAAACATTGGATCCAGACCTGTTAAACTCCGTTGGTTTGTTGGTTGATTGTTTTGTAATTCAACCTACCTGGGGTTATGTCATGCCTAACGGTTAAGAAGTATATGTTGCGTACTTATATTTATACTTTTTAGTAATTGATTTTAACAATGTGTTAACACCATTGGAGATCATGTCGTATGGAATTGAT
Source organism: Doryteuthis pealeii (assembly GCA_023376005.1). Taxonomy (NCBI): domain Eukaryota; kingdom Metazoa; phylum Mollusca; class Cephalopoda; order Myopsida; family Loliginidae; genus Doryteuthis; species Doryteuthis pealeii. The sequence goes on along the minus strand of CM042138.1, from coordinate 73,256,681 downwards.
TGCGTTTATGTCTATATTCTATGGTATAATTTTATTTCCCTCAAAAAGGACAGAATGTCTTCCATGTTGACATTTTCAAACAGATCTTTCATTTTGTTTGCATTAAAATAACGGTTTGACATGTTTCACACTGTGGTTGTTGCTATTGTTTGAGTATATAGGAGTGCGTTAGTGCTGTGTGACCAATGCGTAATCGGGACACAATGATTTGTTCTTTTCTAGACTTTATTAAAGCCCCGTTGTTTATATTTGAAAATCGTACACTCTAAAAGGATTCCTTTTTTTCTCTTCAATGTGTTTTCTAATGAATATGATCAAATCATTTTTAGTATTTCTCAACGCATTGTGTGAAGTGTGAAACCGATTAGATATGACGTGGTCAAAATATGTTTTTGTTTTTGTTAAACTAGTTTTGCAATGACAGCAGTGTTTTTTATGTTTCCTCAAGTTATTTAGTTCGTTACTTGAAGTGGATTATATTCGAATTGAAACTTCAAGGATTTTCCACGACGCAAATCTTCCCGGGGCGATAGAACCTTTCTGTTCACAATTCCTGCGGCCATTGTCATAAATCTGTGTGATGCAGCATTTTTTTTTCCCAAGAAAATAATCTCAAAATATTCCGATTTCAAAATAAAAAAAAATATCGACAAAACTTTAAATATTTTCCCGCGTAAAATAGCCAAAAGGCATGAAATGTTGGTAAGATAAAATTAAGTTTATATAAGTTTGAAATTTTAATAAAAAGTGTTTATCCAAAACATGTTCAGTTGATAATGCATTAATTATTATTATTATCATCATCATCATGATCATTATTATTATTATTATTACTAGCAAATATATGCACCCTCCAGGTGCAAGTATCTAAGTTTTAATGTAATGAAATATCGTATTAAATTAGAAGTCTAATAAGAATGCATAAAAAGATTTGAGACAGTATAATAGAAAAATAGAAATGAAAACTTACTCTTCCATCACTGCCGTTTTCATTGCTGATTTTACTTATTTAACTATTTAGTTAAATTAGGAATAAAGAATAAAATTACACTTATTTTTTCTTGTTAATGGATTTCATTTAAGATTCATTGGAGAGATTTTTGCTTATTTCATTAAATAAAACCAAACAGTTAGAAATCATAATACTAAGCACATATTTAATAAAATCACATTTTTAATATCAATATGCAAATTAGCCTTCCCGTTCACACTGCAAACCGCTATTTTTTGTATATATAAATACAATAGCATGTTATTAGTATGTAGATATGGACAACGCCAGAGGTCCAGTGGCTTCGGCCTTGGATCTTTACGAGTTAATAGCGTCGATCCCAGGGGGCTATCCCCCCAGGCAACACCTGCCCGCTCAATTTAAAGGGGCAGGGCTGGGTTTATTGCCCAGTGCCTGAGGCGCGCCCCCCCCTTGAGGGGGATGCCGATGGGATCGACGCAATCTTTCACCTGCCACTCCATGAGTCTCGGCTTGTGGGTGATCCCACATAAAATAGGGCCTTTGTGCCTGACCCGTACAAGTGGGGTACGTGGAAAATATCATGTAGATATGGACAACACTAATAAAAAGGTGAAGCGATTTTATTAATAATTGAGGTTTAAATATAAATAAATCATGAAGAATGTGATGTAAATAACTATGTTAATTGTAACTCGATAGTAATATAGTTTCGATTACAGACAGAAAAACACACAATCTCCATTATAATAAGATGATTATTATTATTTTATTATTGTTAGGTTAGTTTTTCACAGCGTTAGCTGATAGACTTTTACTGGAGTCTAAGAGACAACAAGTCTCCTCAGGTCTCCGGGACTCTCCTGAGTATTCCAGATGATTTCAACAATGCTGTTATCTGGATGGTCTCAATTCTTCCTCTGATTTCCAGTTCCTCTAGTATATTTCTAAGAATTTAGAGACCGTTGCAAGTTCCCCAACTATTAGTGGTATCATTTTCAGCCTCATATTCTACAGTTCTTTTTTTTTAGTTCTTTAGCTTCAAAAAGTACCAAGTTTAAAACTCAATTTACTAAGATTGAAATGAAGAACGAATAGAACGTTATTTTTTTTTTAGAATACAAGGTGTGTCAAATATCTTGATACGTTTTGACAAACCTATTATATATATTATATATTATTATATATATGTGGTGTACATATATGGCATATATCACATATGCATGGTGTACATATATACACATATATATATATATATACATATATATATATATATACACATATATATACACACATATATATATACACATATATATATACACATATATATATATACACATATATACACATATATATATACACATATACATATGTGTGTGTGTCTATGTGTGTGTGTGTTTGTGTGTGTGTGTTTGTGTGTGTCTGTATGTGAGTATGTTTGTGTGTGATTGCATTTCAAATACAAAGGCCCACTTTTCCAGTCAGTTTAGGTTCTTGAACAAAACAACTCCGCTGCTAGTCGGTTTCAGATAATAAAATGTTCCTTTCGGCAGTGGAGAAATCCTGCTGAAGGAAGCAGAAACAATGAGACATGCAAAAAGACCTTTAGGTCGTCATTCTTGTGTACAAACACAGCCTCATTGAAAAAAGGTCATTCAAATGTCGCTTCAAAGTTCCCGGTCACTGTGCTATATTTGTACAGACTATATAACAGACTAAAAAACACATTCCTTGGGGACGTTTAACTTGCATTTTTCGTCACACATTGTTCGATATGTCTTTTATATCTTTAAACATTCTACGATATAATTAAACATTAATCTCTCTCTCTCTCTCTCTCTCTATATATATATATATATATATATATATATATATATATATATATATATATATATATATATATATATATATATATATATATAATATATATCATATATAATAATGTCTGCTGTTAGCACGGATATCCATGACAGTCTCTCTCCATCATTCCTATCGCTCATCATTCCCGAGGAGGTATATATATATATATATATATATACTTTTTAACTTTTCATAGCTATCCCAAATCTGTTCATATATCTATCTCTCTATCTATCTATATCTATTTTCCAGACTGTTCATATCTATCTATCCATTTCAGACTATCTATCTATTGCAGACTATTTATCTATCTCGTTCTTTTTATGTCATTTTTTTCTCTCTTTTACTTTTCTTATCGAAAAATTCAGACATTAAGTTCTATATCAAATTTAGTCTATATTGAAATTAGAAAGGAAAAAAAATCACTGAAAATAATTGTTTAATCGAATGTAATTATCACTGTATTTGATAAACTATAACGAAAGTAAAAGCGTGAATGCAGAACTCGTACTGTTCTTCTTTTTTTTTTCAAAATTCCAATTATTGTTGGATTATTTTAGAAGGTCGATTTTATACATACTATCTGATATTCTACAAAAGGTCAGTCAGTCTTTTTTCTTTCTTAAAACATTCTATAAGAGAATTAAACATGAGCACAACTAATACTTCTGTAGGGGATTATCTTCCTTTGCCGAAAGAGTTATCTTCTCGCCGCGTTGCTGTTTGTTCTCACTAGGGGACCTCTGGTATTTTAAGCGCGTTCATTCAAGCGCTGCTTCCTTTTTTAGCTGGATCTTCTCAAGAACTGTTATGGGCTAGAGTCTACCTACCCCCTCCTCGGTAGGGCTGTTGCCCCCCTCCCTTACATTACTGTAAGTCCTTTATACAGCATGGACTATCCTTTACTTCCTTGTCTGTAACATTTATATGTTAGGTACATTTGGGTATCTTGTTTATACCTAAATATTGTATATGTATTTACATGTTCTATTCTCCTGTACATTATGTATCTTATCGTCCATGTGCTGTTATATATATTAAATGTTTTGTCTCACAACGTGTCGGAATTGTATGTGCATTAATTACCATTGAACCTTACACTTCGATTTTAGTAATACACAAAATGAACACAACATTTTTACGGTCATTTTATTTTGTTTAACACATAAAACATGTGATTTGTAAGTCATTAACCCCACTTTCAGTTTTAATTTGTTCTTTAACATCCTGATTGTTTGTATTTTTGGTAGGCCTTAGCAATGTAGAAATAACGGCTTCTCGGTAGAGGCACATATACCAGTTTCATATATTGCGCCATGGCCTAGATGTAAGGACACATTTGATTAGCTGTATTGTTGTTAGAAATTAACGATATACATTATAGGGGATTCACAGTTAAAATTCAGGTCGAACGGTTATGCACTATCAGGTAGCGTTGGAAATACCTGATAGATACCCTGCGTTATCACTTAGATATAAGGGTAGATTGGATTGGCTGCATTGTTGTTAGGTAATAAGTAAAAGTAAAGTCAACGGGGCGGCCTAAAGTCGGTATCAGCCAGTCAGCGAGGGAGTCTATCCCCTTTTTAATAGCGCTAGACCAAAGAGATTGTTTTTAGCATCTGAGGTAGAGCGCCGCACCTACCATCAGTTCCTCACTTTACCGCACAGATGCCTGTTTTACTCATACGCTGAGTTGGCGAGGTCCGGTATCGAACCAGGAACCTTGTGGTTTCTAGCCGAACGCTCTACCGACTATGGCGTATAAATAGTAGACTTCAGCCGACCATGTATACGACCAGGTAGCAGTAAAAATACCGGTGAGATACACTGCAGAATTGCCGAGATCTAAGGAAAAATTCGATTGTCTGTATTTTTACTAGGCAATAGCGATGTAGAAATGGGGATTTCTCGGCTGCAATTCAGGCCGCCAGCTATACGTACTCCTTGATAGCGGAACAAATATCGGCTTGGTACATTGCGCCATTGCTCTGATGTAAAGGTTAATTTAATTGTTTGTATTCTTACTAGACAATAGCGATGTAGAAATGGGGATGTCTCGGTCGTAATTAAGATTATACGGGTGTATGTACTACCAGCAGCGACACAAATGGCGGTTTGATATACTGCACCATGGTTCTGTTGTAAGGATATATTAAGCACTATTTTCTTATAAATAAAACACATCCATGTTATATATATAATACACACATATATATATATATATATATATATATATATATATAGTATGAACAAAAAGTAATAAGACAATCAGGAATATTTCTTGTATGTTGTTTATTCTCAACTAGTTTCGACCTTAGGTCATCGTCAGGAGAAAATTTCTTATTTGAAGAAATTGTTTATATATTTTTGAAAGGGAGCATTATAGAAGAACTATAAAAGTTGAAGTGTTTTTGAGGGTTTGACATGCTATTAAAATCCGGGTAGACGAGTGTGTTAGTAGTAGCATGTCCATTTGTTCCGTGAAGAACCTCTATGAGGTGGGTTATTTTTTTAATGCTCATATATGTGAGGAAGGGTTCATGGTAGTTGTGTGTATGATTATATGTGTATACATATAAATGTATGTGTGTGTTTACATGTATGTGTGTGAATGTGAGTGTGTGTATGTATCTCGGTACTGTGCGCGTGACTTCTAGATTTTTAATTGGGTCAAAAGTGGCTTGTTTGATGCGTGGTGGTCAGAGTTTGTTTATTTAGGTGACATGGCCACCCTCGTAGGTGTAGACAGTTTTATTGCCCTATGTTAAAATGGGTCTGTTTTCTGATTAAACCCAAACGGATGAAAGCTTTTTATCTTTTTTATCCATCTGTACTCGTGGTTTTCAATTACAGATTTGGTGTCGGTATCTCTTTGAATTCTTTCAATGAGGGTAAATTTGGCGTCTCTGTCAAAGTCATGGTCATCTAGTCGGAAGTGTTGCTCGACTGGGATGAGCTTTCTGTAGTCTATATTTTTTATTCGGTGTCTGTAATTATTAAGCCTAAAGTAAAATGCCCACTCAGATTTCCCAACGTATTGCTTCTTGCATTTAATACAATCTATTAGGTAAATTACGTTTTTGCTTTTGCAGTTTGATTCATGGTAGATTTTAAAGGTTTGTTTTGTTGTTGAGCTTGTAAATGTGTCTGTTGTTTTTATTTGTTTGCAGCATAAGTTGTTTTTTGTACTACAGGGCCGGAAGAATTTTGTGGGGTTAATTATGGGTCTCATGTTGACTACTTATTGTTTAGTATGTTGTTACCTCCTATCATTTCTCTGAGGTTATGAGGTCGCCGATAGGTCACTATACCGGGTTCTTGGAAAATGTCTCTTAGTTCAGGGTTTACTTTCGGGATGTTCCAGTGTTTTTTGATTATTTTATTTAGTGGCGGCAGGGTGTTATTAAATGTCGTTATTACGGGGAAGCGATGTGTCTTCTTTTTGTGTTTTGATTTTAGGGTTTCTTGTCTAGGGATGGAGATAGCTTTGGCCTACCTGGCTATCTATTAAAGTGTGGGAGTATCCACGTGCTGAGAACTGTTGTCTTAGTTTATTTATTTGTTGTCTTAGCTCATTGTCGTCGGTGCAGATTCTTCTCAGTCTTATAGCTAGTGAGTAGGGGAGGCTGTCTTTGAGGTGTTTGGGGTGAGATGATTTGTAGTGAAGGTAGTTGTGAGTATGTGTTGGTTTTGTGTGTAACGTGGTTTGAAGTTGTCTGTTTTCATCTATATATATATTAGAATATCTAGAAATGCTATTGCTTGTTTAGATTTTTCATGGTCAAATTTAAGGGGGTCGTGTGTCATGTTTAGATCGTTTAGAAAGTTATTGAATTTGTCTTCTCTGCCCGTGTATATCATGAATATATCATCAATATATCTTGCGTAAAAGAGGCAGTCATATTTAATTTTCGGGTAGATGTGTGTGTTTTCAAATTTGTCCATGTATATGGTTGCGTATGAGGGAGCTGCAATCGTCCACATAGCACATCCTTTTGTTTGTATGTAGTGTTGACCGTTAAAATTGGAGTTGTTTAGTGTTAGTATGTGTTTCATCAGTGTTAAAAATACTTCTGTAGTTGGGTTTTTGTTGTTCTCTTATTTAGGTGTTCCTCTAAGGCTGAGAGTCCCTCGTCGTGTTTAATGTTAGAGTACAGGGATCTAACATCCATTGTGACTAAGATCGCTTCCTGTGGTGTGGTTGATTTTATTTAGGAAGTCCGTTGTGTCTCGTATGAAGGATTTTATTTCTTTTGTAAGTGGTTTTATGTAGTCGTCTACATATTTAGATATTTTTGTTGTGTGACAGTTGATCGAGGAGATCACTGGTCTTCCGGGGTTGTTTGTCTTATGAATTTTTGGAAGTAGATAGAAGCGGGCAAGTTTTGTGTTGCTGGGTTTTAGTCTACCTGCTGTTTCTTTGTCGATTAGTTTTTTTTTCAAGCATATCTTTTATAGAATTTTTGATGATGTTCTGGTGGTTTTCAAAGGGGTCAGCTGGAAGTACAAGGTAGAATTCCTCGTTATTTAGCTGGTTTTCGGCTTCTCTGAGATATTCCTCGATGCCCCAGATGACTGTTGCACCGCCTTTGTCCACTTGTGTAATGACTAGGTCTTCTCTGGTGGAAAGTTCTGTGAGAGTTTCGCGTTGTTTTTTTGTTAGGTTGTCATGTGGTAGGTGTTGTTTTTCGTGTGTTTTGATATCCTCGTTTACTGCCATTTCGAATGTTTTGATGGTTGTGTCAGATATATATATATATATATATATATATATATATATATATATATATATATATATATATATAGCTGTGTGTAATCGGGCAGCTTTTTTTCATTCAGAAATATTTAGCGAAATAGTATAGACATCATTTGTCGACATATTCTGGTATCAATTATTTCAGCTCACCGAATATATGTTACAATAGCCCATCATTTGGCAAAGCATTCCGGCCCTACATTCAAATTTCGCAAAATTCTTACTGATAACACAACACTATTAGATTATCAAAATAGGCTGAAAGTCCCCAAAATAATTTTGAATTCAATGGTATTGAATTAAAGAAATTTAATAGCATTGGATTCGAAGCTAATGCTATTTATAGAAATATATTTTAAAAGAGCTACTACACATTACATTACAAATATACACCCCCTATGAACGTCCATGATGGGAAGGAAATTACTTGGGGTCATATTAATGGAAAATTTAATAGCCAATTTAGGCCAGATATTATAACGTCAAGCACTAGCAAAACGGGATAGAAACCCTCGGCTTATACCGCAAACTTTACTTATATCATATATATATATATATATATATATATATGTGTGTGTGTCCTATATGAGTCAGACACGATCCAAGTTTCAACCGAATGGTTCTTCAGGATAATTGTGAAATATTTTTAAAAACGAGTTTTCTGTCGGGTTTGTTTCACACCGGTTGTCTTTAGAAATAATACACACGCACACACACACGCACACACACACACACACACACACATATATATATATATATATATAATATATATATATATATATATATATATTAGGTTTCTGACGCCCTCTTTTAAAAATTAGACTCTGAATAAACTGTAAAACATAACTACACTCTCAGAGAGAGAGAGAGAGAGAGAGAGAGAGAGAGAGAGAGAGAGAGAGAGAGAGACAGAGACAGACAGACTGTCAGAGAAAAAAATATGGAAGATTTATGCATATCAATTCAAAACATTCAAGTGTTTTATCATTTTTCTTCTTCTTTATCGTACGGCAATAATCACTAAGTGTAAATGTTTATCCATTAATCAAAGTAATATTTACTATTTTTCTATCCATCCATATATCTGTCTATCTACCTATGAATCTTCAGAGAGCATTAGTGGCACCTTTGATTTCATTTCACAGTCAGTGATTGGTGGTAGTGTAATTGTAAAAGCGAATATTTCCATAGTTCATCTTTAGACGGGAAAATGGTTGGTTGGCTTTTTTACTGCATATCAAATCTTTTCGAATCATTTGCTACCGAATAAAGTCATTTGGATGTCAGGTTGCTCATAGTAACGGCTGTAACTTAAACGGCCACCCATCTAAATTTTGAATAGGCGCATCACTGCTTAACTTCAGTGATTTAGCAGCAACCGATGCTTTCAACGGTACTCAACCGTAAGTTGTACCAATTTGTGCGATTGGTAATGAATAATACACTCCCTCTCCACAAAAAATACATCATGAACAAGTCTTTTGCTGGTCAGTGTACACTGGTGTGGCCATGTGTAGGTGTTCACAAAAGAACATCACTTTTGAGTTCGTTCAACTTGGATGGTTTGTATGATAGGAAGTAAGCGATTATGCAGTTGCTTTTTGTGGGATGATGCTCCCAGGATTAGTTCAAGTATCTATTCTAAAAATCTCATTACATACTTTTTTAAAATTCTAAACTACTAAATAACTATACATATTCTACTTTAATCAAAAAATCTTTAAATTACTATGGATTATAAGAGGGTTTTCATTTGTGAGGATTTTTGTCCCCGGAAAAGCACTGTTTAAACTCTACGTTTTGTAAGAGGAGACAAACGACTTTTTATAGAACAAAATGTTTACTTTACATGTAAAACATGAAATAAATATCAAACAGGGGTATCAATATACATAAAATTAAACAACCAAACAAATTTTAAAGAATGTTCATAGAGTCCAAAGGGAATACAAAGAGTTCAATGTATTTGGTTGGTAAAAGATAGTTTAAGGAGAATTGAATGTAGTTAAACGGTTGGTTGCAGATAAAAAAAAGCCTGAGGAACTTAGCTGAAATCCTCGAGTTTTGTTCCTCATAACCTGTTGAGCCCTGCAGAATGGGTTTTAGGTGTGCGTTTGTCGCTCCAGCATCTAACGAGGCGAGGGTTCCTATTCGTCGCTGTCTGGGGTTTTTTGACGATACGTAACAAGTGTAGCTAGCCAATGCTAGAAGCAAAAAGAGGCCGAATTCTTCGAAGACCCCTCTATTATAGCGGGCATCATGTGACACTAAGGGCTTATAAGGAATATGAAATGATGAAACGAAGAGAAATAAAAAGACACAACTCTTTCGGAGTATAGATGAATACTTTTTTAATTAGACCGTTAACTCTGGGCGCTAGATTCCAGACACTCAGAACTTTTTATTTATTTATTTATTTAATTTTGATTTGTTTTTATTTTATTTAAATCTCCACAGGCTGCTGCTGGTGTCCGGTGAAAGAGGATC
>CM042138.1:73221605-73234105 GCA_023376005.1 Doryteuthis pealeii | reverse complement strand
CTAGGTAAAATTATATTTTTGCTATCTCTTAATAATCTATACCCTTTAGGAGAGCAGTTATATAATAATGAAGAAAATATCATTTCTGTTGAATAATCAAACTTATTCTGTGTCATTAATTTTAGCTGCTCATATATAAATTTTATTGAATTAAAATATTTGCTTGATTCATCTTGTATCAATATAAAAAATGACATGATTAATTTTAGTATAAAAATTATACTAGGGGGATTAGCTTGCTGTTGTTCTGTGTCCATTTTCTTCATGTTTTCTATTAGAGTCTCTAGATCATTTTTATAATTCATATGCTTTGAAATTTTATAATCTCCTATCATATCCATTTTCACATCCCTACAAAATACATGAACTGCAAAATTAGACTCGATTAAAAGAGACAAATTTATTTTTGGATATGGGGTTTTTATGATACTGCATATAATAACTGTTTCTTGCTGCCTAATAACATTCCAGTAATCTCTATCAAGAAAATTTAATTTTCCTACCAGATCATTAATATCATAAAATTTGTTTTGTTTTGTATATGCCAACGCATCCTTAACACTTTCATTTAAAGCACTTTTAAGTGCAGAATTGTCCAGTCGAATTCTTCTAGAATCTGGTGACTCTCTAGAGGTGATTGATGATGATAGATATGAGGGACAGTTTGGGAGAATTCTAGGAATTGCGCCATCACAAAGAGATTTTTTTAAAAGTTTAACTTTAATTGCTGCCCCTGTTTTTTCATCAAATGCTGATGCTTCTCTTCTTATGTCCTCTGGTCGAAAATGTAGTTCACATACCTAAAAATATTGTAAAAATCAAAACCTATTTTAAATCCTTGTAAAAATCTTAAAAGTTTGTCAGCAAAAAATCTACAATATGAAGCATTTTTCTTATAATTCTAGGAAAAATGAAGAGTGTTCTGATATCTTTAAGGAACATAATTTACCAATTCAACAAAAAAATTATTAGTGACAAATCTATGTACAAATAAAGAGAGAATTTTTAACATTTATATATTTTTTTAATTAGAATAATGAATAATTATTTTTTGGATAAAATGATTTTGAAAATTTTGATAGATTTTAATCCTTTTTAATCCTTTAATTTAATCCTTTAATTTTAATCCTAAATTTCAATTGAATTACAATTGTGAATTACAAAGACATGAGATTAATTTAATTACTATTAGAATTATTTTATTATCAATAATTTTGTTATTATTATTATTATTATTATTATTATTATTATTATTATTATTATTATTATTATTTACTCCTTTTGAGTTTTCACATCAGCATTAGCTGATGGTCTTTCACTGGAGTCTGAGTGACAGCAAGTCTCCTCAGGTCTCCAGGACTCTTCTGAGTATTCTGGCAGATTGCAGCAGTTCAGTGTTCTGAATGGTTTCAATACTTCCTCTGATTTCCAAACTTTCCAAACCTTCATTATTAGAATCATTATTATTACTATTATTATTATTATTATTATTATTATTATTATAATCAGTATTTTTATGATAATAATAATTTAAATAACAATGATAACAATAACAACTTCAGGGAAATACCATTAGCAGGTGTGAAAAACTAATAATAATAATGATAGCAATAATTATAATGATTGATACCATCCAGAACACTGTACTGCTGCAATCTGCCAGAATACTCAGAAGAGTCCTGGAGACCTGAGGAGACTTGCTGTCACTCAGACTCCAGTGAAAGACCATCAGCTAACACTGATGTGAAAACTCAAAAGGAGTAAATAATGATAACAAAGGCTAAATTTGCAAATTGTCCTCAATATTTCAAGATTCGTTAAATAAATGAAATTAACTAACCTGACTTACCCCCCCCCGCCAAAAAAAAAAAGCCAAGTAGGAAAAAAATAGATAAATAAAGTAAATAAATAAAAAAAAGAAAGATTTTTTATTGATGAAATAAAACAATTACTTACCAAAAAAAAAAGTCAAGTATTTTCCAACTTTAGTTCAATAATAATAATGATAACGATAATAATAATAATATCAATAATAATAATAATATCCCTTTTTTATTTGAATAAATTTATATCAAAGTAATTGTGGGATTATTAGACATTAGACAAATATTTACTTTCTCGCATTTAAGACTAACCAAAATAGTCAATTTAATTTAATAGACTCATTTATTTATGAATAAAACTATTCAAAAATATTGTTAGGATTATCAGAATTATTTCTTTTATGTTTATAAAAATATCCCTTTACGAATTTAATGAATTAATATCGAGAATTTCTTTAGAGTTTATTTCTAAAATATGAGTTTTTACAAAACTTTTTACTTAACGCTCTTATGTGAAAAAAATTGTTAACTTAAGACAGAGCTTTTAATGTCTTAAACTTGATTTTGTGAATTACAAAGACTTTAAAATACTTCAATTATTGAAGTTTAAATTAAATTTATTTAGTTTTAATACAAAAAAATTACTCACTTTGGAATTCTTTGTAGGTAAAAAATTTTCTCGTCTGATAGCGTATATCCATTTCTCGCACAAAAGTTTATCATTAGGGAAAGAAAAAACACTAACTTTTGGTCCATTTCTATAGTTTCCATTACAAAAAGGCACAACACACTTAAAAGGCATTTTTGTTTATAAATTAAAATAAAATAAAATTAATTGACTGAATAATTACAAGAAAAAGTCGTTGACTATTTGCAAAAAACTTCGAGGTCTTAGACACGTCTGGTGAAAACAAAATTGGGACTAGATATGATGATATCGCAGTGACGTCAGACTCGATCCATCTGGCCTAGTTTCTAGCCGGTCTTGCTTTAACCTTCGTTAGTCAAACATGTTAAACCCCGCTTAAGAAATTGACCTCGTGTCACATCCTACTCTTGAGAAGGGGTTGGTAAATGTGTATATTGTGCAATATAAAAGTGTTGTTTTAAGAGGGGAATCTCAAAATTAAGACACAGGGAAACTGTTAGTACGGCTATTGGTAGTATTGTTGTGCACGACACTTCACCTGACCCTACACTGCCATCGTCAGTCTTGGTACGGTAGTTGTTTCTTACAGAGCTCCGGATTGACACAACTAACAAGTATGTATATATATATATATATATATATATATATATATATATATATATATATATGTGTGTGTGTGTGTGTGTGTGTGTGTGTGTGTGTGTGTGTTTAATTTTTAATATTTAATATTTAATATGGTCTTGGACCGGTGAGAAAGAAGCATACAGACCACTATAACTAGTTCATTACCAAACGGGTAAATAATAACAAGAAACACGCAGCACACACACACACACACACACACACACACACAACACACACACACACACACAAACAAACACCACGTTAGTGACAACAGATCCACCCAGATAGCGAAAACCCAAAAACTCACTAGTGTAGACAATAAAGGATAGCACCAGAAGCCGAGGTACACATCTAGATAAAAAGATCAAAGGAAACAAAGAAGGCATACACAGAGCAACGCGACAACTATTATAAACACAGTTTACACTGAAAAATCAAAACGTGAACACTCCTGCCATTTTATGTTGATTTTATTTTCTGTGAACCAACAATGAGAATAGTACTTGATCTCTTTGCAAATAGGGAACGCATTGAATGGAATTCTCTACAGACGTTGGGAACATTTGGTAGACAAAGATTTAAAGAATAAAGATATTTACAGTGCATTCCCTATTGGCCGATAATTTTGAGAGGGAGGGTCCTGGTTGTGCGGTGTATGTTATTTCTTAATCATCCCGACTTTTTGAATATATTTACATAATTATGAATTTGTATTATTTCTTTTTTTTCGTAGGACACATCGACCGAAACGTTGTGTATATAAAATTAATGATTGGAACACTAACCCAATTAATACAAATTTTGAAGCCCAAAAATATTCAGACAAAAATAACTATAAATTTGTATTATTTGCATTATTCGGATTATTGTCCTCATCTTTATTTTTATCTGTACAACATTTCGGCCGATGTGCCCTCCGGCCTTCTTCAGGTACTTCTTGTCGAACTTGTGAGCCTTCTCGAACTCGGGAAGCTTCTGTTTGAACTCGGGAACTTTCTTGTCGTAATCGAGAGCCATCATGGAACTTTGAACCCAACCCTTTATTCAATTCACGCGATACAGAGAAATAGTTCATGAATTTGTATTTAAAATTTCTCACTCCATTCTCAATAGTAGCACCAATATTATCATGTACCGCTGTTACAATGTGGACCCCCACAGACCTCGCAAATGTTGACCCCGTCAAGAACTCACAAATATTCAGTTGATAGTTTAATCATATATTACATCATTTCAAAAGAAAGTGAGTGAAAGAAGTACATTATTTTTTGTTCCTAACAAATTTAGAATAAAAAAAAAATACTTCAAGTCAATAAGGAAAATAGAATATCAAAAAAATTATGAAAATAATGTATCAAAACAAATAATGATTAGTTCAGAGTGAAACGTTAGTTTTTTAGTGGACGATATTTATATGAAATTTCTATTGAAGATTTATTTCTTCTCTTTATTTTATAGATAGAATCAAAAAAATCTGTAGCTTAAAAATAATTAATTTCTTTGAATATTTTTGTACGTATAAATGTTTTCTGTTTCCACCTTATATTTCCTTTCTTTTTTTCTAATTTTTATTTCGTTCATTCTGTCATTGTTTTTCTATACCCTACTTAGGTTCTTTCTTTCTTTCTTTCTTTCTTTCTTTCATATTAGTTCATATTTCTGTTTTTCTCTTCTCTCGAAGTTTATTCATTCTTTCTTGTTCTTCCTTTCATTAATAGAGAAGTACCTCTTCTCTAGGTTCGTTCCGTCGTTCTTATTCTTTTATCTTTCTTTCTTTCAGCTACATTAATATATACCCTGCTTCTTTCTTCTGCTTAGGTTTTTTTTCTTTCTTTCGTTCATTTTTTGTTTTATATTAGTTCCTATATATTACTTTTACTACTCTAGGTAGGTTAGTTCGTTCCTCTTTTCTTTCTTTCTCGCAGTCACAGTAGTCTGTACCCTGAGTGTTTTTTCTGCTTATGTTGTTTCTTTCTTTTTTCCCTAACCTTATTACCTCTAGGTTCTATCTTTCTTTCTTTTCTTTCTTTCTTTCTGCTAGCTACATTAATCTATACTCTGTTTCTTTGTTCTGCTTAGGTTCTTTTTTATTTATTTCTTATATATATATATATATATATATATATATATATATATATATATATATATAGTCATCCACAGACACGTGTACGACTTATCAAGTCTCGTCAGTATGGCTAGACATTTTTGTGACCTACGTACAGCCGGGATTGAAATCCGATAGGTTCAGCATCAGTCGGACAGCTTAACTGCTAGGCTATCGTCCACCCACAGAATGCGAAGGGATTATATTTTCTCTTCTCTAGGTTCGTTCATTCGTTCATTCCTTCATTCCTGTCCTCTTTCTTTCTTTCTTTCTTTCTTTCTTTATTTATTTATTTATTTGTTTCCTTCCTTCTTAAGCAACACTAGTCTATACCCTTTTCTCTCTTCTGCTTTAGATTTTTTCTTTCTTCGTTTTATTTCATATCAGTACACACACACACACACACACACACACACACACACACACGTTTATTTCATATCAGTATACACACACACACACGTGTTGCTGAAAGAAGGAAGGAAACAAATGAATAAAGAAAGAAAGAAAGAAGGAACACACACACACACACACACACATATATATATATATATATATATATATATTATATATATGTGTGTGTGTGTGTGTGTGTGTGTGTGTGTGTGTGTGTGTGTGTGTATGTTCCTTCTTTCTTTCTTTCTTTGTTCATTTGTTTCCTTCTTCTTTCAGCAACACTAGTCTATACCATGTTCTCTCTTCTGTTTTAGATTCTTTCTTTCTATCTTCGTTTATTTCATATCTGTACACACACACACACACACACACACACACATATATATATATATTATGTGTGTGTGTGTGTGTGTGTGTGTGTCGTGTTCCTTCTTTCTTTCTTTCTTTCTTTCTTTCAACCACATTCTCCTTAGGTTCTTTCTTTCTTTCTTTCTTTCTTTCTTTCGTTGTAACTCTACGGGATTATGTTTTATTTTGTTGGTGAAAGTTGAAACATTAACAAAACCGGCCACATTTATTTGTTTGTTAATCAAACATTGATTACTTAGAATATTTTTTCGAATTACTCTTATCCTTTTAGAAGATTAAAAGTCAAATAAGTTCACTTGAGTAAATTAATAAGAATACACGGACAAAGAAATTAACATACACACAAACAGAATACTATCTATACACACATGTACACACATGCAAACGCACGTATAAACATAATATATCTATTGATAAAACAATATAAATAAAGTAAAAATACCAAAAAAAAAAGAATACTTCTCTCCTCCTCCCTCTATCACTCTCTCTCTCTCTCTCTCTCTCTCTCTCTCTCTCTCTCTCTCTCTTGCTCTTTCTATCTATCTACGTATCTGTCTTTTTATTTATTTACAAATATATATCTCTCTCTGTCTGTCTGTCTGTCTGTCTGTCTGTCTCTGTTTCTGTCTCTGTCTCTGTCTCTCTGTCTCTGACTTCTCTCTCTCTCTCTCTCTCTCCTTCTATATATATATATAATTATATATATATATATATTATTATATATAATAATTATATATATGTGTGAATTGTATATATACATACATTTATTATATATATATATATATATAATATATACATATATATATATATAGCTGTATATATACATATATATGAGTGTGCGTTATATATATATATATATATATATATAATATATATATATACACATTCACATACAAACATACTATATATATATATATATATATATATATATATATATATATATATATATATATTTTATATAATTTTTTATATTTGCTTCACTGTTGAAAAAAGCTATCATTCAAATAAAAATAATTTAACTCACTCGTATTAAAAAATATCCCCATTTACTTATGTCTATTTTTCTCATAAATCTAATAAAAAAGTCAAACTAAAATTGTTCTTTAGACATTTTTACTGTAAAAATATTTTAGATTTTACAGACATCTTATATATTTTCTGTGATCGTCAACCAGTTTCATAATTAAGCTGAGGAAGAGAATTCATACATTAATATATATAATTATATAATTAGTTAAACGCACACTTAAAAATGTACATTTATAGATATATATTATAAGTATTAATAAATAGATATCATAACTATTAATAATTAATAAATGAATAGGTTATTTTAAATAAGTATTAATGAATACGTATTAATAAGTATAAATAATTATTAATAAATAAATGAGTATTAATAAGTATCAATAGATAGATAGATGAAATTGATGAAATAGATAATAGAATAATAATACAGAATTAAAAGAAAATAGATACATCTATTCCCATGATGCAAAAATAAAAGAAACAGAAAGAGTTTTTGGTTATCTGCCCAATGTTATGACCCACTTCCGAATATCTCTCCCCCTCTCTCTCTCTCCTATCTATCTATCTATCTATCTCTGTCTCGCTCCCCCCTCTGTCTGTCTGTGTCGATCTGTTTCTCTCTTTTCTCTCTCTCTCTCTAACAGTTTCCTATTGGCCGCGCCCCTGGGAGGTACACTGTGCAGCAAATCAAAATCTCTCTCTCTCTCTCTCTCTCTCTCTCTCTCTCTCTCTCTCTCTCTCTGTCTGTCTGTCTGTCTGTCTCTCTCTCTCTCTCTCTCTCTCTCTCTCTCTCTCTCTCTCTCTCTCTCTCTCTCTCTGACTTCAGCAACGCTAGCAGACTTTCATGCTTTCAAGAGTTCAAAAATGAAGTAATCAAATAAATACATAACTTTTGATATTTGGCTCTATTCTTAACTCAGTGGCTGGCTGAATTGAGCTCAACCAATCTCATGGATATTATCCAATCTTATTTTTGCTCCAAATACTGACAAAGAAAGGATACTACAAGACGTACAAGAAAACTTTAAGAACGTACATTTCCCATAAAAATCATCAAAAAGGAATAAACGATTCGTAGTAAAACCAAATGTTTTGTTGCTAATTTTATTTATCAATTGTTTTTGTTTATATTTACCAACCCCTCCACAGGAGGAGGATGTGACACGAGGTCAATTTCATAAGAAGAGTTTTAACAGGTTTGAATTCGAAGTTTTCCTTCTCCCAAACTGGTTGCCTTACAAAATTAAAAAATCCCAGTCAATCTACTTTTTACCCATAGCAGTTTGGTTGGTTGGCTGGTAGGATTTTACGGCATAGCAACCCATTGGGATATTTTATGTTGAACATCTTTTGTTTTATTTATTCTTGATGGGTATTCAATTTTTTCCAAAGATATTTTTCTATCTAACTCATAGCTTTGTCCCTAACAGGTACTACCAATCCGGGTCAGAGTGGACCTGGGAGCAATAGTGATGACGGGGTTCTCCACATTCCCCAGAACTCCAGAACTGGTACCTCACCATCAGATAGTTTAACGTCATACACAGGATACCCCATAGTTGAATTCCTACAATTCCTATAGGTATTAGTGCTATGTGAAAAGGCAAACAGCCTCGTCCAAGATTTGAACTCGTCTCACGGTATCCATTCCCTACGACGGTGACCATTACACCACTCACCTCCATGTTTTATGTGGTGTTACGTTTTTAAGGGCCATTCTATTAGAATCCATGAGAAAAAACAATAAAATCGATAACGTACATTTTCATCAAAATACGTAGACTTATAATGGCTGAGAAATTACATTTTGGGGGCACATTTGAAGCCCCATATCTCCCCCAATTCTCAAGCGAACTCAACCATCTTTTACTATATGATACTCCTCATTTCTTGGCCTCATAGCAGAAGCGCTTATCTGGTGGAATTGGATCCTTGATAAAGAGTCCGTTGATAATATGAATCCTTTGTTTACTAAAGTGTTCTCAGTTACTGCTATAAAGTCCTTCAATGATGAATCCTGTTGGTTACTAAAGTATTCTCAGTTACTGGTGATCGTATAAGTCCTTCGAGAGTATTGGTACAGATCCTGCAATCCTATGTATGTCCGTCCGCAAAGAGTGCAGTTTTAATTACGACCAATGTGGGTTTTTTAAGTATTCTATCAGGCCAGTAGTATAGCTAGTGATTGGTTACAAGAGTCAATCATATGACCTTGGCTAGTCTATAAATAGATGTGGGTATTTGGAGCACATCCTATATCAAAATAATCCCAACATGTGGAAACACGAACACGGACCTTCTGTATATTTCAGCTGAAACCATCATACGTTAGACCCCATATAATTGAACAATAACTCCTATAAACTATATATTTACTAAATCTTTCGCACGAGCAGAATGTGACATATGGTCACATTTTTGAGTCACTTTAACAAGTTTGAATTCAAAGTTTTCCTTCACCGAGACCAATTGCCAAACGAAAGTTAATCACTCCAGTTTAGCGTACAATTTATCCACAGCTGGAAGGAGAATAGTTGGATGTGTACATTTTTTCAAGGATATTAACAGCTTAGAAGAAGAAAAAGAAAAAGAAGAAGAAGGAGGACAACAACAACAACAACAACAACAACAAGAAAAAGAAGAAAGAAAAAAGAAGGAAAGTAAGAAAGAAACAATAACAAATAAATAAACTAAAATAAATACCAACCTATTATATAGAAGAAGAAGAAGAAGAAGAAGAGAAGAAGAAAGAGAAGAAGAAGAAACAACAAACAACAACAACAACAACAACAACAACAACAGCAACAATAACAACAAGAACAAGAACAAGAACAAGAACAAGAAGAACAAGAAGAACAAGAACAAGAACAAAAAAAACAAGATTAGCGACAACAACAATAAGAAAGAAAGAAAGAAAGGAAGGAAGGAAGGAAGAATGAAAGGGAAAATGACAATTAAACGAACTATAATAAATATCAACTTATTAGTCGCTACGGATTGACTTTGATGACTTCCACCTTCTGCTGCCATCAATGATTCCGATGGATGAATTGAAGCTCACAAAGAAATTAAAACAATTGTTTAAGTCTAGCAAAGTAGATTGAAAAGAGATAAGTACGCTCCAGTTACCATTCGAGTCGATAAAAAAAAACACAAAGTGAAACCAAATACTACGATGTTGTTATCTGGTCTGTCCGACTCTGACTCGTTGTGGCAAACACATGCTTAGCCATTTGTAAACATTTTTTTTACTAAAATATGTTTATTTTCATACACATTATAAGTAAAAGTAAAGTCGTCGGAGCGGCGTAATGTCGGTATCAGATGCTATATAGCCTTCCTCAAAGAGCACCTGGAATCCTGGCTAAAAAGGCAGCGAATTACCTTCAGGAGAACCATTATATTTATGCAAGATACTCCTTTGCATTCAGCGCATAAAACTACGGAGTACCGGCAAAAATTAGGCTTCTGTGGACCTCGGAAGATGAACTAGCCGGTCAATTCTCCAGACTTAAAACCAATTGAAAACTTGTGGAGCATTCTGAAGACGACTTGTGACAGGAAATAGTCAACGTATCACGTGGAATTACATCAAATGAGATCCAGAAATTGATATGTTCAATGTCCTTGTCCGATAACTGTTGACAGGCTTTCTGAAGACTAATGAATCTATAATTCACAACGGCTTTGCATTCCAGGATTTAGAAAAACAACATAGTCACCATTAACAGGCGGAATTATGCGGTGTAGTCTTGTTGTCTCTCGTTTGTGGCGTGATGCAAATTCCCGCGGTATAAAAATGGTCATAAAATGTTTACACAATATTGAGCACCATATTATATATATATATATTAAACTAGTTTTATTTAACATCGATTGGTTGGTTGATTGGATTTTACGGCATGTCAACACCTGTTTGGTTATTTTATGCCGAAGACGTTTTGTTTTATTCATTCCAGTTGGATATTCAATTTTTTGTATTTAAACTCGATTTATTTGGCTATTTTTTAAACTCATTTTTTTCTATTTGACCCATAGATGGGAGACTAGCAGGTACTACCGATCCGAATCAGTGTGGACCTGGTATTAATGACAGTGAAGTGTTACTTCACACTCCACAGAGCACCAGAATTTGAAATTCTAATTCCATGCAGATTATCATCATAATCAGGACACTAAGACCCACAACCAATACGGATGATAAAAAGGTTTGGGAGTTTGCCAGATTGGGACAGTCATATTGAAAAATTGATGAAGACAAGCAAATACCAATGTTCAATAAAAATACACATCCTATTTCTATCGGAGAGGGTATTAAATCATTAGTTTACGCTCATGTTTCATAAGAAAAGCTGAATAAAAATATGATAATACTATGAATAAATGATATATAAAAACATAATGAAAAATTATTAAAAAATGAAACAAATTAAATAAGGATAAAACATTATCAAAAGCAAATAAAAAAAACAAATAAAAGAAAGAAATGCTAACAAGAAGAATAAGGATAAAATGAACAATTACAAACAAGCATATATAAAGAATAAAATATGATAAAACAAATATATCGAATAATAATTCTTATTAATCTATATATGAATATAAATAAGTGATTTATTTCTAACGTTTTAAATTCCGGGCAATTACGGGTATCTCTCTTAGTTTACAATATCTTTTGTGTTCAAATACAGCAATGGAAAACGTCATTACGTTTAAAATTATAAACATGCAGACAGACAAATACAAAGAAGATAGATAGATAGATAGATAGATAGATAGATAGATAGATATTTCTAAAGTTATCTAATTAATTGATATATTCCCACTTGTACTGTCTCGGCAAGGGTAATAATAGAAGTGTCAGCATTGAGCTCCCTTGTTAAGATATTTATTTCATTACGAGAAAAACCATACATGTAAACATCAGCCTTAAAATTGGAAGAAAGTTGTTTTCCACTTTTGTTTTCAGTGAAAATATGTTTTCTTTATTAAAAAAAAATGAAATTTCATGCGGGCCATTCAGAAAGTACCCCGGATCGCTTTTAAACCGTAAACTGCCGTTTATTCAGTTAATATCACTGAATTAACGACAGCTTACGGTTTACAGGCGATCCGGAGTACTTTCTGAATGGCCAGCATGAGATTTCTTTTTTTTTTTTAATAAAGAAAACACCTTTTCACCGAAAATAAAGTGGAAAACAACTTTCTTCCAATTTTAAGGCTGATGTTTACACATATGGTTTCCTGTAATGAAATTGGTTGAGGTACCTTAAACATAAAACTACCTTGAATTAACTTGCAACCATGATGAGTCATATCTCATGTGGTCCACCTCTCAAAAAGGGTTACCCATGCCTGATTTAAGTAAATAATCAATGTATTTAAATTCAATCTTATTTTATGTCTTTAGAGACTATAATTAGCTCTTTCCAGACATGCTAATTTTCTCGAAAGAATCAAGCAAGGAATCATGTGGGAGGAACATCTGTGGGACGCTCATCAAACACTA
>CM042138.1:73177732-73216505 GCA_023376005.1 Doryteuthis pealeii | reverse complement strand
CTTGCAGCTTATCCCGTTGCGATGTCCCCCATATAAACTCCCCTAGTAAAAAAATTAGACTTTCAGCATTGATCCAGCTACTCTCCTTTCCTATGAAAAGAATGTAATGTCTACAATCTTAAAATATTAAAGAAAAAAAATTTCATTGCTGTTATTCATTTTAAATTTTTATTTTATATCCTTCACGAATATAAATCAAAGATAGAAGAAGCAGCAACAAGTTTAGAAGACCAGAGAAATAGACAGCAGTAAAGATCAACCATGGCGACTGGGACGATCACGGATGGCACGAAAGAAAGAAGATAGAAAGTAACAAGCAAATAAGATACACGACTCCTCCGTCATCTCTTTAATGGTCTCTAAATCATCTATCACCAAAAACACTATGATTTATATACCCACAACATGAGTTATAAGTATAACAATAATAATGGAAAGTTATCTTTATGACGGATTTAATACTCGAATCATTTGAAATTATAAAAGTGTATGACTGGAAAAAGAAAAAGGGGGTTTGTTTGGGGGGGGGCGGGTGCTCTTTCTTTTTCTTTTTTTTTTTCTTTTCCACCCCCCCCCCCCCCCCCCCCCCCCGGGGGGGTTTTCTTTCCCCAAAAGCCTTAGGCAATGTATTGTTATGAAAAATAAATGACGACTAAATCTTTGCAGAATGAAAGGACACTATATTAATATTCTTGTTGCCATCTATTAGGTTTGCCAGTGAGAGGACATGTACAATGGAGAATCCTCTGTGGCCATTAAGTTTTGAGTGGAATCCTCATATCTACGTTCCTCATGTTAAGCAGAATTCCGTGTTCCTCTGTGTAACAACAGCAACTGAACGCCTTTCCACCAAGGTCATTAAATAGTAACCCAACCACGTATTCGAGCGTTTGATTGGCGGAATGAACCCACGTGCCACGAAAGTCTCGGAAATGTAAGTTGTGGCCTCCAACCACACCTTATATTCCGAAATAATCCAACACTACATTTAAACTTATAATCACTGATAACATAATAGAGTTGTAACTGCGACTACGAATAATCCCAACTAACGATTTTTTCGGAATTAAAGTTGCCTTTGGCCGATTTTTTTTTACTTCCCGAGTGAGAGCTATACTTTGACGTACCGAGGGTGGAAGTTTCAGATACGCTTATATTGATAAGTCAGTAAAAAGGTTCAAATTGTTACGCCAAAGAAAAATATTACTTATGAAAAATTAAGATTGAAGATATAGAATATAGTTTCATTTCAATCTATATTATTATGTTTCATGCATACAATATTATTCTTAGTAAAAATATGGGAATTCTGGGAGATGGTAGATTTTGTGTAACCCTATACGTAGTTTGGTTTAAATTTATGTTTCCTTCTCTTAGACTGGTTGCCATACATTTTACGATTTTAAAAAAAAAGAAGGCCAGTATAGTCTAATTGTACCATAGCTGCGAGTAAATGGATTTTGCTACTTTTCCTTAGGATAATTTAGCCTATGTAAAATGCAAACAGCTGCCTCCAGCTATTGGAACCTGACTCGTCATGGTCCAAATCCCAACGACAGTAATCATTACACTACGTGCTTCTCCCATGTTTAACTCATACCAACGACCCTGTAGAGTTGGTGATAAATAATATTTAATCATCATCTGCCTTTTGTGTAGATATGTTCTGCGAGGAAAAGTATGGAAATCCTCTTATCTTTGGTTTAGATGAAAATGGAATTTTCATTTTTCCAAAATGTTACATGTCTATTATTTATGGATAAGACTAACGCACTCCTATATACTCAAAACAAAGAATAACAACCACAGTGTGAAACATTCAAACACATTTGACTATTAAACACTTAGTTCATTGGAATGCAGCTTGTTGCTTCATATCAGAAACTGTTATTTTAATGCAAACAACATTGCAAAGATCATCATTTAAAATGTCAACATAGGAGGACCAATTCTGTCTTTTGAAGAAAATATACCATAGAATATAGACATGCAACCCCAATTCATACCGCCATAAACAACATGATACCCAATGGTGCCTAAATCACCATTTGTTTACAACAACCAAACATTACTAAACCAGTCGATACATATAAATGCACAACTATATACTGTTCCGTTACCGTTAGCGCATTACATAACCCGGACGCGGTTTGCATATTGCCTTTAAAAATCAATCCACCAACCAACCAACCAACATATTTACGTCGTAATACTTTATTTAGTTTTGTAATTACTTAATTCCCAAACATCACTATTGGAACTTCAGTGCTTTTGTATTCTGATTGCAATGGAATTAACTTTCTCTTGAGAGTCTAGGTATGTCTTTATCAATTCCAGTAACTATATTGAAGTGTAGAATCACTCATCTTCCTAACCTGTGAGACTAAGGAACCAATCATGTTATGAATAGTGAACAAGAATTTCCCAAAATAGAGAAATGATAAAATCCCTTCTTTCTTTGGATTTAGAAGCAATGTAATTTTTTATAAAAAGATTGTAAACGTGGGCGTTAATTGTTATTGGAATATAATATTGTGAGTACAAAATATTGTGAGTGAGTACATATTATGTTAGGAGTTAAGTCGTGAGCTAAAACAGTCGGAATCTTATCAAATGGAGATGGTCTGCGGTCTGTCCTTACCCCCAGAAATATTACAACTACTCAAGTCAACAATCCTTTTACTTATAACTCAAGCCCTCACCGTCCGTGTAACATTGGTCCATGATTTTATTTATTCCAAACTTCACCTATTATCTTAGAATTGTTTTACAATACTAATACTGTTGCTCATTATATACATACTACTATCATGCTAATGCATTATCATATACAACAAGATAGTGGTTTACACTGTGAACGGGAGCGGCTAATGCATATTGATATTAAAAATTTGATTTATAATATGTGCTTAAGTATTATGATTTCAATGTTATATATATTTATCAACCTCCCTCCGCCAAGCAGTGGAATGCGACACAAGGTCAATTTCTTAGCGGGGTTTAACATGCTTTGGAATTCAAAGTTTTCCTTCTCCTAGATCGGTGCCTAACCAACGGTTAAAAGAGCCCAGTTTCCCTACTATTTATCCATACCTGGAGGAGAGTAGGATTCATACCTTTCCCAGGGTATTTAGCGCTAAAAGAGTGAAATGCCAATTACCACGGTCCAGGATTTGAACTCGAGCGACGAGTCTCATTCCCATGGCTTTAACCATTACACCAAGCTAAGTACGAAAAGCCCCCGCTGCTCGCTGGGGATTTTCAATACTATGTATATGGTTTTACCTTAATGAATATGCAGCAAAATTCTCGGCATAAACCTTTAAAAAGAAATCCATTAACAAGAAGAAATACCCTGTAATGTCATCTTTATTCCCTATAAGCTAAATAGTTAAATTAGGAAAATTTAACAGTGAAATGGGAAGTAATGGAAAAGAATAAGATTCAGCTGATGTATCTATTTTTGTTTATACACCCCCCTTTGTTTCAAATCATTTTATCTGCGATTTCTGAATTATGTTTCTATTAGCCTTTCTAATTTAAATAATAAATCTCATTACAATAAAACTAAATACTTGCAACCGGAGGGTGCATATATTTTCTAGTGCTTGTTAATTATTGTTAAATGAAGGCAAATATGTAGTTAGTAAATTGGATTAAAATATCGAGGTGCGTTAATTATCTTAATTAAGGACAACGACGGTAAGTATTTCACTATGAATAATATTGTTAATTGAATACAATATGCTTTAGCCGCGTGACAATATTTTCTACATTTGTTTGAGTTAAGTGAGTAAATATTTACGTGGACCCCCATAGCCATTCAATATTTATTAAGTCCTATTGTTTTTTAATTAATAATCATTTATTTGTTTGCCTGGACCTAATAATGTTACCATGTCCATGTTGGGTCTATGGGCCCCAGTTGAGAACCTATGAAAATGAAAATGTTCATTTACGAACTTTTTAGCGAGTTTTTATTAATTATAATATTACTTGAAATTATATTTTATTGTTGATATATTTTAACATCCATGTATTGAAGGATTTAACACCCGCTTTAATATACCTCCGATTTTGATTACATCAAACACAAAATACACACTCAAAAATATACACTAAACTGTTACACAACAATTATTTTAAATTATATTTCTGTATTTAACAATATAATCTACAATATACATCTAATTTCTCCTCATCACTACAACCTAATAAGTCCTCTCACCTGCAACCCTAATAATGGCGAACAATAACTTTAATAATAATGTCCTTCTTTCTGGTAAAGATTAGTTGTCATTATTTTTATATGCAATACATTGACAAGGCTTTATTACACACATCTAAATTCCATTAAACATTACTCATGTACACTTACCTCCTTCGTTAATTCCAAGTAAATATTTTTTATCAATACCCTAGATATTCTCTTTAAAATGATTTGAAAAAGGAACGTTAATTTCTAATTTTAAGATCGCGTCCATTCAAACAATCTCGCGCTCCTGATTGCAACAGTAACCAAATCAACATATTAATATTTCCGTTTTACTGATATAAATTAGAAGACGCATACTAAGTACATATTTTATCTTAAATGTTGTGTTAATACTCTGGATCCATTAGTCGAAACAATTAGTGTCTGAACATTTTATCAAATATCCAATCAAGTATCCTCATTTTCTACGTATTTTCAACATAGCTATTGGTATATTGATAAATATATCTTTGTATTACCTTATCCTTTCTAGCCTGTACTTGAATTCATTATTCCATTATATAATAGATAAATTTATCTCACCGGTGAGAAATATAGATTTTTTCTTCTACTATGATTGAGAATACTATGATGTAAAATACCTACAATTGTTACCACAGACCTTCAGGGACATTTACCATAAAGAAGCAAGTTCGTGAGGGAAATACGCGTTGGAGCATTATCTTTTCTCTAACGCGTGGCCTTCCCATGTTGACGCTGCGATGTTTCATTCAAATGAAAGCATGGCCATGTTCATAAATGGCCGATTCCCCCTTTAAGCTATAAACAGACCTTCCCGCGGTCCCCAGGAGTTGACATGTTATGCTCATTTCCTTTCCTCTTTATCCTTTCCAAACCAGTGATGTTCTTCGTTTGGTTATAAAATGGGGCCTGGGAGAATTGACTTCCATTCGGATCGGAATACGCCTGGTAAGTGCCAATAAAGTATAGGAATGTGGGGAAATACATAAGATCTTCAGTTCAACGACCGCATTACTGAACGGCGGCAAAAGTGTTGAACGTGATGACTGTGCCCACCCGCCTCATGATTCATGAACCTTGAGATGTGTATTCATCCTTTATTGGAGCGCTTAAGTGGGTCTCCTAAAACCGTTGCCAAAAAGGCTGTAATTGAAAATTTGAGACAAAGGTCAAGCCTCATGGAATAGACCATTAATAAAACCCCGTAAGAACTAGCTTAAAAAGTGCGCTTGGTTAACGATACCATTTTTTTATGATCGCTCGTACGTCAGTCTAATCTTTAATTCGATAGGTCTAGCTTACCAGTCAATTTAATTTATACGAGTTCGTTTACAGAAGATTAATGTACTGACTTTTGCTTTATATTTTTCAGGTTGTAAATCAAACTTATCACACTCTTAAACCTTGAACACTGGGCGTAAATTTCAGTGTTATATATTGCCTTCCTCAAAATTGCTACAACAAACCAGTATGAAGGAAGTATATTTAGAAATATTTTAAAAAAATTGAATACTCAACAAGAAGAATATAACAAAAAACAGTCTCCACATAAAATCAACCCGTATGCGTTGAATGTGGTAATATAATCAACCCTCGCAAGCAACCTTGTTAGTAAGTTCGAAGTCTCATACTTCTAACCTTAACCAAACTATACTCATGCTTAATTATTGACAACAATTCAACATAAATGTTAGTATCTATACCACCCCTTCCACATGAACTGGGTCTGACCAAGTAAAGGTCGAATTAACTTAGCGCGAAGTCAGAAGGTTGAATTTAATTTTACATTCTTTTCGACAAGGTTGGCATGTCAAAGCGTTAAAGATCGAAGTCTGCCATTTATTACCAGTAGCTGGTGGGAGAATATTGGTCAATACCCTCCCATGCCCAATGTCAGGACAATAAGAATTGAACATAATGTAAATCATAGTTGGAGCCTTTAAAGACATATCTCCATTAGATCGTGATGAAATATCTTATCAGTGTCCTGAGAAAATGAAATGCTTACTTATCACATCGGACTTGTATGAAAATCGCACATACACCCACTCTATGAAGACTTGGATTGTGTCTGAAAATCCCGCAACAGACACAAACAACAATAACACATAATCGTATTACTAACGGAGACTGCATATCTGTGTGTGTAACTGAACACTATATTACTACTCAAGTCACAATACCCTTAGCTTATTAAGATCAAGCATTCTCCATGATTTTTTATTATCAAACCTAATTATTAATAAATTGGTTTACAATATAATACGTTGACAATATTTAACATACCTATTTTACATGCTTTTGTTTTATATAACAAGCAAAATGGCGGTTTAACAGTGCTGAACGGGAAGGCTTAATGATATTGATTTTAAAAATTTGATTTAGTAATATCTTCTGAATTATCATTGATTTCTGAATTGTTGAATTATCTTAAATGAAAATGAATCAAACATCTCGGGGATCAATCTTAAAGAAATCCATTAATGAGAAGAATACGTGATATTTATTATTTACTTCTTTTTTAACTAAAGTTAATTTAGAAAAATTCAACGGGAATGGAGAGAGGAGTAAGTTGTTATTCTATTCTGTATTATTGTTTCTATGTTATACCTTCCCTTTGTCAAATCTTTTATCTGGGCATTCTATTAGTTTTATAGCCTTTATAGATATATAATTTTCTATGTACATAAGACTTATCAATACCTTGTCAACCATTGGGTTTTAGGGTGTCATCATAACGTTGCTAACTGATACAAAATAAAATTATAAAAAATAATAATAAGTACTAGAATTAACGAGTCTCCATTCTCTATACTATAAAATACAAAACGGTATCGGGCCGATATGGCCCTCCGGCATTCTTCAGGTTAATAATCGGGAAACCATCCATCAATTCGGAACTGCATAACGAAAGCCAAGAGAACTCGAACCACTCTTGAATTTCTTCTCTTTCAGTTAACCCTGGGACCGAGGGTTCAATGTGTAGGCTATTTTAAAGTATTCTATGTTATTTTTGCACGCAGGAATGAACCTTGCAACCTACAAGATGAGTATCACTTAGAATCTGTGTTAATTTCAATCCTTTATATCTGTTGAAACCATACGTCCAGCGAAGGGAGAGTCTAAATGAAACAAATCATAAAGCCTCGTCTAAAAAATATACAGAAACAAATGGCTTGACAAATCATGTATCACAAAATACCCCAAAATTTTCATCTTCCCCTCTTTACTTTTCTAATGAATCTGTTATATTTCTAATGATTCTTCAAACACTGATACGCCTTGGAAAAAGGAAGATCCAACTATTATCTCTCCATCCATGAGTGGAATAGATAAGGGTCACACGGGACTCTTTAACCTTGGTTTGCGTCTTGTTTGACTTTGTTTTAGCGGCATATCCAATCTTGGTGGGTAATTTTAATGCCGAAAAGCTTTTGAATCAAATTCATTCTTTAATGGATACTCACTTTTTTATAAACACATTGTTTATCTATAAATGGGACCCTAACAGGTACGACCACGCTGGGAACAATGGTGATGAAGGAAGTGTTTCACATTCCCCAAGACCTCCAGAACTGGAATATCACCGATTTCAGAGATTTAATGACAGGAAGAACATCAGCCACCGCCTTACAAGCACCAAATGATAAAGTTTTGGGGTTGTCATGAGAGAGAGTCAGAGGGTTGGAACAAATTATATATGTGTGATTGATCGGAAGGGGGCCTCTTGCTAAGTAAGGACGAAAATGAGTGTGCATGTCATGGACTATACAACCACTTAGCGGTTTTATTTTTCCTTTAAGCACACGGCTCTCTCCCATGGGCCAACAGGTGGCCCATTTGATGAGTCTTAACCTCTGCAGGAGTACAGTCGGATTTTCTAACGCCTCGGTCGATAGGACGCGTCTTTAATCTTGTAGGGGGAGGAAAACTTTGAAGAGATTCAAATTTGTTAAAACTCGCGCTTAAATATTGACCTTGTGTTACTACCCTGCCCTTGTGGAAGAGGTTGTAATACATTATATTTAATGAGCTTCGTTTGAGCCAGCTACCCAAACGCATAATGCATTTTATCGAGTTCATTTAAACATGTAAGACAATATGCATCTTCTAAAATTCTTCTTTTTTAGACGAGTGTCAGCCCCCGTCGCACTTTGAATTTCCTTTACTCACCCAAAAAGACGTCTAGACATAATCATTTATTAAGAGGAATTGCTCAGTTGGTGAAGAGGCTTTTCTTCACATTTTTTTATTATTTTAAATGAAAACAAACAAACAAACAAAAATAAGATCGCGTACATTTATTCTAGAAGTTTTACTCGCTTTTCCCCAAATATATTATCTCTCTCTGAGACTGAATTGATTAGATTAGTGCAGTGGCAGAAAACATCTTCAGCGCTTTTCTGTAATATAATCAATTCAGTCTCAAAAAAATAATATTTGGGGAAAAGCCATTAAAAATTAGATCTGCATATTAGGACTGATCAAAATGTAACGCGATATTGTTTGTTTGTTTGTTTTCATTTAAAATAATAAAAAAAATGTGAAAAAAAGCTTCTCTTCACAACTGAGCAATTCTCTAATAAAATGATTATGTCTAGACGTCTGGTGTAGTAAAAGAAATTTCCAAAAGTGCGACGGCCAGACACTCTCTAAAAAGAAGAATTTAGAGATGACATATTGTCTTTAGCATGTTACATGAACTGATAAATGCATTATGCGTTTGGTACGGCTCAAACGAAGCTCTATTAAATAGATTTACAAACCTCTCCACAAGGGAGGGTGTGACACAATCAATATTTAAGCGGAGTTTAACAAATTGAATTCAAAGTCCTCCCCTACCAAGATTAAAGACCGTCCTATCGACCGAGGCGTTAGAAAATACCGACTGTACCTCTGCAGGGAAGACTCATCAAAATGGCCACCGCATGGGGTGATCCGTGTGGCTAAGAACCCTAGTGGTTGTATAGTCCATGACAGCAACACATCATTTTCGTCTCTAAGCAAGAGGCCCCTTCCGATCAATAGCAACCATATAATGTTCCAACCCTCTTGCCTTTATGACAGACCCCAACCTTTATCATGGGTGCTAGAAGGCGGTGGCTGATGTTCTTTCCTGTCCTGGGATGATGTTAAACTCTATGGGATATTCCAGTTCTGGAGGTCTGGGAATGTGAAACACTCCTCATCACCATTGTTCCCAGCGTGGTGTACCTGTTAGGGTCCCATTTATAGTAAAATGTGTTTATAAAAAAGTGAGTATATCCATTAGAATGAATTTGATTCAAAAGCTTTTCGGCATTAAATACCACCAAGATTATATGCCGTAAAACAAATCAAACAAGACCAACCAAGGTTAAAGATCCGTGTGACCTACTATTCACTCAGGATGAAGATAATAGTGATTCTTACCTTTTCCAGGGTATCCAGTGTCTTGAGAATTCATTGAAATATAACAGATTCATTAGAAAGAAAGAGAAAAAATGGAAATTTTGGGTATTTGTGTGATCATGGATTTAATTGTCAACAATTATTTGTTTTGTAATATTTTTTAGACGAGGCTTATATTTGTCTTCTATTTAACTCTCCCGGTGGACGTATGGTTCAACAAAAAGATTGAATTAACACATCTAAGTGATACTCATCTAGGTTGCAGTTCAATTCTGCGTTGCAAAAACATAGAATACTTTAAATAGCCTAACACTTAAACTCGGTCAGGTAACTGAAAGAGAATAATCTACATGGTTTCGGTTCGAAGTTCTCTTAAGGCTTCGATATGAAAAACAGTTCCGAATTTGATGAGATGGTTTCGAATTATACACCCTGAAGAAATGCGGAAGGCGAGGTCCGCGATACCTTGTATTAATAGTTAAAGAGATGGATGACATCGGTCTGAAAATTCATTATTATTATTATTATAACTATTATAACTATTATTTTTTTATTAGAGCAAATATATGCACCCTACATTGCAAGTATTAAGTCTTAATGTAATTAGAAAATTTATTTAAATTAGAAAGGCTAAATAAAACTAAATAAGAATGCAGAAAAAAGATTGACAAGAGAGGGAGGTATAATAAAAAAAATAATAAAATAGAATAACAAACTTACTCCTCCCTCATTCCCGTCTGAATTTTCTAATTTAACTATTTAGTTAAAATAGAAGTAAATTAATAAAATTACACGATTTCTTCTCATAATGGATTTCTTTTAAGATTGATCCCCGAGATGTTTGTTCATTTTCATTAAAAAATATCAACACAATCAGAATCAATGATAATCAGAAATATTTATTAAAATCAAATTTTAAAATCAATATGCAAATTAGCCTTCCCGTTCACACTGTAAACCGCCATTTGCTGTATATATAAATACAAAAGCATGTAAATAGTATGTTAAATATTGTCAACGGTATTAATATTGTAAAAACAATTTTTATTAATAATTAGGTTTAGATAATAATAATAAAATTCATGGAGAATGTGACTTAAATAACTAAGGCGTATTGTGACTTGATAGTATCATAGTTTCAGTTACACACACAAAAAGATGCAGTCTCCCTTATAATACGATTATGTTATTGTTGTTGGTCTTGTTGCGGGATTTTCACACCAGTTTCAGTGGTGATTATCACTCAAGTCCGAGTGATAATAAGTCTTCTCATTTCTCCAGGACATGCATAAGTATATCCAGATCAATCGAATTGCTTTAAAGGCTCCAAACTATGATTTACATTATTCTCATCTTCATGTCCACATTGGGCATGGGAAGGGTATTAGACCAACTATTCTCCCCCAGCTACTGGTAAATAAAATGGCAGACTGTCATCTTTAACCTTGACATGCCAACCTGTCAAAAAGAATGTAAAATCTAAATTCAAACCTTCTGAACTTCGCGTAAGTAATTGCTTATGTCAGACCCAGTTCATGTGGAGGGGTTGGTAAATAGATACTAACAATTTTATGTTAATTGTGTCAATAATTAAGCTGAGTATAGTTTTGGTTTAAGGTTAGAAGTATGAGACTTGAAACTTACTAACAATGGGTTGCTTGGAGGGTTAAATTTTACCACATGTCAACGCATGGTTTATTTTATGTCGGAGACGTTTTTGTTATATTCATTCTTGTTGAGTATTCAATTTTTTAAAAATATATTCTAAATATACTTCCTTTATACTGGTTGTGAAAGCAATTTTGAGAAGCAAATATAAACTGAATATTTACGCATGTGTTCAAGTTTAAATTGATAAGTTGATTTACAACCTGAAAAATAAAATAAAGCAAAAGTCAGTCTTAATACTTTCTTAAACGAACTCGTATAATTAAATTGACTGGTATGCTAGACTATCGAAATTAAAGATAGACTGACGTACGAGCGTACATAAAAAAAAATGGTAATCGTTAAAACCAAGCGACTTTTTAAGCATTCTTATCGGTTTATTAATGTCTATTCCATGAGGCTTGACTTTTTCCTCAAATTTTCAATTACAGCCTTTTTGCAACGGTTTTAGGAGACACTTCAAGCGCTCCAATAAAGATGAATACACATCTCAGGTTCATGAATCATGAGGGCACAGTCATCACCTTCATATCCTTGCGCGTTCAGTAGATGCGGTCGTTTAACTGAAGATCTTATTATTTCCCACATTCTACTTATTGGCAACTTACCAGGCGTATTTCCGGATCCGAATGGAAGTCAAAATTCCCCAGGCCCTTTACCAACGAAAACATCACTGGTTGGAAAGGATAAAGAGGAAAGGAAATGAGCATAACATGTCACCCTGGGGACGCGGGAGGTCTGGTTATAGCTTAAAGGGTGGAATCGGCCAAATGAACATGGCATGCTTCTCATTTGAATGAAACATCAGCGTGCAACATGGGGAAGCCACGCGGTTGAGAGAAAGATAATGCTCAACGCGTATTTCTCACGAAACTTGCTTCTTTATCGTAAAATGTCCCTGAAGGTCTGTGTAACAATTGTAGGTATTTTACATCATAGTTCTCAATCAATAGTAGAAGAAAAATCTATATTTCTCACCTGGTGAGATAAATTTATCTATTATATAATGGAATAATGAATTCAAAGAAGTAACCTAGAAAAGGATAAAGGTAATACAAAGATATTTATCATATACCATATATATGTTGAAAAATACGTAAGAAAATGAGGATACTTGATTGATATTTAATAAAATGTTCAGACACTAATTGTTTCGACTAATGGATCCAGAGTATTAACACACATTTAAGATAAATATGTACTTAGTATGCGTCTCTAATTTTATTCAGTATAACAAATATTATATGTTGATTTTGGTTACTGTTCAAACAAGGAAGCGACGAATTGTTTGAATGGACGCGATTTAGAATTTAGAAATTAACGTTCCTTTTTTCAAAATCATTTTTAAAGAGAATATCTAGGGTATTGATGAAATATTTACTTGGATTACGAAGGAGGTAAGTGTACATGAGTAAGTTTAATGGAATTTAGATGTGTGTAATAAAGCCTTGTCAATGTATTGCATATGAAAAATAAATGACAACTAAATCTTTACCAGAAAGAAGGACATTATTATTAAAGTTATTGTTGCCATTATTAGGTTGCAGGTGAGAGGACTTATTAGGTTGTAGGTGAGAGGAGAAATTAGATGTATATTGTAGATTTATATTGTTAAATACAGATAATATAATTTTAAAAAATAATTGTGTGTAACAGTTTAGTGTATATTTTTGAGTGTGTATTTGTGTTTGATGTAAATCAAAATCGGAGGTATATTAAAAGCGGTGTTAAATCCTTCAATAATGAATGTTAAAATATATCAACAATAATAATATAATTCACAGTAATATTATAATTAATAAAAACTCGCTAAAAAGTCGTAAAATGAACATTTTCATTTTCATAGGTTCTCAACTGGGGGCCATAGACCCAACATGGACAATGTAACATTATTAGGTCCAGGCAAACAAAATAAATGTTATTATTAAAAAAAACAATAGGACTTATAAATATTGAATGGCTATGGGGGTCCACGTACAATATTTACTCACTTAACTAAACAAAGTAGAAAATATTGCACGCGCTAACATATTGTATTCAATTAACAATATTATTCATAGTGAAATACTTACCTCGTTGTCCTTAATTAAGAATAATTTAACGCACAACGATATTTTAATCAATTTACTAACTTACAATATTGTGCTCATTTAACAATATTACAAGCACTAGAAAATATATGCACCCTCCGGTTGCAAGTTATTTAAGTTTTAATGTAATGAGATTTATTTTAAATTAGAAAGGCTAATGAAACTAATTCAGAATGCAGATAAAATGATTTGAAACAAAGGTGTATAAACAAAAAATAGATCCACTGAATCTATTCTTCCATTACTTCCACATTTCACTGTTAAATTTTCCTAATTTAACTATTTTATTATAGGGAATAAAGAATACAATTACAGTTATTTCTTCTTGTTAATGGATTTCTTTAAGGTTTACTCCGAGAATTTTGCTCATATTCATTAAGGTAAAACCATATACATAGTAAATGAAAATCGCGTGGTGTAATGGTTAAAGCCATGGGAAATTGGACTCGTCGCTCCGAGTTCAAATCCTGGACGTGGTAATTGCATTTCACTTAGCGCTAATACCCTTGGGAAAGGTATGAAATCCTACTCTCCCTCCAGGTATGGATAAATAGTAGGAAGACTGGGCTCTTTAACCTTGGTTAGGCAACCGATCTAGGAGAAGGAAAACTTTGAATTCAAACATGTTAAACCCCGCTTAAGAAATTGACCTTGTGTCGCATTCTGCTTGTGCGGAGGGTTGATAAATATATATACATTGAAATCAATAATACTAAGCACATAATTATAAAATCAAATTTTTAATATCAATATGCAAATTAGCCCTCCCGTTCACAGTGTAAACCACTATTTGTTGTATATATAAAATGCAATTACATGTAGAGTATGTATATTGAGCAACAGTATTAATATTGTAAAACAATTCTAATAATAAGTGAAGTTTGAATAAAATAAATCATGGACAATGTTACATATATAATTAAAAGGATTGTGACTTGAGTAGTGAATAGTTTCGGATAGAGGACAGACGAACAGACCATCTCCATTATGATAAGATTCAACACTGTTTTACTCACTTAACTCCTAACAATATTGTACTCACTCACAATAATTTTGTACTCACAATATTATATTCAATTAACAATTAAACGCCCAGTTTACAATCTTTTTATAAAAAATTAATTTGCTTCTAAACCAAAGAAAGAAGGATTTTATCATTTCTCTATTTTGAATTCTTGTCAACTATATCAAACATGATTGTTTCTTATCTCACAGTTAGGAAAGATGAGTGATTCTACACTTCAATATAGTTCTGGGAATTGATAAAGACAATACAGACTCTCAAGAGAAAGTTAATTCCATTGAACAGAATACAAAGCACTGAAGTTCCAATAAGTGATGTTTGGGAAATTAAAGTAATACAAAACTAAATAAAGTATTACACGTAAATAATTTGGTTGGTTGGTTGGTGGATTGATTTTAAAGGCATATCAAACCGTCCGGGTTATGTAATGCTAACGGTAAGGAAGTAATATAAGTTGTGCATTTATATGTATACTGTTTTAGTAATTGGTTTTAACAATGTGTTAGCACCATTGGGTATCATGTTTTTATGGTATTGATTAGGTTCATGTCTATATTCTATGGTATAATTTTCTTTTCTTCAAAAAAGACAGATTGTCTCCTTATGTTGACATTTTCAAATAGATCTTTCATGTTGTTTGCATTAAAATAACAGTTTCTGATATGAGCAAACAACCTGCATTCCATGAATAAGTGTTTAATAGTCAAATGTGTTTGACATGTTTCACACTGTGGTTGTTATTCTTTTTGAGTATATAGGAGTGCGTTAGTCTATCCATAAATAAGTAGACATGTAACAATTTTGAAAATGAAAATTCCATTTTCATCTAAACCAAAGATAAGAGGATTCATACTTTCTCGCAGAACATATTACAAAAGGCAGATATCATTAAATATTATTTATCACCAAACTCTACACGGGTCGTTGGTATGACGTTAAACATGGAGAAGCACGTAGTGTAATGATTACTGTCGTTGGATTTGGACATGACGAGTCAGGTCAATAGCTGGAGGCAGCTGTTTGCATTTTACATAGTGCTAATATCCTAAGGAAAAGTACAAATCCATTTACTCCAGCTATGGGTATATTTAGACTATACTGGCCTCTTTAATCTATGTATGGCAACCAGTCTAAGAGAAGGAAAACAATAAATTTAAACCAAACTACGTATAGGTTACACAAATCTACCACTCTCTCCCAGAATTCACCATTTTTTACTAAGAAAAATAATATTGTATTGCATGAAAAACATAATATATAGAATGAAATGAACTATATTCTATATCTTTCAATCTTAATTTTTCATAAGTAATATTTCTTTTGCGTAACAAATTTGGAACCTTTTTTACTGAACTTATCAATATAAGCGTATCTTAAACTCACTCGTACGTCAAATAATAGCTCTCACCTCGAAGTAAAAAAAAATCGGCCAAGGGCAACTCTTAATTCGAAAAAATCGTTAGTTGGGATATTCGTAAGTCGAGTTACAACTCTATTATGTTATCAGTGATTATAGTTTAAATGTAGTGTTGGATTATTTCGGAATATAAGGTGTGTTGGAGGCACAACTTACATTTGAGACTATTCGTGGCCACGTGGGGTTCAATCCGCCAATCAACACTCGAATACGTGGTTGGTTAACTATTTAATGACCTTGGTGAAAGGCGTTCAGTTGCTCGTTGTTAACACAGAGAAACACGGGAATTCTGCTTAACAATGAGAACGTAAGGATATGAGGATTCCACTCAAAACTTAATGCCACAAGGGATCTCCATTGAAAGTCCTCTCACCTGCAACCTAATAATGGCAACAAGAATATTAATAATAGTGTCCTTCATCCTGGCAAAGATTTAGTCGTCATTTATTTCATAGCAATACATTGCCAAGGCTTTTGACCGGAAAAACAAAACTCCAGTCATACACTTTTATAATTTCAAATGATTCGAGTATTAAATCCGTCATAAAGATAACTTTCCATTATATTGTTATATTATATACTCATGTGTGGTATATAAACAATAGTGTTTTTTTGTGATAGAGATTGTAGAGACATTAAAGAGAGACGGAGGGAGTCGTGTATCTTATTTGCTTGTTACTTTCTATCTCTTTCTTTCGTCCATCCGTGATCGTCCAGTCGCCATGTTGGATCTTTACTGCTGTCTATTTTCTCTGTCTTCTAACTTGTTGCTGCTTCTTCTATCTTTGATTTATATTCGTGAAGATAATTAAAAAATAAAATTTAAATGATAACAGCATGAAATTTTTTTTCATTTAATATTTTAGATTGTAGACATTAACATTTCTTTTCAGAGTAGCTGGATCAATGCGAAGTCTATTTTTTACATAGGGATTTAAATGGGGCATCCCACGAGGATTCAACTCAAGATTCAGTAATAATGGGTCTGCGGGACTTTAAAAAAAAACCCTATCCAGGCGATGCCGCGTAGCCGCTGCTAGTTTTCTAACTAAGGGATTCTTTTAAGTCAAGCACAATTAATTAACAAGACTTGTAGTTACTTTGAGGAAAGGTTTTATTTTAGCCCATGTTAATTCGCCGCGCGGACTGAGTCAACAGCCTCAGTGGAGAGATATCATTCTCCCGGTTTTACGTCTGGCTGCAAACTGATTACTTAACTAGTTCTCTCGTGACTTGCGATATTCTCGCCTTTGAAGTCAGCTGGGGTCATAACCGCCCGCTAGTTTTCCATCCCCTGATGTGAAAACACTGGCCCCTTAGAATTCTCGCTACAGGGTGTTGTCAAAACCATACGCCACCGTACAATTATGTAAGAATATCAACCCACACTCCTTAAGAAGGAACTGGAACTCCCCTGTTTTTCAACTACGATGGTCATCCAATAAACAGGGAGAATATTTCGAAAGAAAAACAATTCTTTCCCCGAACAACAATGCATTATTTGGAATTGGTTTATATTTTTAAAAAAATGTAGTCTCATAAAAATATTCAGAAACCATCTGGTTACTGTACTAGGATCAACTGAGCCTTCAACTTTTGCACAACAAAAAAATATTTTTATGGCTATTAAATATCACGGAAAATCAGAGTGCTCCAAGCTTTGTTATCAGATTTTTGGTGGCAGAATATGAAAACCATATGAAATTAACAGACGAATGTATTATGTGTGCCATATACATTATTTACCTTGATTTGGAACACGTCTAGTTCTTATATCCCTTAGAACTCCGTTCTCTCTCTCTCTCTCTCTTTTTCTCTCTCTCTCTCTCTCTCTCTCTCTCTCTCTCTCTCTCTATCTATCTATCTATATATATATATATATATATATATATATATATATGCTTTAGCTCCCGAAACTAAACTAATTATCACTCGTCTAATCGCGCGCTACCGGAATGTCACAAATTGTCAATCATCGGCCATGGTAACTTTTCACTGAACCCCCGTTCTTCTGAATCTAACTGAACCTGATTAAAATATTCTTAATAGAGGTACGTACATAATTCATAAGCTGTCTATGAATTATGTAACATTATTTTGTAACTTGGTGTTAGACACTTCGTTTATTAAAGTTTATACTAATCTTGGTATTTATTACAATTTATTAAACAAGTGAATTCAAAGATAATGGAAAAAATTATGAGTAGAAGTACACGGAGGAGGTTTCGGATGTGAAGAAGCGAAGATAATTTCCCAAAAGTAAGTAAAACAAAAAGAGAAATAGAAAAATGAGAGAAAATGGGATAGAAAAAAAAAGAAGCAAACCAGCAAAAAAGAAAAAAAAAACAACAAAAAAAACAAAACAATAAAAAGAAATTAACAACAACAACAACAGCAACAAAAAACAAAAACAAACAAGGAAAAATGAAGAGATGTTAAAAAAATTGACCGATGGTATATCTCTTATTACTTAGAACACGCCATCTGATCAGCCACTAGAGTGCTATTGAATAAAGATACAACATAAAATAATTTCATTTTTTTTATCTAAGTTCTTTCAAATCTTTATAAAAAAGAAGAAGAGAACAACACATTTCTTAGAAATTCTTTATAATCTCCTGTTCAAGCGTGACAGCCAGTAAGCATATCAACTTTCTGCATGTGTCATGGAAATATTCATATTCCCTTAATACTTGCAGACAATTTATCTTTTTTTTTATATACAGTTCATTAAAAATTGCCATTTATCATAATGGTATTTATGACTCCCCGAAGATGACAAGACAGCTTTTCCGAAAATGCTCTTAATCTCCATACAATAGGAAGGTATTGACAGACAAGTAGATACCCAGTAACAAGTCTAATTATTAATTTGCACCTCTGAATTACACTTTTCATACAAGCGCATGGGCAACTCCAAAAAGTTTACATCGTACATATAATCATTAGTATTACTAGCAAATATATGCACCCTCCGGGTGCAAGTATTTAAGTTTTAATATAATAAAATATCATGTTAAATTAGAAAGGCTAATGAAACTGAATAAGAATACAAATAAAAAAATTTGGAACAGAGGGGGTATAATCGGAAAATAGAACAACTTTGAAACTAACTGTTCCACAATTTTCCCTTACTTCCGTCTTTCAGTGGTAAATTTCCCTAATTTAACTATTTAGTTAAAATAGGAAGTAAAGAATAAAATTACAGTTATTTCTTTATGTTAATAGATTTCTGTTAAGATTTATCCCCGAGATTTTTGCTCATATTTATTAAGATAAAACCAAACAATTAGAAATCAATAATACTAAGCATATATTTATTAAAATCAAATTTTTAAAGATCAATATGCAAATTAGCCTTCCCATTCACACTGTAAACCGCTATTTCGTTGAATATATAAATATAATTGCATGTTATTAGTATGTTGATATTGTTAACTGTCTTAATGATGTAAAACAATTTTACTAATAATTGAGGTTTAAATAAAAAATAAAATCATGGAGAATCATGATGTAAATAACAAAGGGAATTGTGACTTGTATAGTAAAATAGTTTCGGTTACAGACAGACAAACCAACAATCTCCATTATAATAAGATTTGTGCTCATTGAGTGTTTATACATGGAGTAAGTAGTGGCTAACACTGAAGATAAAGTGACAACAAGTGTCATCAATTATCTAACTCTATATTGCCACTACTCACACGTTGGCGCTGAATCTGCGCGGTAGTTGATTGGTTGATTAGATTCTACATGACATCACTTTTGGGGTTATTTCAAGCCGAAGACGTTTTGCTTTATTCATTCTTGACGGGTATTCACACTTTTTAAAACTCCATTTTGTGAACACATTTTTCATCATATGGAAGCTCAGAAGACATTTATTTAAACTGATTTTTCCCGTTTCCATAATAAAATACTCCCCGAGTCGAAAAGGGTGAATTTTCCTATTAGAAGAGATTCCTTTCCAAATTTTGATAAAGTTATTGTCGATTCCAAACCAAAAGACATTTTGGCACCTCTCGTTAATCAGACTAGCAATATACTTCAAGCAAGTGAAAAATTTAAAGATCCACCA
Source organism: Doryteuthis pealeii (assembly GCA_023376005.1). Lineage (NCBI taxonomy): Eukaryota > Metazoa > Mollusca > Cephalopoda > Myopsida > Loliginidae > Doryteuthis > Doryteuthis pealeii. The sequence continues at coordinate 73,196,600 of CM042138.1, read as the reverse complement.
GGAGCTACTCAAAAATCTTCAGTTAAATCAAAAGAGAAATAAACTGTTACTGTGGACTCTCCTGGTTGTTCAGCATGGGAGTCCACATGTGTATCTCTTTTTTTGAAATTGATTCTGGAGCTTGACGTGACCAGTCGACTAATCAGCGAGAGCTCTCCGACCGACTGACTTAGCCTAAATAAGGGTCAAAGTGGAGTGTTGTATGCCATAGACTACTCGGCCACCAAGATTCCGTTCTTAAGCATTACGGGTCGTCACTAAAGGCCATTTCAGGTGAATATCAATTTTAATTTCAATAGCAAGCTGTGGATCGTAGAAGTTAAGTAAAATTATTTATCTACACTTTATAGAACCGAATATATTTGTGGAATTTTATTGTATAAATAGAACATATTATTATACTAGAGAAATATGTTTCTAACTATAACTACATCACCAATAACGACAAACTATACTTTCAATTCTTATACAGAAATTTCACTTCTTTTTGGAGGTCTATTTTGCTTTGATTATTACTTAAGCTACGAATTTTAATTATCAAAATTAAGGAGAGGGGATTTCAGAGGTACAGACACTATATTTTTCTGTTCCAGCATAGGGGGCAACTGAATGGTAGTACCATTTTGAGTCCTGTCTATGTGTAAAATAAAATTGTTTGAAAATTATTGGTATTGGATTGGAATACGTGAAGACATATAACTTTGTTTGATTTATTTGGAATAACAATTCAACAGTCAATCATCTTCTGCAACCAATAATAAAATGTCAATAGATATCAGCAAAATGGTTTTATTCTTACAGGATTAGAAAAGTTGTATCATCTTATTTGAAGATTTGTATTGGATAGCTACGTTGTTTAATTTTTTTCTACTTCCTATCATATCTCTAAGATTATTAGTTCTACAAGCATGCCTAGTTCTAATAACATACTTCTTAATTCAAGTTTAGAAGATTTCCTAGAGATTCTTGATAATTTGATCTAATAGTGACGGGTAGTATTTACTAAGCTAAGCTTAGTAGTGGCACAAGCCCTCAAGTACGGGGCACCCAATGAGAATTGAATAGTTTACCAATCGACCTTGTTAACCAAAAATGGAAAATGGATAGCGAACAAGTCTCGCAGATCTATTACTACTGGATAGCAAGTTCGATTCTTGCTGGATGCCCAATACTTTTAATCATGTGACTCATCTTACTCGTAACAAAACATGTTGGGTAAATACCTACATCTATAGGTATTACGACATATTTGCCCTGTTTGCTATTAGTTTGCGGTCGTTAAAATATTTGGCTACCAGCCGAAGTCTTAATAGGCGATGAGAGGAAACATCTTATCAGGGAGAACATTTGCTTTTAAATTGATTAACATCTTAAGGCATCTTTGTCTTTTCTTTTTCTTTTTCGCAATAATTTCATTTAAACAACTTTCACTTTCAATATGATTATTCAAGAACTTCGATATTATATTCTTTGTTTTCTACTATCGATGTTTATAACAAATCAGAAAAATTGAAGATTGATCGGTTATCGATCTTGTAAGGAAATTCACGCTCTTCATTCTAAGACTAAATAAATAAGATTCAATTATTATTGTTAGGATGATAATGATTATTATTTTCACTGTATTATCGTAGCAGAGAAACCCAGTAGCTACTGATTGATGTCATGTGGTACCAAGTTACGTAATCTCTGCAGTATATATCCTAGTATTATTTACCCTGTTGGCTGGGGCTGTAGAATACGCCGACAGCACCCCTGCAGAGGAGTAAAATCCCCCCGTGTGTGGTGAAGCGTGAAGAGTAAGAACGAGATCCTGCTGGCTAAGCCGTGCATGACATGTAACACTCCACTGTGGCCCTTACACAAACTAGACGGGCAGTCAGAGAGGAGCCCTCCGATCAAACATTAGCACCTATTGCTTTCATGGTAAGCCCCACACTATTTATCATATATCTGCTAGAAGGTGATTGCTCGCGGCCTTAACGTCCTAGGTATGGTGGTAAATTGAATCTAGTGGTGAGGCACCAATTCCGAAGCTCTAGGGTCATTCTTCACAGGTCCACTCTGACCCAGAATGTTATTAATTGTTAGGGTCCCCTCTATAGCTTATATTAAAAATTAATTGAAAAATGCTGTTAAAATTGAGTTAAAAACATTCAATACCCAACAAGAATGAATAAAACAAAGCGTTTTGGGCATAAACTAACCCAAGGGTTGACATGCTGTAAAACCCAACCAATCCATCAACCCAATATTCTTACCAGGTTCATCAGTACTCTTGTTGGATTATCTGTCAGATGACTCTTCCAGCCAAAACTGGAAGAGTCATCTTCCCTTGTGTTTCTGTTTTTCCCCACCGGGAGCTATGACTATTTAAGCAGGCAAGCACCAAGTTTGAATTCTCTTTCTTCGCGGTAACTCAACGAACACACATGTGTTAGACACTTAGGTCGACACCCTTCTTGTGTGAGGGTTTTCACCCCCACACAGACTACGTCAGTAAGTGACTTTGTCTTAAGAACTCTTCGTATCTTTTGCATGTTCATTTAGGTATCTCCTTTATACTTCATTATTGTATCGTATCCCTTATATGTGTTTCTTATGTATCTTTGTTGCGGCTTGCTTATCGAAATAAAGAACACAACAAGTAGTCCAGTGGTACGTTAACTGCGAGAAGTAATCACTTCCGCCTATTTATTATTACAACTCCAAAGATGGCCGAAACGGTGCATCCGTTTCTTCTCAAAACAATGGCCGAAACGGTGCTTATACCGTTTCTTATTAACCAATATACCACAATATTGTATGCGTATTTCTTGTTATATGTACCTTCTCCACGTGCTCCATGTATTAAAGTCTATTGTTGTATTTAATACCCTTAGTCGGAGTTATTTGTTAAACCAACAATAATTAACAGTATTATACTTTTGAACACAACACTCTAAAAGTTTAAAGTAAAAATGCTGTGTTGTATCAAATGTAATTTGGTTTTAATTCAACTTTTAACATTAATTCACGTTTAACAACTCTTAATACCAATAAATTATGTATGTATGTATGTATCTATCTATCTATCAGGGAGATGAAAAGGTGTAGAACATTAAAGTGACGTTGATACTAATTGTAGTTGGTCCCCTTTAAACCCCTGAAATCTTGAGGAGACTCGATAAATAAGCCCGATTAAAACTGGTGTGAAGAGAAGTGGTATATGAAGGAGAAAAGTCGTAGTCGGTGGGGGGGGGGCTAAAGTCAGTATCAGCCAGGCAACGAGGAAGTCTATCCCTTTTTTACTAGCGCTAGACCAAGGAGATTGATTTGGCATCTGAGGCGGAGCACCACACCTACCATCAGCTCCTCACTTTACCGCACATATACATGTGCTACTCATATGCTGAGGTGACGAGGGTCGGATTCAAGCCAGGAACCACGAGGTTCCCACCCGAACACTCTATCGACTGAGCTAATCCGGCCTTATAAATGAGGGTGAAGTTGATACCAATTATTGCTGGAGCCCTTCGAAAGATCCCAAGGTGTTTGGGAAAAGACTGGAGAAATCGGAAATCAGAGGAAGAATTGAGACAATCCAGACAACAGCATTGTAAAGATGGGCAAGAATACTCAGAAATGTCCCGGAGACCTGAGGAGACTTGTTGCTACTCAGATTCCTGTGAAAAACCGTCAGCTAATGCTCGTAAAATAATAATAATTGAGATAAACGACATTTAAGTTATATAAAAAAAGTGATAAATGCTACTATAGAAGGCTAGTTGGTCCCCTTTAAACCCCTGAAATCTTATTATAAAATATCAAGATTATGTTCTCTTTACTTATAATTTCATGTGTATCACACTATCGTCAGGCGGATTTAGTTGATTTTTGGTAAAATTTTTAATCTAAAATGTGTTTTTTTAAATGCAAATTTGTTAATACCTAGCTTAACTCTTTGCTTTGGGGTAGATGTGTAAATCGTAGTATTTGTATTTTTTAAATCTATATATTTTATATTACTGAAAGCAATGCGACAAGAAATATTTACACTATTTTAGCTGTTTAGCCCGGTCTGTAGACCATTTGCCTAGGAACTACAAGGTCCTGGGTGCGATAATTGTCCACACCAACTCAGCGCATGAGTAGCACAGCTGATGGTAGGTGTGGCTCAACACTTCAAACCGGAAAACAATCTACCTGGTCAAGCACTAGTAAAAAGGAGAGACACTTCCTCGATATCGGGCTGATACCGATAATAGGTCGCACATCCGATATTACTTTATTATATATTTATCACACTTCGCATTCGAAGTGCTGTAGTTTTAATTTTGGAAGTTTCTAAAGATTGTTTCTTTTTTTCAAAATCCCAGCATGTTTTAATAATTGCTGTTACAGTCAATATTCAGTCATATCTGGATTCCATCAACGAATCGTTATTTACTATTGTTTATTTAAGTGCCGGTTTAGCTCAGTCGGTAGAGCGTTCGGCTAGGAATCACACGGTTTATGGTTCGATACTGGCCCTCGCCAAATCAGCGTATGAGTAGCACAGGTAAAGTGAGGAGCTGATGGTAGGTGTGGCGCTCCACCTCACACGCTAAAATGATCTCCTCGGTCTAGCGCTATTGAAAAGGGGATATACTCCCTCGCTGTCGGGTTGATACCAACATTAGGCCGCCCCGACGAAGTAATGATTATTGTCGAGGAAAATGGACATGGCTAGCTTAGTTCAACTCCCGGACAAGACTGTTTGCATTTCGCGTAGCAATAATACCATTGGGAAAGGTATGCATCCAAGCATTCTCCTTTCAGTGATATATAAATACTAGGACCTACAGGGAACTTTAATCTCGGTTAAGCAACCAGACTAGGAGAAAGAAAACTCTGAATTCAAACCTGTCAAACTCTGCTTAAGAAAGTGACATTGCGTCACATCCTACTCAATCGGAGGGGTTGATAAATATGTATAACTGTATTTTCCTTTGTTTATCTTTAGCAAGAGGTTATAATGCTGAAAAGATCCGATACCCCTAATGAATTAAAGAACATCATCAATGGTACAATCCATGCAATTTTATATATATAATTATATATATATATATATATATATTAAGATGTTTTATAAATAAGCATTTATTGCTATTACCACATGGCAATCAGTTGCAAGAAAAGATACTAGCAGCAATTGTTTCCACAGGTACTACAGAAGTGTACTTTTCAAATAATAGCTTCTTAGAAATGTTAACTAGATGTGTGTGTGTGTGTGTGTGTGTGTGTGTGTGTGTGTGTGTGTGTGCATATAAATATATTACACATACAGCTATATGGCAGATAGTAAAATTGAATATCAAAATTTTTCATTTGTTAGTTTATGGCAACTATACATAGGCATTGCCATTTTTTCTCTTTCTAGTTAATACATACAACCAAAAGATAACTGTATTTATGAATCATACATACATTTCAGCATCAATGAATTTTCTTCTGGATTAAAGTAAGTTTTGTATTTATAGACACCAATTCTTAATATATATATATATATATATATATATATATATATATCTACTGTTTTCGAATTTACTTTTCATCTGCCGATATTCAGTTGTACAATATGAATTTAACTTTAATCTCTATCTTTCGCTTCATGTTTATCATTTTATGATTTAGCTTTAATCCTACTTGCTACAAGATTTTAATTTTGCTATCTCTCTCTCTCTCTCTCTCTCTCTCTCTCTCTGTCTGTCTGTCTCTCTGTCAGTTTCTCCGTACCTCTGTTTCTGTCTCTCAGTCTCCTTTCTTTCTCTATTTCTCTCGAATTATCTATCTCACAATATTTAATTTTCCTTACGTCTGTTAATCTTCCCTGATACAATATTCATTTAATTCAATTGTGATCTCACTCTTTCTTTCTCTCTCTTCCAGCTCTCTCTCTCCCCCCTCTCTCTCTCTCTCTCTCTCTCTGTTTCCCTTTTTTCCTCTGCATTTTTGTGTCTGTCTTTCTCTCTCGCTATATCGATCCATCTTCATTTCAATTTCTAATTGGCCATGTTTCTTGGTACAAGATTGCTTTAATTTAACTTTGATACCTCACCCCCCTCTCTCTCTCTCTCTCTCTCTCTTTCTCTCTCTCTCTCTCTCTTTAACTCTCAATCTATCTATCTATCTCGATATATATATATTCACCAACCCCTCCACACGAGCAGGATGCGACACAAGGTCAATTTATTAAGCGGAGTTCAACAGGTTTGAATTCAGAGTTTTCCTTCTCCTAGACTGGTTAGCTAACCATGGTTAAAGAGCCCAGTCTGCACTGCTATTTACCCATAGCTGGAGGGAGAGTAGGATTCATATCTTTCCCAAGGGTATTAACTATCTCGATATATAGAGCGATAGAGAGAAGGGAGCGGTTTATGCTACCAAATATTGTGAATTATCTTGCCAATAAAGATAAAACCCTTGCATATATATATAATAAATAAGCAATCCACAGACACGTGTTTCGAGTTTACACCTCTTATCAGTGTGGTTATACCTTAACAGCTCCCCCTGGCTGGGTTTGAGACCCGAGTGAACTTTCGTTCGCCAAGCCTCTTACCCATGCGGCCAGAGGCAGCTGTCAAATATAGGATAATATCTAATTGATGCATTTCTAAGCGGAAATGAATTCACTAGAGTCCTCAAACTTTTTTTTGTAAACAAAGCGAGTGTTAGCTCCTCGCCAGAACGGTGAAGTTTTCAATTAAATCCCTATTTAGAGAACTCTACCAAAGTGGGAGTATATATATAATAAATAAGTAATCCACAGACACGTGTTTCGAGGTTTCACCTCTCATCAGTGTGGTTATATCATTAACAGCCACCCCTGTGTGAATGTCTACCAGTATTTTATCTTTATTATCACATTTATTCACGATACTATGTAGCATAAAACGTCCCCTTTTCTCTATAGATCGCCATCCTTCCTTGTCAACCATCGCTCTGGTACAGACTTAATGAATGTAAGTTTTTGCTAGTCGGCCAACACTGGTGGGTCAATGTGCAGGAATCTACATGAGAACATCACTTATGAGGTCGTCCTTACTTCACCCGCATTGCCCATCATTTTTATGAGGGAGTAAGTGGCTATATAGCTGATGCTTTGTAAAGTGGTGCGACCAGGTGGTAGAGCAATACTGATATGACTACCGGTTTGAAAAAATCACGTTTTATTTTATCAGAGAGATCAGATTTTTATATGATCGATAACATGTCAATAGCAGTACAAGTCTTTCCTAGGAGTATATCACTCTCTGTAGATGAAATATTGCTACCGAGGAATAGGAACTACTTAACTTGTGTGGTCCTCTACGTTCCTCTATCGCGTATTTTCATCCTCTTAGATTATTCTAACTTCTATCGGCTGTCTGTTTCTTCGCATCGGGTTGGACATCTTTTTCATCGGTAGCGTCTGCATCTCTGCATTTGATCTTTGTTTTTGCTCTTTAATCAGGAAACACGGAGGCATATTTTTGTGTATATACGTTTTTATTTCGCGTCTCTCCGATACACTCTGTATTCCGCGCGGGCGCCGAGAATCATTACAGAGACGAAATACATGCCCTTGCAATAACGCTCTCCGGTCTCGACTCCGTTAATAAATTCTACTTTATTCCCCCGATCACGTGACTCTCAAAGCCAATGAGAACTCCGTTCCAGATGAAATCTGGATTCGCGTCTGTTGCCAATCAAACTCTAAATCCGGTATTGTATTATTTCGGTTACCCTTAATTTTAAAGTCTTAACCTACACTACCTTACAAAAATGTTTAGATATGCCCATCTTTTATGTCAAATACTAAATTCAGAGTCTTGGTATTCATTCACTCTTTTATTTTATAAGAGAGATCAGATTTCCATATGGTCCATCGCCAGTAAGTGGAAGTACATGCCTTACCCATGCGTATCTAGACATTATTGCAAGCCACCAACCGATTTTATCATATATATGTTAGAAGGTGGTGGCTAAGGGTCTTAGTATCATGTGTAGGACATTAAACTACATCTAGAGTTAAAGTTCCAATTCCGGGAATCTGTGGAACATGGAGTACCTCTTCATTGTCATTACTCCCTAGCCCACACTGCCCCTGAGTGGTAATAACTGTTAGTTGCTCATAAATGTGTTAAATACATAAAAATGTTTTAAAATGTGTTTTAAAAATTTAGTTTATAAAAAAAAAAAAATGAATAGCCGACAAGAATCACTAAAACAATGACTTCATAGTATAAAATAACCCAACAAGAGTTGACATGCCGTAAAAATCCAACCAAGCAACCAACTTTCCTTTCAGTAGATTAGATATTGCTACCAATGTATGTGAACTTGTCTACTTATTTCAGAGGCTGGACATTTAATGAGGAGATAAAGCAGACATATTACTCATGGAGACTTCCGATGATCCTTTCCCGAGTCGCGGCGTTGATGTGTCTGTCTAAATGATTGCTTCCTCTGTCTATTTCATCCTTGTAAAAGGTTTCGTATTGTCGGACAGAGATAAATTTGCTGATCGATTAGTGGAACTGTCGGTCGACAGAAAGAAGAATTAAATCAGTGATTGCAAATTGATTTACTTGCGGAGTTAGGACTTGTTTTGCACAGTAAATTATAGCAAGAGAAATAATCAAGATGGATCTATGTATGAAGGGGAGAAAAAAAAAAAAAAAATAAAAAAAAAAAAACAAAAAAAAAAAAAAAAAAAAAAAAAACCAAGTTCAAGCGTGAGGAGATAAATGAATCGACGCATAAACGCTTGCAGACAAGATTATTAAGACATGTGTAAGGAAGTTGCTGGTTGAGTAAGAAGCGGGGGGATAATCTGAGATAGTTGAATTAGGGGAAAATATTGGGGAATAGGGAAGATGAAAAAGATAGATCAAAGTTGAATTAGTGAACAACTGCATCAAGGTAGATGGACAGATAGAATGAAAATTAGAAAGTTATATGAAGACTTTCATAGATAGATAGATAGATAGATAGATAGATAGATAGAATAAGGAAATATTGCATAAAAACGTAAGGCAGATGAAAGGTAAATTAGAAAATTATATATATATATATATATATATATATACATATATATATATATATATATATACATATATATATATATATATATATATATATATATATATATATATATATACATATATATATATATTATATATAATATATATATATATATAGAGAGAGAGAGAGAGAGAGGGAATAGATAGATAGAGATAGTAAGAGAGTGAGAGAGATAGAGGAGAGAGATAGAGAGAGAGGGATAGATAGATAGATAGATAGAGAGAGAGAGAGAGAGAGAGAGAGACGGGGGGTGAGGAGATGTGAATCAATAGATTGACAGATGGAAGATAAAATCGGGAATTATATAGACTATATAAGATAAAATTAATATTGATAATATCAAAGTTAAATAAAACGGATGTTTTATCAACAAAGATAGTAAATGAAAGCAATTAGAAAAATATTGAAAGATATTTAGAATCAAGAATATTGTATCGACATAGAAAGATAAAAGTGGAACTAGCCAATTATATTATGTATATTCGTACAACGTCATCTGACGAATGCATGCGATTTTTGCATGTATGAACCTAAGGTGACTGTTCTATTGCCATCCAAATAAATAGATATGAATACTTTATATATTTTATTTATTATATTATACATACACACATTATAATATTATATATACATATATTATATATATGTGTGTGTGTTGTATGGTGTGTGATACACATACACAGACTCACAGCAGAGACCACACACACAGTGACTCCTCCCTCTTCTCACACACACCCACACACACACACACACACACACACACATATAATAGATATATATATATATATACATATATATATATATTAGATTGATCATTTTGATTCATAAACTTGGTTTCAAATCGCATAGGCGAGAAATTGCAGATTCAAAGCGCTGTTGACTTTATTCATTCGCTATTCTAACTTAATATAAATGTTCTAACACTATCACTTATATTTTGACCACTCTTTACTTAAAATATAGTAAAAATTCATATCAATATATAATATATATTATATAATATATATATAATATATATATATGCTTAATTGGAAGCTACCGCATAACATTTTTGGAACATCAATGTTTTCGTTTTGAATTCAAATTATTTTCAGCTCCTCTCTCGATGAGTCCGGAATAAAAACAAGTCTGATGATGATTTTTTATAAATCGAAATATTGTTTCAATATTAGCTATGAATATGATATAAACTGTTTTCACTTTAACGATATTGTGTGTTTTCATATCCTTTATCTATACTTATGTATTATATATATATATTATAAATATATATATATATATATAAAGTAAGTCGTCGGGCGCTAATCGGTATCAGCCAATCAGCGAGGGAGTCTATCCCCTTTCAATAGCGCTAGACCAGGGAGATTGTTTTTGCATCTGAGGTGGAAGGCCACACTACCATCAGCTCCTTACTTTACCGCACAGATCCCTGGGCTACTTATAAGGCTGAGTTGACGAGGACCGTATCGAACTTATATATATAATATATATATATATATATATATAATATATATATATTAGAGAGAGAGAGAGAGAGAGAGAGATATGCCATGACTATATATGTAGATAAAAGCTGATAACAAGTGTTAAAAATAGAATGTACTTACATTAAAGGTCATTGGAAATGAAGCATCAGAAAAAAATGATTTGCAATATGTCAGGAAATCCCATCCCCTCTAACTGCAAATACAAAAAAAAAACCTGTCGTATTCTCTTCAACAGGAAGTACGTTCGAATTAAAAGATTTTCGAGTTTAAATAATGTGACATTCGAGCTCTATATATATATATAACATAATTGTAATAGATATATAACACTTCAAGATATAAGATCCTATTATAATGGAGATTGTTGTTTGTCTGTACCGAAAGTATATCACTACTCATAGTAACAATTCCTTTGTTATTTACGTCACATGATTTTATTTTATTTAGACCTCACATATTAATAAACTGTTTATATAATTGATTCGCGTTGACAATAATAATAATAATAATAATAATAATAATAATAATAATGAAATCGGCAACGTAGCTTTCAATCTCGATAAGGATGTTTGCCGCAATTGCATTGGGAAAGCCATACTGCATATGTTTCTCCACCAGCTATGGGTAAATCGTAGTGCGTACTGGTTTCTCTGGTTTTAAGGCAATCTGTCTAAGATTGGGAAAACTGTTTCTACATAAGTATTCACTTTGTGTCACATCCTGACCGTGACGATGTGGAGTGGGGGGAATAGGTAGAAATAAGTTGCATATAGCTCTATGATGCCTAAAATTCCAACGTCACAAAATAGTTCATTATGTTAGTCTTATCATTTTTTTCTCTGATATAGCTTGTTCTTATGGCATTGTTTTTACTGCAGTTATGAGATATCCTGTTTTCCCTTGGGTTTTCCCTTTTACTTCTCTATGTCTTCTCAGTTAATCCCATCATTGTACTGACATATATAAATCCCTCTATGTCGTCTCTCGGGTGTTAATGCAAAAACATCTATGCATTGTCATCAATTTCCTTGTCTTTTTATTCCATTGCCGGAGTTCCTTACAAGTCAGTATCTTATAAGGTAAAACCAGAGTTTAATTCAAAACGATTTCTGCTGAATTTCTAGATGTTTTCTTGTTGTTCTGAGGTTTTCTTTATCAGCTTTACTTTCAGTCCGTTTTGTTTATAGTGTAGAGAATAATATCATCTATCAATATGAATCTTCCAAAGGTAACCTGTGTTAGCCAATGTCCTTTCTTTGTCGGCTCGAGCCATCTTTTAAAATAAAAAATAACCATTTATCTAGGATTCTGCTACTGAAGAATGTCACCCTCGATTTTCCAATCTTGACATCGACAACATTGATAAGCTACTTCAAACTCACTCGCGAGAATTGATGTTATACATCTTTGCTTATGACAGTTTGAAGACAAGAAAAATATTGAGACTGTATTTTTATCTGACCTTTCAAAACCATGTAACGAAAATCAAAAAACTACCGCAAAGTACACCTGGGGCTGCCTTGTTAATTAAAATAGGTTTCAGTCTATAAAACCACATCTAACTCTAGGTTATCATCGAAACTTTGTTAACTGTAAAGCCTTTGAATATTGCCAGCCGCACATAATAATTTTATGTCATCTGGAAGAAATTGTACGAGATGTATGCTCAGAAGAATCGAGCCTGAAACTGCATTACCAAAACAGAAAATGATTTATGCAGTATCTATACACACACACACACACACACACACATATATTATATATACATATATATATAATCATAGAGAGAGACGAGAGAGGTCTATTGAGAAGAGATGTGTTTGTATGTGTGGGTGTGTGTGTGTGTGTGTATGTGAGAGAAGAGAGAGAGAGACGAAGAGAGAGAAGAGAGAGAGAGAGAGCAAAAACATTTTTAACTTTTAAATCCAAAATGCTTTGACCCTATAGATAACTGCGACAAAAATCAAATCTGTATTTATAGTATAGCTATGTATATGTTATAGTTCTTGGCTGTTGAATTTTACAGAATATCAAAACCCTGGCTTATTATACCAATAACATTTTGTTTATTCATGCTTAAGCTATTCAACATTTTAAAAATATCATGTTTACACATTATTAAACTCATTTTCTATGTAGCCTGTAGATGGGCCCTAAAAGGTCTGACTGAGTCAGATAGACATTGGTAGTAATGACGACGAATATGTGCTCTACCACGCCTCTGAGCTCATAATTGGAACTTAACCATTAGATTGTTCAACGCCATACCCAAGACACTTCACACCTCAACTTCCTTCTAAGCACGTATTCGACAAAAACTATGAGGGTCTGTCATAGGAGCAATAAGAAGTATGGACATCATTTAGTTTGCGTGGAGACTATCAAGGAGGCTTCTCTGATCTCCCTTCAGTCTAAGTAAGAAGATCCAAGGTAAGTCTTGTTATTCGATGGAGTGTCCACAATATTCATCCTTACGCATCACGTCGCCACCCACTGCCAACAGTAATCTATGGCCGGATGTCTACCATTCTGCAGAGGTGCTGCAGCCGGGAATTCTTACAACCCAACCCGAATTAGGGCATTTAATATATGTTGGAATGTTCATAAGGCAGTTGGTTCAAGGGATAATACAGTTTGGTTACGCTAACTCACGAGTTCGCTTGTTGCTTGAACCCAATTCATTCGTATATCAAAATCCAATTTTCCTAAGGATTAAACTGAAAGTATATTAATTCTTTCAACCATTACAACCCAAAAAATAAACTCGTGTCTCTGGTTATGATATGATGCTTAAAATATAAGTCTTCCATGAGAAGCGTAGGAATGTTTTTAGAGGCGTAGAAAATGGATTCGTCGACCCGATCAAATCCTGGACGAAACTGTTTGCATTTCACATTGCACCTAATACCCTTGGAAATACATCAAATTACTCTTCCTTCAGGAGATATGTGTTAATAGCAAGCAGACAAGGCTCGTGACCTTGCCAAGGTAACCAGTCTGTAAGAGAAAGAAAACTCTGAATTCACAGCCTATTTAAACTTTGCGTTTTAAGAATTTGACCTTGTGTCGCATCCTGCTCGTGCAAGGGTTTGGTAAAAATATATAATATAAGTCTTCATTCTAACAGTTACATTCCCCCTATCAACTACATTAGAAGTAAGTTAGCTCTACAACTTACTAAGACTATTTCATCACGATCTTAGGAGCTTTTCTTGTTAGTCATGTCTTATCTATCCAATACTTTAGCTTTAACTCAGGCCAAGAAATGTTCTTGTTAATTCATCGTGAATCCTCCTGCATATACAAGCTAAAGGCATATGATGTTGCATGTTCACGCAGCTGTATAGTAACAGAAGAGGTTTACATCTGTCACGACCGATAGTGACTAAAAGCAGCTGGTTAGTGCAGCGAGCAACCAGTAGTTCGTTTCTTGCGGTCTTATCACGAGTAAGACGCAGTAATGGCGTAATAGCTTACTAAAAAAAATGCTAAGCTCCTACAGAAGCAATAACACTTAACCAAATGGATCTGCATAGGGACAGAGAGTGGGAAAAACATAACAGCCAGAGACCTGAATCAATTGGGAATAAGAAATAGATATATTTCATTTTTGGCGAAATGAAACTTGTAAATGCAGATTATTTTAATGTTGATATCACTGAAAAAAATTGTATTATAGCACAAAGAGAATTTATTTTAGACTCTAAACTCTTTCTTAGGATAGTCATATAAAGAAAGTGTATGTTTTGTTTATTAGCGTCATTTTACTAAATTATCGCATTTTTTCGTCTTGCTCAAAACTCTTTTCAGTCTGATGATTGGACCCACTCAGCAACGAATTAAGTGCAATTCTGATAAATATCAATCTTCTAACACCCAGATGACACTTGACACAGACACGACATAGTTGAACGCAGTTATTTTCTAAACAGTTAATATTCTAGTTTCAATTTTCCCTACTAAAATATCTGTTCTAAGACTTGTAACTTCTTTTTTCAATCCAACACACATACTTACTTTGGAAGATGTAAAGACTTAATATATATTTAATCTAATTATGAGTTGGAACATATTCCGAGTAAAATATAATATATAAATATATATATATAGATATATAATATAGATAATATATAATTTACCACTCCTCGCAAGATTCAATTCGTAAGCGATTTGACAGGTTTAATTCAGAGTTACCCTTTTCCGAGACGTTGCCTAACAATTTAACAGCCCTGTCTGCACTAAATACTATTTACCCATAGCTGGATGGGAAGTTAGAATTCATACTTTTCCCAAGTATTAGCGCTAAGTAAATGGCATTACCACGTCCCAGATTCTGAATTCGGGACGACGAGTCCATTTCCTATGAATTTTAACGATTACACCACGCCTTATGTCGAGTATATATATGTTTTGTGTTATACAGTTCTAACTGACAATCCATCTGTAGGTTGCACGTTCAATCGACTACGTCATAATAACACTAGAATACTATCCATAGCTTAACATTGGTACCCTTCATGGTTAGCGCAATGAAAAGAATCTACCGGGGTGGATTTAATAAAGGGTCGTTCAAGTTCTGTGAAGTTAGACCAATAGACATAAAGCTCCTCGATAGGAAAAGAAAACTTCCCAGAGATCACCAAGAAACACATGAAGAAGTTTGGATAGGTACTTGGCCACAACATTGTGTATATAACAATAATCATTGACATTTTAAAATATCCCAAATAATACGCATAAGATAACGTATTCCTGCAGTACATGCGTTTGATTGTAATGATACTGAGCAAAATTTATTTAGAAAAAATGGTTTTCCAAATCACTCCCATACTCTTGGGATTTTGTAACTTATTTCATTACCTCCATAAGCATCACTCCTTTTTACCATCTACTCTATTACCTTAAAAAATGAAGAACCTTTCACAGAACATGTAAACTATTACTACAATATCTATCAGCTTGTCGGGCTGGGCTGAGAATACGCCGATGCACCTCTGCCGAAAAGTAACTTCCCCAAAATATGTCAATTTCGCTCGTTGACGCTTCTGCTGGCTGAGCAGTCGCCATGATATACAACACTCCACTTTAGCCCTTCTAGGCTAACCGCGGTCAAAAGGCCTCCTCCGATCAATCACTGGTTACATGAGCCCCTAGTTACCTATATAATTGTCTTGACAAATTGCTGGGTGGCAAACCCCATCCCTTGGACATTACATGTGATAAAAGGGCAATGAGTAGAGTCTTCCAGTGCATCTGACGTTAAACAAATCTAGTTGTGAAGTTCGAATCTGGAGTTCTGGGAAGTACCGTACCTGTTTACATATCCCTCCCAATCCACTCCTTGACGCGGATGGCAATATGATCTATAAGTTGAATAGATAATGAAATGAGTCTAAACTTTTTAAAATTGAATGGGTGCCCTACGAGTATTGAATAAAAGAAAATATCTCACCATGAGATAACTTAAGGTGTGACTCCGTAAATACCAACAAACCAATCATCATAATCTATATACAGATAAATTATTGTTAAGTAATGTATCCATTTTCACCCAAAATAAAAAGGTAAAAAACGTCAAAAATTATTACAACGTTCTGTCAATATACATTTAATGATTTTCTTAATCCGAAAAATTTCGTTACACAACTAATATATTACACATAAAGACTATCTGACTCCTCTCCCAACTTCTCACTCTCTCTTATATAAATATATAATATATAATATATATTATATATATATATATAATATATGATATATATATATAATGGTAGCGAAAAAAGAATTCTAAAGAAGCTTGGTAATACATTCTTGTCTATACGATGTTCAAACTATTTCTCTAATGATATTAGCACTTTCAATCATAAATATGCTACCCCATAATATGATATATAAATATATATATATTATAATATATATGCAAAATTGCATGAAAAGTTTAATTCATCAAAAAATAAATGTATTTTTCAAAATCTGATTCAAAAATGGAACAAGAATTACATAGTATAAGTACATGCAATACACTCACATTTATATACTATCAGATATTATGCACACTTTTAGTGCAATACTTAATTTTAAAATATGTTATGTAAATAAGAAGCTATGAAACTACATAAGAATGCATTAAAAAGTTGAAAATAGGGGAGATTAATCAAACCATAGAACAACTGCACATTTACTCTTCCTATGACTCCATATTTCATCGCTAAATTTCTAATTTAACTATTTAGTTAGAATAGACAGAAAGATAAAATTACAGTATCCTTCTTAATGGATTTCCGTTTAAGATTGATGTCCAAGATTTTGCTTCAAAGTATTAAAAACAAACAATTAGAAATTTAATAAATAGTAAGTACATAGTTATTAACATTTCAAGTTTTTTAATTATCATATACAAATTAGCCTTCCCCCTTCACAGTGAAAACAGAGTTAGTTTGTTGTGATATATGAATGCGAGGTTTGCACGTTATAGTATTAGAATATGCCCAGCAATTATCGAATACCTAAAAATGATTTTATAAAATAAATCATGCGGATGATCGTAATAAGAAAAACGAATTGTGACTTCAGTTGTAGATATAGTTTCGGTTAGAGACAGAAAACACCAATCTCCCATTATAATAAAGACACACACACACACACACACACACACACACAACACACATATATATATAGATCATATATATATATATATATATATTGATAGTTTATATATCTACAAGATGATGGTTATTAGCAACAGAGGATGTCACAATTTAAACTCAAATCACTTTGATGCAACTTAACTCCTGTGGAAGAGATATAAGAAGGTTCATTCTTGTTGTGTATTTTTTTTAATCGACTTGGAGAAAGATTTCCTGAACAATGAAAATCATTCTTTCTTCTCAATTTTTGGTTGAGTCTTATCAGGAAATACTTGAGTAACATTTCACCTTACACACACATACAACCCACACACACAACACACGGCATACACACATACATATAATATATAATATATATATATATATATAATATATGAGTATAACACTTATATATCATCACAAACACAGTTGTTTTCGACGTTTAACGTCTCATCAGTATGGCTCGACTTTAACAGCTACTTCTAGCTGGCACGAAACCCGACTGGAATTTTCACGTTCACACTCCTCACCTCTGAGTCGTCTAGAGGTATGGTTACAATGACCGAGAACGCAAGTCTGTTAAACAACAGACGAGTAATGTCTTAACGCAAACGTCTGAAGTTCAATCAATGTCTGCTTTAGAGAGAGTCTACAGTTATTGGAGCATATGTATACAACACACGCACGCATATATATATAATATATATTACTATATATATGTGTGTGTGTGTGTGTGTGTTGGTGTATGTGTGTGTTGTTGTTTGTGGATAAAGAATGACTTACCGATGAAAATCACATCTGATTAATTCAGGGATTAACCCTGGAGATCCTTAGGTTGAACCTGAAGTAGGTATATTCCTAGTACACTATATATATATATATATATATATAAGATATATATATGCATAAAAAAGTATCGAATTTTTAATGTTACTTTTGACACACCTTAATAGTCTGGAAAAATAAACGTTCCATTCATTCTCATTTCTAAGTTATAGAAATACAGCTTGTATTTGAAAAGAATTAATGACGTGAAACTTATTATTTTCATAGAATACAAAAAACATCAACACCTTGTATTATATATATATAAATATAATATATATATATATAACACAATATATATATAATATATTACCCGTATCAGAAAAAACCATCGACACGTCATACTTTATAAGAGCAATACCCTAAACATAAAACATTTAAGGACCAGTCTCCATTATTTAGCCTGCTAGCAATCAGTATAGACGAAGAAAATAATGGATGAATCCAAATCAGTCTCTACTTTGGATGTGTTCGTAAGATATATACACCTATACATATATGATAAGCAGTTAGTGTATTATATATGTATTTGTTTATGTATGTCCAGATGAAACTACAAAAATAAATAATTTAAACGTCCCAAAATAAATATTACATTAAATACTACGATTCCCTTTTTTGTTGCAAAATCTTGATATTTAATTTATATTCGAAGATAAAAAAAATCAAAATATGCATAGGAAGCATTGAAAATTCTACCTTAAAATGCCAGAAGTTTGTATAATCTCAAAAGTAAAAAATCAATGCGTCCAGATTATTTGGCCCGCCTTCTCTACCCCCAGTCGACACTGTTGAGCCAACTTCTACTATTTTAACAATTCCTCATTTATACCCAAAGTG
>CM042138.1:73172308-73177632 GCA_023376005.1 Doryteuthis pealeii | reverse complement strand
CTATATATATATATAATATACCTATTATGTAAACCCTTGCGTTTTATAACAAAGAGGAAATAATTGTTATAAAAACTTATACTACAAAACTTCACGGAGGAAAAATGAAAAAAGAAAAACACGAGTTTCGCCCAAACCAAGATCGATTAACACTATAACAATGGGCAACACGAATAAATATATATAAGAAATTATAATAACTGATAGGATTGTAAGAATTAAAGATTAAAGTACAGCAACTCATAATGTCAATTCTAATGGTCTTCCCTAATAATCTACTAGCGAAACTATACGTAATATCTGACTCATTAAGATTAATAATGTTAAAACACACTCAACGCACACACACACACACACCACACACACAACATATATTATATATAATATATATATATAATATATATATATAATACTCCTTATATAATAACGTGTCTTTATTTTTTCTCAATTTTTGCGGCGCAGTTCACATGCAGGTCACCGTCAAATCGCACCAAGAATTTGAAAAAAAAATAACGTAGCGTTCAACCGTCATTAAACAGCCATAACAGAAAAAATGCAGAAACACACACAACCTATTCAAATATCGGACATATTCTGCCAAAATAATAACCCCAAATGCCTGAAGAAGGACAACAGATCGGAAACATGTCGCACGTATGTAAAATAAAAAGAAAAAAACATTTTTCTGAAAAAACCATAGTACATTTTGCGACCTTCTTCTTTTTATAAAAATATAAATTTTCATCCGTTAACCAGAACAACATTTATATATATATATATTAAATGCAAGTGCGAAAGAGAGACAGAGAGAGAGAGATTGTAAAAAATACGTTAAATTGCTTATTGTAATAATTAATTTTAACTACACCAAGCTAGCTCGGTACAATATCTTCAGACATGATCCCCTTCCCAACAGGAGCATGATGCAACACAATGTCAATTTCTTAAGCGGAATAAACAGTTTGAATTCAATTTTTCTCCACCGAGCCAGGTTTCCTGACCAAGATTAAAACAACTCAGTCTGCCCTACTGCATACTTGTGAGCTGGAACAGAAAATAGCTGGATTCCTAGTTCCCCCCACAGGCTATTAATGCAATGTTAAATTCAATTGTTAATGCAAAATTTTCGGCCACGGATTTAAACGTCGTCTCGCCGTCGTCTATTTCTTACGACAATCTACCATACACCACCACGCCCTCACAATATATATAATATTATATATAATATATAATATATATATATATAAAATATGTGGGGTGTGTGTAATTTTTATTATATATATATATATATATATATATATGTAAGTGTTGTATTTATATATATATATGTGTTATGTGTTGTGACCGGATGTGCGCGTTATTATATATATATATATATATATATATATATATATATATCAGTGGTTAAAAAGTACCCCGAAAATGAAGTTGTATTTACCAAGATAGAAATGAACAATAGAATTAAGGTTATTTTTTTTTTTCAGAATAAAAATTTGTCAAATAGTACAGATTTTAAAGCTGTATTTACAATACAAGTGGTGTCAAAAAGTACAAAAATCTCGATACATTTTGACGCACCTTATATATATTATATATATAAATATATATAAATATAAATATATAATAATGAGTTAAATATTAATGTTTGATAATCTGTTGTTTTTAATCCATACACAAAAAATACATTTTCTCAAATAACAAAATATGTACTGTTTGAAATAGGTAACTTTCTACGGAATTTGGCTTATGTATTTATTGATCAAGCTACGTCTATATTTGATTTCTTTGCATTCATATTCATATTAAAATTAAACGTTTTGATTTCACATATTCATATTCATTATTGAACTAGCGAATCTCCAAATATTAATGTTTCATTTTATTGTTTTGAATTGCATTAAAACTGCGATGTGGCCAAATCTGTTGCTGTTTGCTAAAAAACTTTATTTATTACGGCCTTTTCTGTTTGTTCCTTTTACTAGAAATGTAAATCAAAGGTGACCTTATTGATTGGTTTTTGTATTCTCTTTAGCAAAAGACTGTGCAAAGGCAATATAAGTGATTTCTTTCAAAGACTGCCAACTTCCTTTTATTCATGTTCAAGTTTTGTTTCTTGTCTGTAGAAGTGGATAAGTGGTTGGCCCTAAATTGGTAAGAACTTTACGGACTTCCATTCCACCATTTTTCCCCCAAAAAATCTTTTATTAAAAAGAAGTAGAGATTTCTGGCATGAAAAATAATCGTAGTTTTCTTTACCAATATTTTGTTGCGTTCTTTTCGCTTATTAATTCACCGTTCAATAACCTCAAAAAGATTTTTATCAGAAAAAGCCGACTCTTTGTTCTTTAAAAAGAGAAGGTAAAACCAAGCGCCGATAAAGAATGAAAATAAAAATAAAAATAAAAACACTTCCGTCAGCCATCTTAGTGTTCTTGCAGGCAGCCCAAACACGGCCACCGTCCCAACATATATTATTCTAAAAGAAAGAGATTCAGGCTTAGTTTACTGATTTTAATCTCTTACCTGAAAAGCAACAAACGGCGGAATATTAAAGAAAGGAAAATAAATGATATGGTTTTATTAAATCTATCATTTACAACATATTGAGATGATTGTTGCTTCCGGCTATCAGATAAGTTTATTAGCATATATATATGAATATAATATATATATGTATATATATATAGTGTATTTGTGTGTGTGTGGGTGTGTGTTATGTGGTACATATGTGTTTTTCATGGAAATATGCTGAGACACACAACACAAACATATATGCCATTTCCTCAACAGATATAATGACTTGTAAAAAGAGTAACAATTACATTAATATTAATACATATCTATCCTATCTAATATCTATCTACATTTACTTTTTCCACCTTTCCCTCTATCTGTATATATATAATATATATATATATATATATATATATATATATATATAATGATAATAATAATAGTAATGTTAATGATAATAATAAAAACAACAACAATAGCACCACAGACATATTCAGACACAGAAGACACACAGACACTCAGACACACATACACTACACAACACACACACACACTATATTACATATCAGGAAAAATGGAAATGAATCGACGCTTCAAGATATGAATTAATCTGAACAGCTCTCTCCTCTCTCTCTCTCTCTCTAATATATATATATATAATATAAATATATAATATATATATATATATATATATATCAGGTAAAATGGAGATGAATCGACGCTACAAGGTGTTCAATAAATAACATTCATCTGGACACTTTATAATTATTATTATTATTATTATTATTATATTATATTATTATATTATTATATTATAACATTTAAAGATGTTTTGTAAAAAACGAATTATGTCTTACATATTATCTTTGAGTGTATACATTCACCGCCTCTTGTCGTTTTTTCTTATATCGATCCATATTGTATAGAAGTTACAAAATATATTGTACCAACGTTCTGCCATATTTATGATAGTCTCCAGTGGGGATTACTTTTTTGTAGTTCTTATTGGGGTGCTAGTTTTATTGATTTTGTAGTGTTCTAGCAAATTTTTCGCATAGCGTTCAAACTTGGAAATTGTAAATCCAACTATTTTCCCTCCTGTCCTGGTAAACAATAGCGCAGCCTGAGCTCTTAACCTTGGTTCAGGGCAACCCAGCGGGAGAAGTGAAAAATCTGAATTAGAACCTGTTAAACTCTGCTTAATCACATCTTGCTCGTGCAGAGGCGTTGTTATATATATATATATATATATTTATATATATAATATAATATATATATATAATATATATATTATATATATATATTTATATATATATAATACTATATATATATTATATATATATATAAATATATATATACGATATATATAATCAGTTTAAAATAAACGAGAATCGGGGAAGCCAGCTAGTGTAGTGGTTAGAATGTCCGCCTGTCAGCCAGATAGGTAGGTTCGAATCGCGCACAAAGCACTCCCCTATCTATAGCTCTGCTGATGAGACCTAATGGGCTAAATGTACATACAGAGATCGACTTTTTCTCGATTTGTTACGCTTTACATTTAAACCGATATGCACGCCTAATTCATTTAAATATAATTAATTAATTAACAAATTAGGTATGACTTTGATTAAGCACATAATCTCCCTAAAATCTGCGCCCTTCGCCATTTCAAACACTTTGTTTGACAACTTCATATATATATTTATATATATATATATATATTAATATATGTTGTGTGTGTGTGTTGTGTCATATATATATATATAAACATATTTATACTTTATACAGCTAGATAAAACATACAGATTCATTTTGTATTTTAGAAAATACAATAAGTGTCTAACTATACACGTAAGCATTAATGATTTATGGATCTTACCTGCAACGATAAATTACTGAGAGTAAAATACTAATAAAATTGCGAAACCATGCATCCAAACTTTTTTCTCCCCCCTGCTATGGGAATACTAAAGCAGGCTGGCTTTTATGCAACTATCTTTGAAGGAGAAGAAGGGAAACTCTAATTCAAACCTGTTAAAAATTCGCTTAATAAAATTGATCTTCGGTCCCCTTAGTGTGCGAAGGTTTGTTTAATATGTAAATCTACGTTCATAAGAGAGACATCCAGACGTTTTGCAAAGAATGGTTAAATTTGGACAAAAAACTTATGGATCTAGGACTGTGTTTAAACATACAATATTAAATAAAAGATATACGATTTTAAGCACAGAGCACGCACACAACACACACCAACACACACACACACACACACACACACAGATATATATATATATATACGTTTGTATATAGTGTAATGGTAGAGTTTACCGTAAATATTAACGAGAGACACCTGTTGTAAAAATCAAATTGAAAGTATATTTTTAGAAAATAAAAATACAATCCAATTGTCTGAAAAGAATTCTTTGAAGTCCCCCTTTAATAAACTAAACCAATATTCTAATATTTTTCTGGAACACTTAAAAACTCACACCACACACACACACACACACACACATATATATATATAATATTATAATATATATATATATATATATATATATATAACACACACCACACATATATATACGTCCATACGTCATCATATTCGCTTTCCCTATTTCCTCTTACGCCTTTCTCTCTCTCTCTCTCTCTCTCTCTCTATATATATATATATATATATATATATACTATATATATACATATATATATTTATATATACACCACACACAAATATAATATATATATTTGTGTGTGCATATATATATATAATATATATATATAATAGATATCTCTTTTAGCCATTGATTGTT
>CM042138.1:73154808-73169808 GCA_023376005.1 Doryteuthis pealeii | reverse complement strand
GCTACCTTAAGAAACAAGTGTATTTTATCCTCTGCCTCATGATGCAGAGCAGCTAAACAGAGATCAAGCGCTAAGTAAGACGAATACTGCCGATTTTGTTCAGAAGAACTCGTATCCAGCATGTGCTGCTCCTGGTAGTGCCTGATGGCAATCTTCCACTACCAATGGACTGCAGTAACCTTTCCAATTAACTTAGTCTGTAAAATATTACATTATTTCTTGCCTTCAGTTGTTTTCTGTAATTTGGCACCCAGTTTGATTAAAAATGTGAGACATATATTATAATTTTTTTTGTTTTTTTACCACCCTGTATATATATATATATATATATATATATATAATATAATTATATATATGTGGTGTTGTGTGTGTGTGTGTGTGTGTGTCCTTTTTCCTTGAACCGGTTTCGCGTGGTTATTCATCCTCTATTTGCAATCCAAGTCGAATTCGAAATCCTAAAACAAAGCGATTTGTTTTCTTTTCGCGCAAAAGGCATTAATCCATCCGTTCTTCGCCCCAGTTATACGTAAATATTAAAGCAGACTGGGCTCTTTCGCCGTAGTAGGTAACAGGTCATTTACTCCCGCTTAAAATGTACCTGTACGCACCTTGTCATAGTGGAGGAGATGGTAAATATTTTCTTTCTTTCTTTCTTTCTTTCTTTCTTTCTTTCTCAACTTAACTCTTTGTCTACTTTAAGCCGCTTACAGTGGATCTCCTACCACTGCCATACTACCTTAACCCGCCGACTGCGGCTCTCGCACATGTCACTTGTTTACACTGAAAAATCAAAACGTGAACACTCCTGCCATTTTATGTTTTTTTTTCTTTTCTGTAAACCAACACTGAGAATAGTACTTGATCTTTTTGCAAATAGGGAACGCATTGAATGGAATTCTCTACAGACGTTGGACATTTGGTAGACAAATATTTTAAAGAATAAAGATATTTACGGTCCATTCCCTATTGGCCGATAATTTTGAGAGGGAGGTCCTGGTTGCGCGGTGTATGTATTTCTTAATCATCCCCAATTTTTTGAATATATTTACATAATTAGAATTGTATTATTTCTTTTTTTTTCGTAGGACACATCGACCGAAACGTTGTGTATATAAAATTAATGATTGAACAGCTAACCCAATTAATACAAATTTTGAAGCCCAAAATATTCAGACAAAATAACTATAAATTTGTATTATTTGCATTATTCGGATTATTGTCCTCATCTTATTTTTATTTGTACAACGTTTCGGCCGATGTGACCTCCGGCCTTCTCAGCTATTTCTTGTCGAACTTGTGAGCCTTCTCGAATCGGGAAGCTTCTGTTTGAACTCGGAACTTTCTTGTCGTAATCGAAGAGCCATCAGGGAACTTTGAACCCAACCCTTTATTCAATCCACGCGATACAGGAGAAATAGTTCATGAATTTGTATTTTAAAATTTCTCACTCCATCCAATAGTAGCACCAATATTATCATGTACCGCTGTACAATTGGACCCCCACAGACCTCACAAATGTTGCCCGTCAAAACTCACAAAATTCAGTTGATAGTTTAATCATATATACATCATTTTCAAAAGAAATGAGTGAAAGAAGTACATTATTTTTTTTCCTAACAAATTTAGAATAAAAAAAAAAATACTTCAAGTCAATAAGGAAATAGAATATCAAAAAATTATGAAAATAATGTATCAAAACAAATAATGATTAGTTCAGAGTGAAACGTTAGTTTTTTAGTGGACGATATTTATATGAAATTTCTATTGAAGATTTATTTCTTCTCTTTAGTTTTATAGATAGAATCAAAAAAATCTGTAGCTTAAAAATAATTAATTTCTTTGAATATTTTTGTACGTATAAATGTTTTCTGTTTCCACCTTATATTTCCTTTCTTTTTTTCTAATTTTTATTTCGTTCATTCTGTCATTGTTTTCTATACCCTACTTAGTTCTTTATTTCTTTCTTCTTTCTTTCTTCCTCATATTAGTTCATATTTCTGTTTTTTTCTCTCTCTCGAATTCATTCATTCTTCTTGTTCTTTTTTCATTCATAGAGAAGTAATCTCTCTCTAGTTCGTTCCGTTGGTTATTATCTTTTATCTTTCTTTCTTTCAGCTACATTAATATATACCCTGCTTCTCTCTTCTGCTTAGGTTTTTTTTCTTTCTTGCGTTCATTTTTTGTTTCATATTAGTTCATATATATTACTTTTACTACTCTAGGTTAGTTCTTTCTTCCTTTCTTTCTTTCTTTCTGGCAGTCACAATAGTCTGTACCCTGATTGTGTTTTCTGCTTATGTTGTTTGTTTCTTTCTTTTTTTCCTAACCTTATTATTACCTCTAGGTTCTACATTTCTTTCTTTTCTTTCTTTCTTTCTTCTAGCCACATTAATCTATACCCTGTTTCTTTGTTCTGCTTAGGTTCTTTTTTCTTTCTTTCTTTCTTTTTTGATATATATATATATATATATATATATATATATATGTGTGTGTGTGTGTATAGTCATCCACAGACACGTGTTACGACTTATCAAGTCTCTTCAGTGTGGCTAGACATTGTGTGACCTATTACAGCCGGGATTAAAATCCGATTCATTCAGCATCAGTCGGACAGCTTAACCGCTAAGCTATCGTCAGACACAGAATGCGAAGGGGATTATATTTTCTCTTCTCTAGGTTCATTCATTCGTTCATTCCTTCCTTCCTTCCTGTCCTCTTTCTTTCTTTCATCCCTTCCTTCTTTCAGCAACACTAGTCTATACCCTGTTTCTCTCTTCTGCCTAGATTCTTTCTTTCTTCTTCGTTTTATTTCATATCAGTACACACACACACACACATAACACACACAACACACACACACATATATATATATATTATATATGTGGTGTGTGTGTGTGTGTGTGTGGTTCCTTCTTTCTTTCTTTCTTTATCATTTGTTTCCTTCCTTCTTTCAGCAACACTAGTCTATACAACATGTTCTCTCTCTTCTGTTTAGTTCTTTCTTTCTATCTTCGTTTATTTCATATCTGTACACACACACACACATTATATATATATATATATATGTGTTGTGTGTGCGTGCGTGTGTGTGGTGTTCCTTCTTTCTTTCTTCTTTCAACCATATTCTCCTTAAGGTTCCTTCTTTCTTTCTTTCTCTTTCTTTCGTTGTAACTCTACGGATTAGTTTTAATTTTGTTGGTGAAGTTGAAACATTAACAAAAACCGGCCACATTTATTTGTTTGTTAATCAAAACATGATTACTTAGAAATATTTTTTTTCGAATTACTCTTATCCTTTTAGAAGATTAAAGTCAAATAAGTTCACTTGAGTAAATTAATAAGAATACACGGACAAAGAATAAAAATACACACAAACAGAATACTATCTATACACACAGGCACATCACATGCGAACGCACGTATAAACATAATATATCTATTGATAAAACAATATAGAAATAACGTAAAAATACCAAAAAATTAGAATTGTTCACTCCTCCTCCTCTATCACTCTCTCTCCCTTCCCCGCCTCTCTCTCTCTCTCTCTCTCAATCTCTGCTTCTCTCTCTCTCTTTCTCTCTTCTCGTTGCTCGCTCCATGCTATCTACGTAGGTCTGTCTTTTTATTTATTTACAAATCTCTCTCTCTCCTCTCTCTCTCTATCTGTCTGTTTGTCTCTCTGTCTGTCTGTCTGTCTGTGTTTCTGTCTCTGTCTCTCTCTCTCTCTCTCTCTCTGACTCTCTTCTCTCTCTCTATTATATACAATTATATATATGTGTGAATTGTATATATATATATATATTATATATATATATATATATATATATATATGTATGTATTATAGCCTGTATATATACATATATATGAGTGTGCGTATATATATATATATATATTAATATATATTATTATATTATATATATATATATATATATATATATATATATAATTATATATAATATATATAACACATTAACATACAAACATATATTATATATATATATAATATATTTATATAATTTTTTTATATTTTGCTTCACTGTTGAAAAAGCTATCATTCAAATAAAAATAAAAAATTTAACTCACTCGTATTAAAAATATCCCCATTTACTTATGTCTATTTTCTCATAAATCTAATAAAAAAGTCAAACTAAAATTGTTCTTTAGACATTTTGACTGTAAAACTACTTTAGATTTTACAGACATCTTATATATTTTCTGTGATTGTCAACCAGTTTCATAATTAAGCCGAATTCATTCATTAATACATATAATTATATAATTAGTTAAATGCACACTTAAAAATGTATATTTATTGATATAGAGCTATTATAAGTATTAATAAATAGATAACATATCTATTAATAATTAATACTTGAATAAGTTATTTAAATAAGTTATTAATGAAATACGTATTAATAGTATAAATAATTATTAATAATAAATGAGTATTAATAAGTATAAATGAGGATAGATAGTATGTTGATGAAATAGATAAATAGAATATAATACAGAATTAAAAGAAAATAGATACAACCCATTCCCATGATGCAAAATAAAAGAAACGGAAAGATGTTTTGGTTAATCTGCCCAAATGTTATGACCCACTTCCGAATATCTCTCTCTCTCTCTCTCTCTCTCTCTCTCTCTCTCTCTCTCTCTCTCTCTCTCTCTCTCCTCTCTCTCTCTACTCCTATCTTATATATCTATTCTGTCTCTCTCCCTCTGTCTGTCTGTATGTCTCTGTCTCTGTCTCTCTCTGTCTCTGTCTCTGTCTCTGTCTCTGTCTCTCTCTCTCTCTCTCTCCTCTCTCTCTCTCTCCTCTCTTCACTCTCTCTTTCTCCTCTCTCTCTACCAGTTCCTATTGGCCAGCGCCCCTGGGAGGTACACTGTGCAGCAATCAGAATATCTCTCTCTCTCTCTCATCTTCTCTCTCTCTCTCTCTCTCTCTCTCTCTTTCCTCTCTCTGACTTCAGCAACGCTAGCAGTCTTTCATGCTTTCAAGAGTTCAAAAATGAAGTAATCAAATAAATACATAACTTTTGATATTTGGCTCTATTCTTAACTCAGTGGCTGGCTGAATTGAGCTCAACCAATCTTATGGATATTATCCAATCTTATTTTTGCTCCAAATACTGACAAAGAAAGGATACTACAAGACGTATAAGAAAGACTTTAACAACGTACATTTCCCATAAAAATCATCAAAAAGGAATAAACAATCCGTAGTAAAACCAAATGTTTTGTTGCTAATTTTATTTATCAATTGTTTTTGTTTATATTTACCAACCCCTCCACAGGAGAAGGACGTGACACGAGGTCAATTTCATAAGAAGAGTTTTAACAGGTTTGAATTTGGAGTTTTCCTTCTCCAAAACTGGTTGCCTTACAAAATTTAAAAATCCCAGTCAACCCTACTTTTTACCCATATCAGTTTGGTTGGTTGGTTGGCTGGTTGGATTTTACGGCATAGCAACCCTTTGGCATATTTTATGTTGAACATCTTTTGTTTTATTTATTCTTGATGGGTATTCAATTTTTCCAAACATATTTTTCTATCTAACTCATAGCTTTGTCCCTAACAGGTACTACCAATCCGGGTCAGAGTTGACCTGGGATCAATAGTGATGACGGGGTTCTCCACATTCCCCAGAACTCCAAAACTGGTACCTCACCATCATATAGTTTAACGTCATGCACAGGACACCCCATAGCTGGAAAGAAAATAGTTGAATTCCTGCAATTCCTATAGGTGGTAGTGCTATTTGAAAATGCAAACAGTCTCGTCCAAGATTTGAACTCGTCTCACTGTATCCATTCCCTACGACGGTGACCATTACACCACTCACCTCCATGTTTTATGTGGTGTTACGTTTTTAAGGGCCATTCTATTAGAATCCATGAGAAAAAACAATAAAATCGATAACGTACATTTTCATCAAAATACGTAGACTTATAATGGCTGAAAAATGGCGTTTGGGGTTACATTTGAAGCCCCATATCTCCTCCAATTCTCAAGCGAACTCAACCATCTTTTACTATGTGATAATCCTCATCGAACTCTATCAGAAAATCATATTGGTTTGGCACTTTATTTGTACACGAAATTGGCCATTTTGCCCACTCTCAGGGGGAATTTTCAGGTCTCAAAAGTCAGCCAAAACTCCGAATTGAGCACTTTTTTCACCATCAGTAAATTCAAGGCTTTATAATCCATGAGAAAAAACAATAAAATCGATAACGTACATTTTCATCAACATACGTAGACTTATAATGGCTGAAAAATGGCATTTTGGGGGCACCTCTGAAGCCCAATATCTCCCCCAATTCTCAAGCGAACTCAACCATCTTTTACTATATGATACTCCTCATTCCTTGGCCTCATAGCAGAAGCGCTTATCTGGTGGAATTGGATCCTTGATAAAGAGTCCCTCGATAAGGAATCCTGTTGGTTACTAAAGTATTCTCAGTTACTGGTGATCGTATAAGTCATTCGAGAGTATTGGTACAGATCCGGCAATCCTATGTGTGTCCGTCCGCAAAGAGTGCAGTTTTAATTATGACCAATGTGGGTTTTTTAAGTATTCTATCAGGCCAGTAGTATTGTTAGTGATTGGATACAAGAGTCAATCCCGTGACCATGGCTAGTCTATAAATATTTAGAGCACATCCTATATCAAAATAATCCCAACATGTGGAAAGACGAACACGCACCTACTGTATATTTCAGCTGAAACCATCATACGTTAGAACCCATATCATTGAACAATAACTCCTATAAACTATGTATTTACTAACTCTTTTCCACGAGCAGAATGTGACATATGGCCAAATTTTAGAGTCACTTTAACAAGTTTGAATTCAAAGTTTTCTTTCACCTAGACCAATTGCCAAACCAAAGTTAATCACCCCAGTTTAGCGTACAATTTATCCACAGCTTGTATATTTTCCAAGGATATTAACAAATTAGAAGAAGAAAAAGCAAAAGAAGAAGAAGGGGGACAACAACAACAAAAAAAGAAGAAAGAAAAAAGAAGGAAAGTAAGAAACAAACAATGACAAATAAATAAACTATAATACATATCAACCTATTCGTAACTACAAATAGAAGAAGAAGAACAACAACAACAACAACAACAACAACGAAAACAAGATTAACGACAACAACAATAAGAAAGAAAGAAAGAAAGGAAGAATGAAAGGGAAAATGACAATTAAACGAACTATAATAAATATCAACTTATTAGTCGCTACGGATTGACTTTGATGACTTCCACCTTCTGCTGCCATCGATGATTCAGATGAATGAATTGAAGCTTACAAAGAAATTAAAACGATTGTTTAAGTCTAGCAAAGTAGATTGAAAAGAGATAAGTACGCTCCAGTTACCATTCGAGTCGATAAAAAGACGCAAAGTGGAACAAAATACTACGATGTTCTTAGCTGGTCTTTCCGACTCTGACTCGTTGTGGCAAACACATGCTTAGCCATTTGTAAACATTTTTTTTTTACTAAAATATGTTTATTTTCATACACATCATAAGTAAAAGTAAAGTCGTCGGAGCGGCCTAATGTCGGTATCAGATGCTATATAGAGCACCTGGATTCTTGGCTAAAAAGGCAGAGAATCACCTTCAGGAGAACCATCATATTTATGCAAGATAATACTCCTTTGCATTCAGCGCATAAAACTACGGAGTACCGGCAAAAATTAGGCTTCTGTGGACCTCGGAAGATGAACTGGCCGGCCAATTCTCCAGACTTAAAACCAATTAAAAACTTGTGGAGCATTCTGAAGCGACATGTTTATGAACATGGACGCCAATTTAGAAGCAAAGACGACTTGTGACAGGAAATAGTCAACGTATCACGTGGAATTACATCAAAGGAGATCCAGAAATTGATATGTTCGATGTCCTTGTCCGATTACTGTTGACAGGCTTTCTGAAGACTAGTGAATCTATAATTCACAACGGCTTTGCATTCCAGGTTTTAGAAAAACAACATAGTCACCATTAACAGGCGGAATTATGCGGTGTAGTCTCGTTGTCTCTCGTTTGTGGCGTGATGCAAATTCCCGCGGTATAAAAATGGTCATAAAATGGTTACACAATATTGAGCAACATATTATATATATATATATATTGAACTAGTTTGTTTTTTTTTACCTCGATTGGTTGGTTGATTGGATTTTACGGCATGTCAACACCTGTTGGGTTATTTTATGCCGAAGACGTTTTTAATTTATTCATTCTTATTGAGTATTCACTTTTTTCCTAACTGGCACTTCAGTTTATTTCAATGGGGAAAATTGATTTGATATACGAGAAAATTGAGTTACCAGCGGAATAAATTAAATCTTTATGTGAAGATACCATGGTATAATGGCATTTCCGTTTATTTTAATGTATAAATCGGTTTGGTTGGTTGATTGGATGGATTATACGGACTGTCAACCATTGTTGGGTTATTTCATGCCGAAAATGTTTCATTTTATTCATTCTCGTTGGATATTCATTTTTAAACTGATTTTTTTTAAATCTATTTAACCAATAGATTAGACCCTAATAGGTACTATTTTATGCTTTTTGTTTTATTCATTCCAGTTGGATATTCAATTTTTTGTATTTAAACTCGATTTATTTGGCTATTTTTTAAACTCATTTTTTCTATTTGACCCTAGATGGGAGACTAGCAGGTACTACCGATCCGAATCAGTGTGGACCTGGTATTAATGACAGTGAAGTGTTACTTCACACTCCACAGAGCACCAGAATTTGAAATTCAATTAGAATGCAGATTATCATCATACTCAGGACACTAAGACACACAACCAATACGTATGATAAAAAGGTTTGGGAGTTTGCCAGATTGGGACAGTCATATTGAAAAATTGATGAAGACAAGCAAATACCAATGTTCAATAAAAATACACATCCTATTTCTATCAGAGAGGGTATTAAATCATTAGTTTACGCTCATGTTTCATAAGAAAAGCTGAAAAAAAAATATGATAATACTATGAATAAGTGATATATAAAAACATAATGAAAAATGATTAAAAAATGAAACAAATTAAATAAGGATAAAACATTATCAAAAGCAAATAAAAAAACAAATAAAAGAAAGAAATGCTAACAAGAAGAATAAGGAAAAAATGAACAATTACAAACAAGCATATATAAAGAATAAAATATGATAAAACAAATATATCGAATAATAATTCTTATTAATCTATATATAAATATAAATAAGTGATTTATTTCTAACGTTTTAAATTCCGGGCAATTACGGGTATCTCTCTTAGTTTACAATATCTTTTCCGTTCAAATACAGCAATGGAAAACGTCATTACGTTTGAAATTATAAACATGCAGACAGCCACATACAAAGAAGATAGATAGATATTTCTAAAGTTATCTAATTAATTGATATATTCCCACTTGTACTGTCTCGGCAAGGGTAATAATAGAAGTGTCAGCATTGAGCTGCCTTGTTAAGATATTTATTTCATTACGAGAAAAACCATACATGTAAACATCAGCCTTAAAATTGGAAGAAAGTTGTTTTCCACTTTTGTTTTCGGTGAAAGGTGTTTTCTTTATTAAAAAATGAAATCTCATGCGGGCCATTCAGAAAGTACCCCGGATCGCCTGTAATCTGTAAACTGCCATTTATTCAGTTAATATCACTGAATTAACGGCAGCTTATGGTTTACGGGCGATCCGGAGTACTTTCTGAATGGCCAGCATGAGATTTAATTTTTTTTAATAAAGAAAACACCTTTTCACCGAAAACAAAAGTGGAAAACAACTTTCTTCCAATTTTAAGGCTGATGTTTACACGTATGGTTTCCTGTAATTAAATTGGTTGAGGTACCTTAAACATAAAACTACCTTGAATTAACTTGCAACCATGATGAGTCATATCTCATGTGGTCCACTTCTCAAAAACGGTTGCCCATGCCTGATTTAAGTAAATAATCAATGTATTTAAATTCAATCTTATTTTATGTCTTTACAGACTATAATTAGCTCTTTCCAGACATGCTAATCTTCTCGAAAAAATCAAGCAAGGAATCATGTGGGAGGAACATCTGTGGGACGCTCATCAAACACTAGGAGTTGTTAGAATCGGAGTAGAATCTAACGCTAAAGAATCCTATGTGAGTCAATAGAAGTGAGCTGAGATATTAAGGGTTTGTAGGGCACACAGACGTACATTCTTTTCTCTCTATCTCTCTCTCTCTCTCTCTCTTCTCTCTCTCTATATATATATATATATATATATATATATATAATATATATAATATATATATATATATATATATATATATATTGGGAGACTATGTGCTTTTTAATTTTAGTCAGACCTAATTTTTGAAAGTTAATTCATTTATGTTTAATTAGGCGGGATTTTAACTAATTAAATGTGAGGCTAAACAAATCGAGAAAAATCAATCTCTGAATATGTATTTCGACCTATTAGGTCTCATCAGCAGAGCTATAGATACGAGGACCGCCTAGCGTGTGACTCGATGATGAGACCTAATAGGTCGAAATATATATTCAGAGATTGATTTTTCTCGATTTGTTTAGCCTCACATTTAAGTAGTTAAAATCCCGCCTAATTAAACATAAATGAATTAACTTTCAAAAATAAAGTCTGACTAAAATTAAAAAGCACATATTCTCCCAAATATACTGTCGGCTGAAAATAGCTAAAAGTTGTTTATATATATATATATATATATATGTGTGTATATATATATATATATATATACTAGACAAAACGTGACCCGTTGGGTCACCCATTAAGCTCTCTCTAGATTATTAGGGAAAAGAGTTGCATCTGGCAAAATATCATCTGCTTTTCATTTTTAAAAACGAACTAAAATTTATTAAATTGATTACTTAAGGTCAAATTTTTGTCTAAGTCGAAAAGTAGTAACATAATAAGCATCAGTAAAAAAGCAAAATAATATTACACATATAATTTATTTTTGATATATTTAAAACGTTTTTTTCGTCCATTTGGATCAAGATGCCTGCCAAGAGGCTACTTAAAATCCGTTTTTTAAAAATAAATTGTAACTTTTGCAATTGAAAAAATTCACACTGGATTGTCCAATTGAACACATATCCTAATAGATAAAGGCGTTAGATTAAGACAGTTCTAAATGCCAGTTATCTCTAGACTGCAGGTTCAATCCTGGTCAGGGACAGCAGTAACATAGAATAATAATTAACACAGCTTAACACCTGTACCCCAGCTATGGTTAGTGGAATGAGAACAGGATACCCCCGTGAACCTAATAAAGGGTTGGGTTCAAAGTTCCATGATGGCTCCCAATTACAAGATGGTTCCCGAGTCCGACAAGAAATACCTGAAGAAGGCCGGAGGGCACATCAGCCGAAACTTTGTACAGATAACAATGAAGACGAGAACAATAGTCTGAATAATACAAATAATGGTAATCTTTGCGGTGTTCCGTCCTGGCTTCCTGCATCCGAAGCGGTATCACTTGAAAAAAAAAAAAAAAAAAAAGAACCAACTTAGGGAATTTTCCACTGAAAACCCCCCTAAGCCTAAACCCCCTAGTTAAAATTAACTGTTTTATTACAAAGTTCTGTTTTTTCTGGGTCACCCTGTATACAGGGTGACTCAGAAAAAACAGAGCCCAAATTATTTATTTATTTTCCATTAAACTAAACTTAAACCCCAACCCCAAATCCTAAACCCTAAACCCGAGTTGTTTTTGTTTTTCACGCCGCTTCCGCTACGGACTTCAATCGTAGCTGGTTGTTTTTTTTTTTTTTTTTTCAGCAGTCACCGGCAAGCATGTTTTGAGGCAAGAGGCCATGTCGAAACTCTGCAAAGATTACAATTATTTGTATTATTCAGACTGTAATATCGGAGTGGTATATTTTTTGATTGTTTACTATTTTCTGCATAAATAAAAAGACTAAAGACAGAGTTCTTTTTTTAAAGCCATACGTAATTAAAAACAACCTTAATCCCCTAAAACCGTAACCCAATTCGCAAAATGTTAATTCATAGACTGTAGTTAAACTGTCATTGGGTACCAGCAAAAAATTTTCCGTTTTAATTTTCCAACCTAAGTCAGAAGTCAGTCCTACATTCTATGAATTAACATTTTGCGAATTGGGTTACAGTTTTAGGGATTAAGGTTGTTTTTAATTACGTATTGCTTTAAAAAATAAACAACAACAAAAACACAAATTACTATACATTTAATTAACCATTGAAATTAGTTATTGAATCTCTTATTGAAACAGTTGTTTGTGTTAATATAGCAATGTATAATTTCAATTAAACTTAGTTTAAAAAATATTTTCAACATTAAATGTATAGTAATTTGTGTTTTTTGTTTATTTTTTAAGCAATACGTAATTAAAAACAACCTTAATGCCCTAAAACCGTAACCAAATTCGCAAAATGTTAATTCATAGACTGCAGTTAAACTGTGGTTTGTGTACCAGCAATAAACTTTCCGTTTTAATTTTACCGACCTAAATCCAAAGTCAGTCTAGTTTGTTTTAGTTTTAACTAAAACAAACTTTTAAGCCCGAAGAAAACTACCCCCACGGTAGTCAATGTTTGCTCATTTGAATTCCATAATATTTAAATATATAACTATTTTTTTTACCCAACATGAAATATTTTTTAAAGTAAGTTTAATACTCTATGAATTAATAATTAAAGTAATTTAAAAAAAATCTATTTTAAAGCATGATTTCAATTTCGTAAAATTTACGCTCAACTAAAATTGAAATCATGCCGTAAAAAGATTATTTTGTTTTGTTTCTCTGTGGTCTGGAGAAAGGGAGGGACGAATCTACCTAGAGTTCTCCTAACTCTAGGTAGATTCGCCCCTCCCTTTCTCCAGACCAGGCTGCTTGCCTGTAAAAAATCAGCAGGCACTCCTACTCTCTATAACTCGACTACTCATAATAACTCTCCCCTCACCTTAACTCTATATAGAGGGAGAGTGCAAGGCAGCCAGGTCTGATTTAGACAGGGATTGGTCGGTCGTTGACTTAATTGCTAATTACGGCTAATTAAAACCAATTAAACTGATTTTTTTTTCATACACTTTGTAGTGCTAACACCAAGGAATATCTGAGTATAAATATTGTGTCCATAACATAAATAGAAAAAAATCCTTTAGCTTGAGAAGGTTGATAAACTCAGCTTTAGTATAATAATAGATATATATATTTATCTATCTATCTATCTAACTCTAACTAGACTAGATTATAATTGGTATAAAAGGAGATGCTAAAATCGTGACTATAAGACCCTTCATTGAATCCATGTAGACCAGGGTCTAAAATACCCGTCCATGTAGACCAGGGGTAAAAAAAACTACGGATCCCGCTCGCGAAATCATTTTATCAGGCCCGTCGAATGGACTTGAATTTGTTTGTTAAAACGTACGAAACTCGAGACGTTCTGATACGATTTAAATTTAAATATCATGTTAAGCTTACTAAATCTTCATGGGCTTGACTACTGTACGTAGGTTACAAA
This sequence comes from Doryteuthis pealeii, assembly GCA_023376005.1. Lineage (NCBI taxonomy): Eukaryota > Metazoa > Mollusca > Cephalopoda > Myopsida > Loliginidae > Doryteuthis > Doryteuthis pealeii. The sequence goes on along the minus strand of CM042138.1, from coordinate 73,156,257 downwards.
ATTTCGTGTGTATGAGCATTTCTCTTGATACTTACGCGATCCCGAATTTTCACTTGTTACGACTGCTTGAAAAACACGCGTAATTATCAAAGAGCTACTGTGAAGCAACAAATAGGTCAACAGTTATTTTCGGAAAGGTCAAATCCTATATTTCTAATATATATGAAATTAATAAAATATTAATTTATCAGAATGTTTAATTTGAAGCGATCACAATAATAATCTAGCCCGCGCTCCTTATTTTTTTAATTATCCATCCCACCGTGAAAAAGTTTGCTGATCCCTGATGTCGACCAATACAATGATTTTCGGTTTAAAAGACCATTGCTTATTAGGACCTGGAGCAATACGTCCAAGTAGAAAAATACAATCGATTCCGTTTCGTAGAACCATTGCTTAATTCATCATTGCGACTGAGGAGGTGACCTAAGGTAATTATATACTAGAGTTACGCATATTATTTTAATTTTTTAATGGGGTCAGTCGGTTGACTTTAGAAGAGAAGTTGATATTTAGAGTGTGGGTCATATGTGTTGTCAAACGTGTATCAGATGACCAGGGATATTTTTTGCTTTAAAATATTTTAGAGAAAAGTCCTTAAAGATTTTTGTTGAGATAAATGTATTTGAGTATTTAGAAGTTAAAACATTATACAGAAATGTAAATATTTATGTTGACCATACACATTATAGTAACTTTCAGTGATTTGATTCATTTTTTTTAACATATTTAAGTTAATTTCAAAAATTTACCTTTCTGCTATTTACTATAAGTTGACACTTTCTAAATGGTTTGAGGAGGAAAAAACTAAAGAAATATGGATAAATTGTTGATAGTGGAAGATATACATCTGGAATTTAATTATACAAGCTGCCTAGAGCCAAGCTCATCCCTTTTTAAACAACCCAACACACAAATGTGCTAGATTATAATAATAGGGTGAGCGATTAGACTGCATATGTGAATCTTAATATTGATAACCCTTGACCTGAGGTGTGAGTATGCTTATACATTATACAACTTGGGTTAGAATTTGTTTATTTTGATATATATATATATATATATATATATATATATATATATATATATATATATATATATATAATGTTGTCTGTCAACTCGTGTGTGAGTAAGATCATTTCCTGTTATTTTTTTCTCATAGCTGAGTGCCAGTATTATTTGACACGGTATCCTTGTGTTTTCTCAGATGGCTCACCAGGCCAGCCCTGCAGAGACATACTCCTCCACATAAACTTCATATTGGATTTCTCCACTAAATGTTGCTGGACTGAAAATTACCCTTTCTAATATTTTAATGTGGAGAATATACATTTGCCATTGTAATAACTGGTTGCTGCTTGGGAGGAATGAATCCCAGCTGAATCATCTGAGAAAGAGTGTCTGATGTTGAATGTTTCAAACCACTGATGACCTTAGACATGAGATTCG
>CM042138.1:73099808-73149808 GCA_023376005.1 Doryteuthis pealeii | reverse complement strand
TTTATGGGTATCATCTAACGAAGAAAAGGCTAAGTGAGAAAGAAACACGGCTTTGACTCCTTTAGGCAGTATAATGCGTAAAGCACTATATGGCAACTACTGCTGTACTTTATTCGATTGATTTCTTTGCTTTTTTGCAAGAATTAACGTACAGCTACACCCTCATTTCTACAACCCCCCCTTTCACGGAGTTGACGACATTACCTGACTTTTTACGCCCCACACGCAATACCAAAAACATGAAACATCTCGCCTTCATGACCAGAGAGGATTTCTTCAATAGAACAAAAAAAGTCATGCGACTCTTCTTCCTCACATCTACACACTGTATCTTATACAGAAGAATCCAGTTCGTGTGCAGTATTTTGACACTCTTCTCATACGAGGAATTCTATCAATTCAGTAGGCACAATATTTACTCTGTCGTTAATTGTTTTATTGTCGAAGTTTCTTCCGGACATACATATACACACAACTGCCCTTTATATATGTACTAGAAGTGGCTACACAGCGTCGCCAGGGTAGAGAGGGGGGAAAAGTTAGTATCGCAGATCCATTATTACTGAATAAATAGTTGGATCATCGCAGGATACCCCATTAAAATCTCTATTTAAGGAAGACCTTGCATTGATCCGGTTAGGTAAGGTGTCAGATGAAAAAGTGCACAGACCTTTTGAAAAGAAAAATTAATGTATCCTATCTAAAATATTAAATGCAAAAAAAAGAGAGAAAAATTCCATGTTGTTACTATTTGAATTTTACTTTTTAATTATCTTTACGAATATAAATCAAATCTTCACTATTTTTCATCAAAAACAAATCCCTGGTGATATTTAATGTGTATATATATTTACTTTGTCGTTAATTGTTTTATTTTCGAAGTTTCCTCCGGACATACACATAGACACATTATTTTTGTGGCTGATCAAAAAGAGCGTTCGTCGACAAGATTGGATCGCTGCTGATGGTCATCTGCTATTCGACTAAAAAGAAAATGAAACAGTCAATGGGGAACTGATATGGTTTCATCAGCACTAAGTCTGCAGTTTTAACCTATAAGAGATATTTTAATTGGTTTGAATTACCGCGTATACCGGTGCATACATACGAGTGTGAGTTAAAAAGTAATGCCATTTTATTTATTTAATGTGAAGTTGTTTTTTTATAAAACTAAGGCCTACATTGAGACCCTAGCGAGGGTCAGAGCAGAATTCCTTCTGCATGACAATGCTCGACCACATACAAGCACCAGGATAAGGGGGGATATCACCTCATTCGGTGGACAACTTTACCGCAACCTCCATACTCACCAGATTTAGTGCCTTTAGACTATCATCTCTTCGGCCCCATGAAAGAGAGTTTGAGAGGCAACATTATTCCAGTGACGAGGAAGTGAAATCTGTAGGGAAGAACGTGCTCAAAGAATTTTACGGTGCAAGGATACATTCGATCGTGGAACATTGCTATTGTGAGAAACTCCTATAACTCCTATCTACTCTCTCTCTCTCTCTCTCTCTCTCTCTCTCTCTATATATATATATATATATATATATATATATATATATATATATATATTAAGTCTTTAACACACACACACATTCTCTCTCTCTCTCTCTCTCTCTCTCTCTCTCTCTCTCTCTCTCTCTCTCTCTCTCTCTCTCTTAATTCTAATCATATCCTCTCACTCTCTTTTCTCTTTCATTATATGTATATATACTCACTATCATTTTCTATCTATCTCTCTCCTTCTCTCTCTCTCACTCTCTCTCTCTCTCTCTCTCTCTCTATATATATATATATATATATATATATATATATATATATATATATACATATATATATATATATATATATATATATATATACCTGGAACAAAGCACCGAGCTCTGATTAAGGATGACCTGTATTATTACAGCTGAACCCAACATGGAATTATCCTTATCACCAAACACACACACACACACACACACATATATATATATATATGTATAACCAACTCCTCCGCCGTGGGCAGTATGTAACACAAGTTCAATTTTTGGCTGTTTTTTATATTTTCACAATAATACCCAAGTGTTTTATAATGATATATGTCTCTATGTCTGTGACTGTCTTTTTCTGTTTCTATCTATCTCTCTCTCTCTCTCTCTCTCTCTCTCTCTCTCTCTCTCTCTCTCTTCTCTCTCTCTCTCTCTCTCTCTATATATATATATATTATATATATATATATATATATATAATATATATGTGTGTGTGTGTGTGTTGTGTGTGTGTGTGTGCAACTACCAGTCTCACTCTTCATATTAATGTCTCCCTCCTCTCCCCCTTAAGTTCGTCTCTTCACTTTCTCACTCCTTTCTCTTCCCACCTCTGTCTCTGTCTGTCTGTCTGTCTGTCTGTCTCTCTCTCTCTCTATATATATATATACTCTCGCTATGTATATAACTCCCATCTCCTCTCTCTCTCTCCCTCTCTCTCCCTCTCTCTCTCTTAATTCTATCCATATCCTCTCACTCTCTTTCTCTTTCACTATATATATATACTCACTCTCACTACCTATCTCCCCCCTCTCTCTATATATATATATATATATCCTCACTCTGTCTGTCTGTCTGTCTGTCTGTCTGTCTGTCTCTCTCTCTCTCTCTCCCTCTCTCTCTCTTAATTCTATCCATATCCTCTCACTCTCTTTCTCTTTCACTATATATATATATACTCACTCTCACTATCTATCTCCCCCTCTCTCTCTCTCTCTCTCTCTCTCTCTATATATATATATATATATATATATATATATATCCTCAATCTGTCTGTCTGTCTGTCTGTCTGTCTGTCTCTCTCTCTCTCTCTCTCTCTCTCTTATCTCTCTCTCTTTGCATGTATGTGTGCCTTGTCACAAGCAGAAATTATTTTAAACAGACTTTTTGCCAATAATCCATTTACAATATTTTATAGAATTTTATATACGGTGACGCAAAGGTGATTTATATCTTTTAAATAAGATAAACTTTTGAATGAAAAAAAAAGGGAAATAAATTTATTTAATTATATTTTGACCCTTGGAAATTACATTGAACTCACAGTGGAATATGATATTTTAGAAATAAAATAGTTTAGAAATAAAAGAAAAAATAAGTTATTCATTTATTTATAAATTGTGACTTTTGCACCACAAAATATAGAAAGATTTTTCTAAACAGTCTGTTCTTTAATTCATTTAAAGTATTTTATATAAATTATTTTTTATAGGGTGGCGAAAAAATCATTTGCATTAAATAAAACCACAAAAATAATAAACACAATTAAAAAAGTATTTATCTTGTTTTACAAGATAAATACTTTTTTAATTGTGTTTATTATTTTCTAATGAAAATAATTTGAACTAATTATGGAATATAATTAATTACGAGTTTAATTCGTCTCACACGTAACTCCCCATTGAAATGAAATAAAATGCTATTAAAATGCTATTAACTCGTTCCAGTCTACACTCCTCAAAAAACCCTAGTTTTTGTTATGATTTAGCCACATCTCAACTATCGATGGCAAACTCCTAAACTCGGTAGAACAATTTAGATACTTAGGCAGTAACATCTCCTCCACAGAAAACGATGTTAGTGCACGTATAGGAAAGGTATGGTCCGCTATAAATAAATTATCGGTCATATGGAAATCCAATCTCACAGACAAGTTAAAGAGACAGTTCTTCCAGGCCGTTGTCGTGTCAGTACTGCTGTATGGCTGCAGCACCTGAACCCTAACGAAGCGACTAGATGGGAGCTGCACAAGAATGCTGCGTGTGATCCTGAACAAGACGTGGAAACAACACCCCACGAGAAAACAGCTATACGGCCACCTGCCACATATCACCTAAACCATCCGAGTAAGACGGACAAGACAGTTGAGACACTGCTGGAGAAGCAAGAACGAACTCATAAGCGACGTCCTCCTGTGGAAGCAAGCACATGGGAACGCCAGTGTGGGCCGACCAACAAAGACGTACATTGACCAGCTCTGTGCGGATACAGGATGCTGCATAGAGGACCTCCCGAGAATAATGAGCGATAGGGACGGATGGAGAGAGATTGTCATGGATATCCGTGCTAACAGCGTGACATGATGATGATATAAAAACATAATAAAGTGAAATATAAATGATTATGAACTGTAATGTCTTTTAATCTTTTATGAATATTTTTCTTTGGTGAAATAGATTTGGAAAGTTAAACGGTTTTAGTAAAATCATTAACATAAGCTTAACAACCAGCCAACCATCCAACCTATGCGATTTTCAAACTAAGATAAAACACTTTAATATTTAGTTAGCTGGTTGGCTGGACCTATTCCATGAGTGCAATAGGGTTGGGGCAATCATATAGGTGCTAGAACTTGACATTACTAGCCCATTGATCGGAGAAGACTATCCGACCGCCCGTCTAGACTAAGTAAGTGCAGGAGTGGGTATTGCATGTCATGGACTGCTCGGCCAAAAGGATTGCCCCCTTTAGCATCACAAGTTACCAACCACGGCCAAGAGGTGGCATATTGGAGGAATTTTATCCATAAGTAGAGGTGCAGTTGTTTTTTTTCTATAGCCACAGTAGACAAGGCGGATGAATAACAGTATTTACCAACCTCTCTGTATGTGCAGGATATGACACAAGTTCTATTTTTAAGAAGTTTTTAACGAGTGCGAGTTTTCCTTCTCCTATACTGATTGCAAAACTAAGATTAAAAGGTTCTGTCCTTCCTGCTATTTACCCACAGCAGGGGGGGAGAATAGAATGGATGCATACCTTTTCCGAGGGTAATAGCGCTATGTGAAATGCAAACAAACTCGTTCCAGATTTCAACGCGTGTCCCCGAGCCCATTTCATACGACGATAAGCATTACACGGCGGGTGCGTAAAATATTCCCTGTATGTGTGTGTGTGTGTGTGTGTGTGTGTGTGTGTGAGAGAGAGAGAGAGAGAGAGAGTTTTCTGCGAGTATATGTGGGTCTATGAGAGTTTGTGTTTCTATTTCGTTTACTGTGTATTCAGCGTCTATTTTCTTAAAGAAAACGCACGGAACTTTTTGAGATATATATATATATATATATATATATATATATATATATATATATACATTGTTCAAAATCTTATACCATTGTATTGAATAGTACCTTATTATATATCAACTATAAATAGCAATGCATATGACGTATATTACGATCTTAGTTATTAATTTAAACTTTACTCACACACACACACACACACACACACACACATATATATATATATATATATATATATCCTTCAATTCCAATATTTTCAATTTCTTGCTCTTCCTCTCTCACTCTCTGTTCTACTTAATCAGTACCCCCCCCCTCTCTCTCTCTCTCTCTCTCTCTCTCTCTCTCTCTCTCCTGTAATGTGTATGTCTTTTGTTCTTTCTATTTTTTTCTGTTTATTGAAAAATCTGATTATATATATATATATATATATATATATATATATATTACAAACTTTCATCAACTAACCATTGTAACCATTGTCACCGGTAAGTCACTTTTTCCACAAATAACACACAAACACACACACACACACACACACACACACACACATATATATATATATATATATATATATATATATATATAATTCCATTTTTCTATAAGTAATGTCGGAAATGTTATAGCAATAGATTGAATGATATCTTCTTATCATAGCGCGACTATAAATTGACACTGCATATTACGCATTATTACAGTTTTAGTTACTAATTCAATCTTTCTAAAAGTGAACATGTCTATGGAGCAACAAAGAAATGCGTCGTTATCAAGATATAGAAAAGGCGCTAATGGCACAAAGGTTACTTGAAATATCCCTGTTGTTCATGGCAGAGATTCTTTAAACAGCTGACTTTGCCGGCAGATGATTTCAGCTGAAGAGAGGGCGCCACCAAGCGGACGTCATGTTAATTTAAACGACGATATGCTTTTTTGTCTAACCTCGATTGAAATAGCAATGTTTTGTATCAGCGAACGCCTTATGTTGAAATAATCTGATGTGTATTAATGTAAGTAATATCTGAGTATGTATTTTTCAGTATGTGTTTTTTTTGCGTGGCTTTATATACAAACTCCGTCATATATCTGTGTGTTTAGACAAGGTGTAATAAAAAAAAACATCGAGATGCGAAAGCGTTGAAGATTTGAAATTTAATGACGTGTGGCCAATTAAATCAATTATCTGATAAAGGGATGTCTAGACGTCTAGACGTGTCAGTTTTAATTCTTTGTTTAATTATTTATATATTTTCACATCTAGTCTAAATTTGATAATTATTTTCTTTTTTGTGAAACAGCAAGTTTTTTTACTCACCGCTTTATAATCCAACGTCACTAGTTTAACGTTGAAAAACCGGATCACCAATCCACAGGGGACGAAGCCTTGTCGAACACCAACAAAACTGCAACGCCGGTCAACATGGGACAAATTCTTGTCCACCACAATGAAAATCGCTTTCAAACACACCGTCTCTCGTATCCGTAAACGTAATCAATCAACTCAATACTTTTAATAAAATATGCGTTTGGGTAAATCCATGTCAAATCATCCAGGCCATTTCACCCACCCTATTCAATAATTCTGAAATTTGGTCCAGCTGTGAATTTTGAGAAAGTTAGACAGCCCCAATTTTGAGATTCCAATTCCAAAAATTAGCGGAGTTTTGTCGATTTTTAGCTCTCCAAATTTGAAAAGGGTGGCGAAAAATGGTGATTTTTGTAACCTATTTTTATCTGTAAAATGAGTTCTATGTGAAATAATAATATAAAAAAATTGTCATAGATGAAGAGCCAACTTGGGATATTGGTCTTGCTATGAAAATCAGAAATCGTCAATAGCTTAAAATCAGTTGAGTTTAAACTTTTTGATAGCATGTTTGAAACTCTTAGGCAAAAATGCTTTTGTAAACCAATTCTTAGGAGTATGGGATCCCTAGAACTCATTTTACAGACAAAAATAGATTACAAAAAGTCGCCATTTTTCGCCCCCCCCCTCAAATTTGGAGAGATAAAAATCGACATGACTCCGCCAAATTTTGGAATTGGAAGCCAAATTTTTGGGATTATCTAACTTTAACATAGTCCATAGATGTAGAAAATATCAGAAAGATTGAAGAGGGTGGGTGACCATTTTATTTTTCAGACGGATTGACATGGAATTACCCGTTTCATAACATATGCTTCTCTGTATACCTCAAGCATTTCTTGTAAATTCCACTTAGTTTACACTTCTAAGCCACCAAAAATATGATGACAGACCTCTCTTTAAGCCTGGAACATTCTCTTTGATTTGCCACCATTTGAAATAGCCTCATAACAAATATTTTTGCGGGATTACGATACTGTTTGCTATAAACTAACTTTACATTTAGGAAAAAGAATCTGAAAAATAATTTGTTTTCGTTTTATCCTAAACCTCTCGCTTATGTATTGAGTGACCCTTGTATGGAAAATGGGCGAATTCTCGTAATGTCATGAAAGAAACTTTTGAAATTTCAAAATATGTTTTCCTGATGATGACTTTAAATAGATCTTATCTATTTGCTTCCACGCGTGAACAAAATTGATGACACATGAACATTAAGAAGCGTGCTTAGTATTACGGTTATCGTCGTAGGAAATTGAATCCATGGCCTGAGTTCAAATTCTGGACGAAACTATTTGTTTTTCCCTCCACGTAAATATCCTTGAGAAAGATATTATCAATTTCCCCGGGGGGAAGATTGGGTTCTCTAGTCTTGGTAAAGCAACCAATCTTGGAAAAGGAAAACTCTGAATTCAACTCCACAGTACTTCGCTTAAAAATTGACCTTGTGTCACATCCTGCTCGTGAGTCACTCGGAGACTTGCCTGATAATGTCATTAGCGATACGTGAGACGCAAATAGCATCGTCCCGGATTTGAACTCGATCACTGATTCTATTTGCTACGACGATAAATTTTGTCTTGATAAATTCAGTTTCAGTCTTGACCCTTTTTAATATTCCTCGAACATAGTATAGAGGACAGAGTGACATTTGTCAGTATTTGCTGGATAGCGAGGGAGTCTATTCCCTTTTTACTAGCGCTAGACCAGGGAGAATTTTTTTCATCTGAGATGGAGCACCACACCTACCATCGGTTCCCGAGTTTACCTCACAGATCCAAGCCGTTCAACTCATGCTCTGAGTTTGCAAGGGCTGATATAGAACCCGGAACCTTGCGGGTCAGAGGCGGATGCTCTACCTACTGCACTAAACCAAAGTCTTGAACCTCAAGCTAGATAAAAATATTAAAAGACAAGAATAATAATAACAACAAGAGAAGATAAAACAACAAAAGAATAAAGTTCTTGGACCAATTACCTTTTTGGCCGACATTCAAAATGGTTTCAAACTACTGTTCAAAATGTCTGGCGTACAGCAGTCTGGTTTAAAGTATTTACTTTCAGTCGAACCCTAAGAAAGAGCTTTAAGATACCAATATTGCCAAAGGCATCTGACTGACTGACTGACTGACTGACTGACTATATATATATATATATATATATAATATATATATATATATATATATATATATATATATCAAACTGAACTGCTTGTCTTCGCTCTAATCATTAAGATTTTCCTATCCCACCCTCTGTCGCCCACTCACGCTTTCTCCCTTCCTTCCTTTCTTCCGTCTGTCTGTCTGTCTGTCTGTCGGTCTGTCTGTCTGTGTGTATGTCCCCCCCTCTCTCTCTCTCTTCAATCTATCGCCAAAGGATCTATGTGAGGCAACACGCGCACAAACGCACAAACACACAGACCCCCCCATATATATATACATATATATATATATTTATATATACATATATATGTGTATATATATATATATATATATATAAGGCTTGCCAGTTTTCTATCTATCTCTATTTTTTAACAATATACCTGTCTATCGATCTATCTCATACTGTCCTGTCTTTGTCCTCGCCATTAATCTTTTATTTCTCTCTCTCTCTCTCTCTCTCCTCTCTCTCTCTCTCTCACACACACCCACACACCCACTCTCTCTATCTCTTTCTCTCTCTCTCTCTCTCTCTCTCTCTCTCTTTCTCTCTCTCTCTCTCTCTCTCTCTCTCTCCTCTCTCTCTCTCTCTCTCTCTCTCTCACTTCAATCTATTCCTACCAACTAATCTCTTACGCGTATCGTATTATCTATCTCATATAAACAGATTCGGCATTTTCTCTTACAGAAAGGGACAAAAGAAACACCTTTTAATGTCGGGAAAGAGGTAATGCAATTCAGGTTTACATTACTTCGAATATTTTTAAGAAACGGTTTTAAAAGGAAATGTAAATATATGTCACTTTAGAAAACTTATTTCTTCTCAACGGCCTCAAGAATTATAATTTATTGTAGACTACTGTGACGCCATTAATCGATCAGTTTATAGGTTTTGCTCCCTATCTATCGATAGATTTATTTATCTATTTAAGACAGTAAATTCACATCTTATTCTTATTATAAACCAATTTAGTTAGTCGCTAATGGTGTTTGAGCCTGCCATTAAAAGCAGTCGCTCATTGGGAATAGTGGTAACATAGTCATACTGTACTAATTCATACTAAAGTCTATCTCTCTCTCTCTCTCTCTCTCTCTCTCTCTCTCTCTCTCTCTCTCTATCTCTCTCACTCATATATATATATATATATATATATATATATATATACGAAAGTAAGTAAACAAACAATGTATTTATTTTTTATATGGCCTTTTTAGCCGACAATTTTAAGAGGATATTAATTGGATTAAGAGGATGCTTAATTGAAGTCATACCTAATTTTGAAAATTAATTAGTTAATAATTAATGAATTTAGGCGGGCATATATGTTCAAATGTAACGCTAAACAAATCGAGAAATATATATATATATATTATATATATATATATATAGAGAGAGAGAGAGAGAGAGAGAGAGAGAGGGGGGAGAGAGGGAGAGGAGGGGAGAAATATATAAATAAGAATTATATATATATATATATATATATATAGAGAGAGAGAGATAATCCTCACCATGCTTCGACGTATCACGTCTCTTCAGTGTGACTAGACATTTGTAAGCTACCTACAACCGGGATAGATTCACCATCAGTCGGACAGCTTAATCGTTCGACTATCGTCACCTACGGAATGGGAAGGGGATTTTAATTGTTTTTAATACACACATATATGTATGTAAAAGCCGCCATAGAGTGCGCCCCATCCCTTTTATAGGAGAGCATTGCGTTTTAGTTGGCAGTCGTCAGCGAAATCACCTCCAAAGTGCTCAACCCCCTGGGGGATGGGGAGATATTAGTCAGCCACAGACACCGTGTTTTGGCGTATTACGTCTCTTCAGTGTGGTTAGACATCTGAAATCTACCTACAGCCGGGATAGAAACGATCGATTCACATGTCGGACAGCTTAACCGCTCGGCTATCGTCACCTACCGAATGGGAAAGGGATTTTAACTGTTTCTTAATACATATGCATGTATGTAACGGCTGCCATAGAGTGTTCCATCCGTTTTATTGGAGAGCGTTGCGTTTACGCTTTATTTGGCAGTCGTCAGCGAAATCCCCTCCAAAGTGCTCAACCCCTTGGGGGATGGAGAGCATATATATATATATATATATATATATATATATATATATATGGAAGCGTGTGTGTAATGGTTATCGTTTTATGAAATCGAGATGAATTCAAATCTGGATGAGGCTGTTTGCCTTTTACTTTGCGTTAATACTATTGGGAAAGGTATGAATCCAACTATTCTTACTCCAGTGAGATGTAAATAGTGAAGTAGACAGTGCTTTTTAAACTTTGCTTTGTCAACCAGTCTAGGGTTATGTAATACCAACCCCTTCCCACGATAAGGATAAGACACAATGGAAATTCTTTTAGTAGGTTTAACAGATTTGACTTCGAAATTTTCTTTTCATTGTCTGATCATCCTACTATTTACCCATAGCTACAGGGGTAATAGTTGGATTCATACCTTTCCCAAAGGTATTATTGCTATATGAATTTCAATTCGTGTGAGTGATTGCATTTACTTCGGCGATAATCATTGCACCACGTGCTATCATTGTGCAGTAGTGGTACTATCTAACAAAGAGCTGTGGGGACAGCGGTTTCTCATATTTTTATGAACTGTATTAGTCCGAAGCTGAACGTAATAACGCCACTGGGGTTCGAACTCGCTTACTACGCAGAAAAAAGTACTAGTGACGTACCATATCCATTCAATTGTTGAATGAAAACCAGCTTTTCGTTAAAATCCAAGTGATGCAACCATACAGTATTACTGAGACTGTTACAGCTGGAAGAATTTTAATATATATATATATATTATTATATATACTAGCAAATATATGCATACTCTGGGTGCAACATTCAAGTTTTAATGTAATAAGATATTATACTAATTTGGAAAAGCTAATTAAACTAAATAAGAATGCAGATAAAAAAGATTTGAAACAGAGGGGAGTATAATAAAAAATAGGACAACTGAAACTTAGTCTTCCATCATTTGCGTCTTTCATTGCTAGATTTTCCTAATTTAACTATTTAGTTAAAATAGGAGTAAAGAATAAAATCACAGTTATTTCTTCATGTTAATGGATTTCTTTTAAGATTTATCCCCGAGATTTTTGCTCATATTCATTAAGATAAAACCAAACAATTCGAAATCAATAATACTAAGCACATATTTATTAAAATCAAAATTTTTAATATCGATATGCAAATTAATCTTCCCGTTCACACTCTAAACTGCTATTTTGTTGTATATATAAATACAATTGCATGTTAGTATCTAGATATGGTTAACAGTATTAACAATGTAAAACAATTTTATTAATAACTGAAGTTTAAATAAAAATAAAATCATGGAGAATGTGACATAAATAACACAAAAGGGAATTGTGACTTGATTAGTAAGATAGTTTCGGTTACAGACAGAAAAACACACAATCTCCATTATGATAAGATGTATTATATATATATGTATGTATATATATATATATATATATATATATATATCCATGACATCATGGAATCAGAAAGAGTCTTTAGACGCGTTTAGATTGTTGAATGAAAACCAGCTTTTCGTTAACATCCAAGTGTTTCTGTTACAGCTTGGAATAGTTATATTATAATGACACACACACACACAGATATATATATATATATATATATATATATATATATTATATATATATATATATATATATGAGAGAGAGAGAGGGAGATAGATAGAGAGAGAGAGAGAGAGAGAGAAAGCGATACTATCAATGTCATCATGGAATCAGATAGTGTTTATATGTATACATGAAAAGGCTTTGGCTTGAAATGTATGTAAAGAAGAAACAACTTCTTATATTTACTATTATTTCCATGTATCAAGAATTTATTTGATTTTCTCGTTCTCTTTATATCTGTCTCTGTGTTCCTATCTATCGATCTTCTAAAAAGTATTGCTTGCAGCTGTATGTGACTTACTGTTATCTTTAGTAATAAGGTTATGAGGATTTCACCACTTCCTATTATTATTATTATTATTATTATTATTATTATTATTTTACTCCTATGGATTTATACCGGATTTCGAAGAACCGTTCCAAGAGGCTTTAAATATTTCATTTATATATCTATATAATGATGGGGATACGGTGTCTGTCTCTCTGTAATCAAAATTACGTCACTGATTACGTCACCATACTCAGAAATTGCGGATTGTATCAATGAGTATTTAATTCATAGTCAAAATCATTAATAATTGATACATAGAATAAATATCATTTATTAACGATGTCTCTATGACAATTTGAGTTAGATTTACCTTAAAACACCCCATGTTATTAGTGTGTTTCCAATCCTGCCTTGTGTCTTATATATAGTTCTATAGTGTGTTTAATTTGCATACTACGTTCAACAACCTGTTTATAAATAATTACTTGGTGTTTTTTTTATCTCTAATGTTATTGTCCTATGAATGTTTTTTTATAGAAACCAATTAAAATATAATTAAAAATAAGTGCGATCTTTTTATATGCGTTCCTATTTAATTTCGATAGTTTTTCTAATCTATTTTTCTCGGAATGTTTGAGATGAGGCTTGATGATTAGTATTATCTGCGTGATTCTGACTATTGACCACATTTTCATTGTTATCTGTACAACTTTCGGCCGGTATGCCCTCCGACCTATTCATTTATGTATGCTTTTTTTACCTAGACTCATATTGGGTGTTTTTTTTTTATCTGATCTAGCCTTTTTTTTTTTTAATTATGGGTTCCCATATTGTATTCATTTCTATCCTCAGTCTACTTTTTCTAATCTAATTAAATAAATTTTATTACATTAAAACTTTAATACTTACGCCCAGATAACGCATATTCTTACTAGTCTATATAATGAATTAAAATAAGTTATTATAAATCATATAATTATTTTAAATCCATGTAATGTCATTTTTTTCTATTGATTTTAGCTTTCAACCTAACTAATCAAGTCATTTTAGAATTTGATAAAAGTTGAAAGCTCATTAAAGTATGGCACATGGAAATCTACTAAATTGCAATGGAGTTATCAGAATAATATTCAATTTTAATTTTTTTAATTCATTTTGTTACTCTCTGAAGGAACTACAGGAGTTAACTTACAAAAACACTAATAGCACCGGGCAATTGTTTGGTTATCCTAATTTTGGAATGAGCCCTCCCCATAGATGTACCAGGTATTTTTAACCCTAACCAACATCACCTTCCTATGCTATAGATTCTTCATCTCTCTGGAAAGATTCATATATTTGTCCATTTTTTCACTTTCTATTCTTTTCATTTTGCGGTCCGCTGAAATGCAAAAGTTCACGTTGACAAGTTTTTGCTTCCTTATAATTACTTATAGGGCCGGTTTAGCTCAGTCGGTAGAGCGTTCGGCTAGAAATCACAAGGTTTCTAGTTCGATACCCGTCCTCGTATGAGTAGCACAGGGATCTGTGTGGTAAAGTAAGGAGCTGATGGTAGGTGTGGCGCTCCACCTCAGACGTAAAACAATCTCCTTGGTCTAGCACTAGTGAAAAGGGGATAGACTCTCTCGCTGATTGGCTGATACCGACTTTAGACCACCCCGACGAAAAAAAAAATTACTTGTACATCTGGTTTTATGACCGGCATTGGGTGATTCGTCTGTATCTCAAAATCCTAAAGGATGTTATGCGTCTCGTTTCCTAAGACGGATTATGGTTTGTTTATATAACATTTGACACCGTTATAAAATTTTAACCTCTTGCACAATTCCACGTAGATAAGCTTTTCCACCCAGTTTGTGTGTTTGTTTACTTTTGTTTTACGGCACATCAACTACTGTGGGTCATTTAATGCCAGCAAAGTTTTGAAAGATTTGTAGCAATAGTTTCGAAGAAAATCTTTAAAACTCAATTTTTTCTGTAAACAAATATTCTATTTAACCCATAAATGGGACACTAACAGGTACTACCACTCCGAGTCAGAGTGGACCTGGGAGCAATAGCGTTGATGGGGTGCTCAACATTCTCCAGACCTTCAGAGCTGGAACCTCACCATCAGTTAGAGTTTAACGTCACTCCCAGGACATGAAGACCTTCAGCCACCGCTTTCTAGCACCCTTATGATAAAAAGTGTTTGAACTTGCTTTAGAGTACATATAGGTACTAGGGCTTAACATGACCAGCCGATTGATCAGACCCCCCCCCTTCATGCTTAGTCTTTTGTGCCAGTTTTCTTCATTAGTGTAATTAATTATTTCATCTCTGTCTTTATACAATCTACACTTAAAATTCTGTTGGATGTTATCAATCTTTACTTTGATATGATTGGTTCTTATGGCATTATTTTGTGTTGCTATTAAAAGATATTCAGTTTTTCTCTTGAGGTTTCCCTTTTTTAGTCATGTACAAGTCACGTCGTGTGCAATCTCCCCTTTGTCCTTTGAAGTATCCACCCTTGTTTTCCTGTACATCTCTATTTTCCAGGGTTTGTTGTTTTTCTATTTGTTAACTGCTTGCCGTGACTAGTCTTTCTTTGCTCTTTTTAATGCATTTCTCGATTCCTTGCATTGTTGCATCGACACAATTATCAATGCTTGCAAGTCATATCCTCCTTCTTTTCGTGACAAGTATAATCAGTTATACAAAATCAAGAAAGAAGGAAATAAAGAAATAAAGAAATAAAGAGAGAAAGAATATATGGAAATAATCATCATCATCATCATGTCGCGCTTTCAGCGCAGATATCCATGACAATCTCTCTCCATCCGTCCCTATCGCTCATCATTCTCGGGAGGTCCTCTATGCAGCATCCTGTATCCGCACAGAGTTGATCAACGTACGTTTTTTCTGGTCGGCCCACACTGGCTTGTCCATGTGATGGCTTCCATAGGAGGACGTCGCTTATGAGTTCGTCCTTGCTTCTCCAGCAGTGTCCGTCTTACTCGGATGGTTTGGATGATATGTGGTAGGTGGCCGTACTGCTGTTTTCTCATAGGGTGCTGTTTCCACGTATTGTTCAGGATCACCCGCAGCATTCTTGTGCAGCTCCCATCTAGTTTATTCTCTAGTCGCTTAGTTAGGGTCCAGGTGGTGCAGCCATACAGCAGTACTGACACGACAACGGTCTGGAAGAACTGTCTCTTTAACTTGTCTGTGAGATTCGACCTCCATATGATCGATAATTTATTTATAGCGGACCATGCCTTCCTATACGTGCATTAACGTCGTTGGAGGAATGTTACTGCCTAAGTATCTAAATTATTCTACAGAGTTTAGGAGTTGGCCATCGATGGTTGAGATGTCGCTTTTGTTAAAGGAGGAAGTCAGGGATATAAAGGAGTCAAAAGATATAAGAATACATGGAAAGAAGGAAAGAAGACAAAAAGAAGAAAGTAAGAAGAAAGAAAGAAAGAAAGAAAGAAAGAAAGAAGGTAAAGAAAGAACGATGACAAAATATTAAAGAAAGAAAGAAGGCATGGACAAATGAAGACATAGAAAGAAAAAAGAAAGAAAGTAATAGACAGCAATTCAAACAATTTCGAAAATATAATCTCATATTCCCGAACATTTTACAAATTAGATAAACATCTTAAATATCATAAAACAATGAAATTGTTTGAACTATTCATTCCATTGATAAATGCATTACGAAGTAAATCTTCCGGGCACTGTTCATCTGTAGCGGCCTTAAAGTTACAAGCGTTCTAAATTGTTTAATTATCTAAAAACTCCCCGATGAATTAACCAGATTGCTATCATGAGGTTGCTAAAAGATATCAAGTAAATATTTAGAAATTTAACATAAGTACTCTTTAGTTTAAAACTGCAGGTTGTCTTCAGTGCGTTCGTCACATTAAGAGATACGCAATTTATTAAAGCACTCGGTTTATCAGGTGCAGTGTCCCCAATTTCTCTAATGAGATTAATAAGCGTACAGTACCAATGTTTCAGTTTATTCGCTGTTGCAGACGAGCAGGGGTCAATAACGAAAAGAGAAAACTATATAAGTGTTTCCATGGTGTTTAGTAATATATATATATATATATATATATATATATATATATAATTTTACTTGAAGGCACTTACAACGCATGTATCGCATAAAATTCGATACTTTTTCTTATAGAAAATGAATTCATTTTCTATAAGAAAAAGTATCGAATTTTATGCAATACATGCATTGTAAGTGCCTTCAAGTAAAAATTTAATATATACTTTATTCAGCAACGTTCTAAATAAACAAACATCCAAAAATATAATATATATATATATATATATATATATATATATATATATATATATATTAAGTTTAAGATGGACTGAATCCGACAATTATGTTGAAATAAATAAAAAGAAAGAAAATGTTGTATGAATAAAAATTATTTATTTGAGTGCCGAAACGAGTTTCGACATTTGGCCGCCCCGACGACTTTACATACATACTAGTTGAGTTCTTGTACATGGCCAGAAGTAGGAATGTACACAAACTCTTGGCCACGAGCTGGATTTGACACAGTGTCAATTTTTAAGAAGAGTATATGTCTGATAAGACAAAAGTGACAATTCCTCCAAGCTGTAACCATATCAGTGCCACTGTATAGGCTGTATCACCTGGACTAGTGTCTTGAACAAATCCTGCAAGAAAGCACCCCACAAAAAGCAGCTGTTTGGCAACTTGATTCCTATCACACAAATTATCCAGGTAGATGAACAAAATATTCCGGACACTGCTGGAGAATCAAGGACGCACGCTTAGGTGATTTATTGTATAGACACACATACAAGGACACTCCAATGCGAGTCAATCAGAACAATACTACATTGATCATATACGCTGATACTGGATGCTCTGCAGAGGGCGTTCCTGGGGCGTTGGCTGATAGGGACGAATGGCAAAGAAGAATCATGGACATCTGTGATGTCGGCACAACGATGATGAGAATTATGATGATGAAGTCAGCTGATATTAATTTGTCCTTCTTCTAAACTGGTTCACTAATAAAAGCTGATTAACTGTCTGCCCTACTATTTACACAAAGCTGAGGGGCTTGAGAACTAGGGTATTAGCATAAAATGAAATGTAAGTTATCGTCCAGGACTTGAATTCGAGTCGCGATTTCATTTCGTACGACGATATACATTACGCCAAGCGCGCCTTCAGGGTCCGGTGCAGCCAGTGAGAATCGAACTCACTATCATCGGCCTGCTAATCTAGCTCACTAACTATTGCATCACGTGTGGTGCTCGATTAATAATAAAGTTTTTTTTGTTCATATTGGTTGTGAACCATCTTGTTAATATTGAATTGTAATGCGATGTTCCATTTTATTTTTTTCTTGTGTTTTTGCTTTTTTTTGTTGTTGTCTTTCTAGTTTATTTTGTTTGTTTCTTGTTTTTATTTATCTATTCTTTTGTCTTTATCTTTTTTATTCGTAGGCCGTATTTATTGTTCGTCTTATTTTCGTGAAAAGAAATAATGAGTTGTGTTGAATATCTTGAACGAAGATTATTTGAAAGAAACGGATATGTTTTTGTGCGCAAGTATAGAGATGCGTATGTGCATATGTTTACGTGAGTATGTGCGATCGTGTACGTGTGACGGTGCGTCTACGTAAGGACTTCATTCTAACAAGTCGTGATTGATAAATTTCCCATTTAATTGATGAAGCCATTTTAAAATTGATATCGGGAACAATTCCGTGGAATAGTTTTTTGTCGATGGTTGCCAATCCCAAATCAGAATGCTATCGTCTTAATTAATCAAGAAATCTCTCCATTTCGAAGATAGTTTTCTTTGATTGCCAAGAGTAACGTTAAAGATAACACATTGAAAACGTTTATATGCACGCATTCGATACAAAGGTGTGCTGATAGTATATGTTTGGTTTGTTTTGTTTTACGGCATATCAACCTCAGTGGGTCATTTAATGCCGATAAAGTTTTGAAATAAATTAATTCTTAATGGATAATACAATTTTTTTATAAATACATTTTTTCTATTTAACCCATAGATGGGACCCCAACAGGTACTACCACTCCGGGTCAGAGTGGACCAGGGAGCAATGATGATGAAGGGGTGCTCCACATTCCCCAAACCTCCAGAACTGGAACCTCACCATCAGATAGAGTTTAACGTCATTCCCAGGACATGTAGACCCGCACCCATATGATAAAAAGGGGTTGGGGCTTGCCATAAGGGCAATAGGTTTGGGAAATCATATAGGTGCTAGGGCTTGACGTGACCAGCCGATTGATCGGAGGGGTCTCTCCGACCGCCCGCCTAGCCCAAGATAGAGCCAAAGTGGAGTATTGCATGTCATGAACTGCTATCCACCTGGGCTCTATCCTTAAGCATCACGGGTCGCCACCACGGCCAACAGGTGGCCCAATTGGGGGAGTCTTACCCCTCTGTAGAGGTGCAGTTGGTGCATTCTAACGCCCCACCTACAGGGCGGGATAGTATATGTGTATAGTAGAAGTGGCTACACAATGTCGACTGGGTAGAGAGGCGGGCAAAAAACTCTGGACCATTGATTTGTTTACTTTTGAGATTATACAAACTTCTGGACATTTTAAGTAGAATTCAATGCTTTTCCTATGCATATTTTGATTTTTAAATATCTTCGAATATAAATCAAATATTCATAGATTTTGCACAAAAAAGCAGGAATCGTAGCTATTTAATGTGAATATTTATTTTGACGTTAATTACTTTATTTTTGTAGTTTCATCTGGATACATACATACATACATACATACATACACACTAACTGCTTATCATATATGTATAGGTGTATATACTTACCGAACACCCCAAAGTAGAGCTGATTTGGATTCATCATTTTTCTTCGTCTACACTGATTGCCTAAATGTTTTATTTTAAGGGTATTGCTCTTATAAAGTATGACGTGTCGATGTTTTTCTGGAATACGGTAATATATATATATATATATTATATATATATATATATATATATATATATATACAAGGGGTGATGTTTTCTTGTATTCTATGAAAAAATAACGTTCCACTCATTACTTCTTTTCAAAATACAAGCTGTATTTACTAAATTAGAAATGAAGAATGAATGGAACGTTATTTTTCCAGAATATAAGGTGTGTCAAAAAGTACAAAAAATCTCGATACTTTTTTATGCATATATATATATATATATATATATATATATATATATATATTGTGTACAGAAATAACCTACTTCAGTTTCACCATAAGGATCTCCAGGGTTAAAATCCACTGAATTAATCAAGATACTGATTTTCATCGGTAAGTCATTCTTTTATCCACACACACAAACACACACACACACACACACACACACATATATATATATATATATATATATATATATATATATGCGTGCGTGTGTTTGTATACATATGCTCCCAATACCCTGTAGAGCTCTCTAAAGCAGACATTGATTGAACTTTCACGGTTTAGCGTAAGACATTACTCGTCTGTTGTTTACAGACTTGAGTTCTCGGGTCATTGTAACCATACCTCTACGACGACTCAGAGGGCGAGGAGTGTGACAGATGAAAATTCAGTCGGGTTCGTGCCCAGCTAGAAGTAGCTGTTAAAGTCGAGCCATACTGATGAGACGTAAACGTCGAAACACTGTGTTTGTGGATGACTAATAAATGTATACATATAATATATATATATATATATATATATATATATATATGTATGTGTGTATGCGTGCGTCTGTGTGTGTGTATGTGTGTGTAAAGGTGAATGTTATCAAGTATTTCCCTGATAAGACCAAAATTGAGAAGAAGAATGATTTTCAATTGTTCAGGAAATCCCTTCTCCTCCAAATGTCGATTAAAAAATACAAAACAAGAATGAACCTATCTTATTCTCTTCCACAGGAAGTAAGTTCGAATCAAGTGATTTGGAGTTTAAATTTGACATCCCATCTGTTGCTATATAACCATCAGTCTTGTAGATATATAACACTTCATATATATATATATATATATATATATATATATATATATATGTGTGTGTGTGTGTGTGTGTGTGTGTGTGTGTGTGTGTGTGTTAATATAATGGAGATTGTGTGTTTGTCTGTCTCTAACCGAAACTATATTACAACTGAAGTCACAATTCGTTTTCTTATTCACGACACACACCCCATGATTATTTATTATTAATAAAATTTTTAGGTTATTGATAATGCTGGCCATATTTAAATACTAATAACATGCAAATGTATTCATATATACAACAAACTAATGTTTTCACTGTGAAGGGGAAGGCTAATTTGTATATTGATATTAAAAACTTGATGTTAATAACTATGTACTTACTATTATTAATTTCTAATTGTTTGTTTTAATGAATTTGAGCAAAATCTTGGAGATCAATCTTAAACGAAATCCATTAAGAAGGAATAACTGTAATTTTATCCTTTATTGTCTATTCTAACTAAATAGTTAAATTAGGAAATAGCGATGAAATATGGATTCATAGAAGAGTAAATATCAGTTGTTCTATGTTTCGATTATACTCCCCTCAGTTTCAAACCTTTTTATCTGCATTCTTATTTAGTTTCAATAGCCTTTCTTATTTAATATACTATCATTACATTAAAACTTAAGTACTTGCACCAAAAGTGTGCATATATCTGCTAGTATATAAATGTGAGTGTATGTGCATGTACTTATACTATGTAATTCTTGTCCATTTTGAAATCAGATTTGAAAATAAATTTATTTTTAATAAATTAAACTTTTCATGAATTTTTAATATATATATATATATATATATATATATATATATATATATATGGGATAGCAATATTTATAATTTTAACGTGCTCAATATCATTAAGAGAACTTTTTTCGCTGCCATAATATATATATATATATATATATATATATATATATATATATATATGAAAGTAAGTAAACAATGTGTTTATTTTTTATGGCCTTTTCAGCCGACAATTTTTGGAGGATATGTGCTTAATTGAAGTCATACGTAATTTTGAAAATATGATATATATATATATATATATTATATATATATATATAAAGAGATAGAGAGAATTTGAGAAAGAAGTCAAATAGTCTTTATGTGTATATATTAGTTTGTGTCAACAAATTATTCGGACTTAAGAAAATATTATATGTAATATTGGCAGAACCATTGTAATAATTTTTGACGTTTTTACTTTTAATTTGGGGAATAATCGGATAATTACTTAACATAATTTATCTGTATATAGATATTGATGATTGGTTTGTGGTATTTACGGCATGTCAACCCTTGAGTTATCTCATGGTGAAGATATTTTCTTTTATTCAATCCTGTTAGGCATTCAATTTTAAAAAGATTTAGGACTCATTTCATTATCTATTCAACTTATAGATCATATTGCCACTCCGGGTCTGAGTGGATCTGGGATATCGATAAACAGGTACTGCGTACTTCCCAGAACTCCAGAATTCGAACTTCACAACTAGATGTTGTTTAACGTCAGATGCCACTAAGACTCTCACTCATTGCCTTTTATCACATCTGGGATCCAAGGGTTAGGGTTTGAAATAACGGCAATTTGGTCAGGACAATTATATAGGTGATAGGGGCTCATGTAACCAGCTGATTGATCGAGGAGGCCTTTCTGACCGTCGGTCTAGCCTAAGTAAGCGTTGTATATCATGGACTGCTCAGCCAGCAGAATGCCGTCTTTAAGCATATGTGTCGTCACCAACAGCGAACATTGACCATATTTTGGGGAAATTACTTCTCGGCAGAGGTGCAGTCGGCATATTCTACAGCCCCAGCCTACAAAGCTGATAGATATTGTAGTAATAGTTTACATGTTCTGTGAAAAGTTACTCATTTTTAAGGTAATATGAGTAGATGGTAAAAGGAGTGATGCCTATGGAGGTATAAAATAAGTAATAATAATCACGAGTATGGGAGTGATTTGGACAAACATTTTTTTCTAACTAAATTTTGCTCTGAATCATTAACAAGCCAAAACGCATTTACTGCAGGAATAAGTTATCTTAATGTGTATTATTTGGATATTTTAAAATGTCCACATCATTATTGTTATATACACAATGTTTCGGTCGAAGTACCATCCAAACTTCTTCATGTGTTTCTTGGTGAACTCTGGAATTTTCTTATCTTACTCAGGAGCTTTCATGTCATAATTGGCAACCTTCACAGAACTTCGAACCGAACCCTTTATTAAATCCACCGCGGTAGATTCTTTTCATTCAGCTAACCATGAACGGGTACCAATGTTAAGCTAGGATAAGTATTCTATGTGATTGTCAGTTAGAGCTGTATTAACTCAAACCCTATATATACTCGACATAAGCGCGTGGTGTAATCGTTAAAGTCATAGAAAATGGACTCGTCGTCCCGAATTCAAATCCTGGACGTGGTAATTGCATTTCACTTAGTGCTAATACCCTTGGGAAAAGTATGAATTCTACTCTCCCTCCAGCTATGGGTAAATAGTAGTGCAGACTGGGCTGTTTAACCTTGGTTAGGCAACCGGTCTAGGAAAAGGAAAACTCTGAATTCAAACCTGTCAAACTCCGCTTAAGAAATTGACTCTTGCGAGGAGTTGGTATATATATATATATATATACTCGACATATGTCCAACTCATAAATTCAGATAAAAATATATATTAAGTTTACATCTTCCAAAGTAAGTATATGTGTAGTTGGATTGAAAAAAGCAGTTAAAGTTTTAGACAGATATTTTAAGTAGGGAAAATTGACTAGAATAATTAACTGTTTAGAATAACTGCGTTCACTATGTCCGTGTCTGTGTCAAAGTGTCATCTGGGTGTTAGAAGATTGATACTTATCAAGAATTGCACTTATTAGTTGGCTGAGTGGGTCCAATCACTCAGACTGAAAAGAGTTTTGACAAAGACGAAAAAAATCGATAATTTAGTAAAAATGACGCTAATAAAACAAACCAATACCTTTCTCTTATATCGACTATTCTAAGAATCGCGAAATGGTTTAGAGTCTAAATGAATTCCTTGTCTATAAAATACATTTTTTTATAAGTGATATCAACATTAAAATCAATCTGCATTTTACAAGTTTCATTCCCAAAAATGAATATATCTATTTCCTTATTCCCCAATTGGCCAGGTCTCCTGATGTTTTCCCCACATCTCTGTCCATCATGCAGATCCATTTGGTTAAGTGTATTGCTTCTGTAGGAGCTTAGATTTTTTTAAGTAAGCATTACGATTAACTGAGTCTACTCGGTGATAAGCCGCAACAACGAACCTGGTTGCATCGCTGACATACCAGCTGCTTTTAGTCACTATCGTCGGTCGACCGCATGTAAACCTCTCTGTTACCTATAGCTGCGTGAAATCGCAACATCATATCCTCTTGAGCGTTGTATATGCAGGAGGATTCACGATGAATTAACAAGAACATTTCATTGCCTGAGTAAAGCTAAAAGTATTGGATAGAATAATGACATGACTAACAAGAAAAAGCTCCTAATGTGAATGAAATAGTCCTTAGTAAGATGTAGAGTACTTATTCTATGTAGTTGATAGGTGGAATGTAAGTGTTGAATAAATACTTATATTATATATTTTTACCAACCCCTTCGCACGAGCAGGATGCGACACAAGGTCAATTTCTTACACAAAGTTTAATAGGCTTGAATTCAGAGTTTTTCTTCTCTTAGACGGGTTACCTTGGCAAGGTTACGAGCCCTGTCTGCCTTGCTATTAACCCATATCCTGAAGGAGAGTAATTTGATGTATACCTTTCCAAAGGGTATTAGTGCAATGTGAAATGCAAACAGCTTCGTCCAGGATTTGAACTCGGGTCGACGAATCCATTTTCTACGACTCTAACCATTACACTACGCATCTCCATGAAGACTTATATTATTAAACAATCATATCATAAGCCATGAGACACGAGTTTTTTTTTGGATGTAATGGCTGAAACGAATTAATATACTTTCAGTTTAATTCATTAGGAAAAATTGATTTGATATACGAATGAATTGAGTTACAAGCAAAACGAACTCGTGAGTTAGCGTACCACTGTATATATCCCCTTAACACAACTTGCTTATGAACATTCAACATATATCTATGCCCTGTTGGGTGGGGCTGTAGAATTCCCCGACTGCACCTCTGCAGAAGGGAAGAATCCCACCAATAGGTCTACCTGTTGGCAGTGGGTGGCGACCCGTGATGCGTAAGGATGGAATACTAGTGGCTGAACACTCCATGACAACACTCTATTTGGCCCTTACTTAGACAAGAAGGACGATCAGAGAGCCTCCCTCTGATCAGTCCACGCAACTAAATGATTGTCCCATATCTATTGCTCCTATGACAAACCCTCAATACTTTTTGTCGAATACGTGCTAGAAGGCGGAAGTTGAGGGTGTTAGTGTCTTGGGTATGGCGTTGAACAATCTAATGGTTAAGTTCCAATTATGGAGCTCAGAGGAGTGTAGAGCACATATTCGTCGTTATTACTCCCAGGTCTACTCTGACTCAGTTCAGACCTTTTAGGGCCCCATCTACGGGCTACATAGAAAAATGAGTTTAATAATGTGTAAAAAAACTGATTTTTTAGAATGTTGAATAGCCATTAAGAATGAATAAAACAAAATGTATTTGGTATAAAATAAGCCATGGGTTGACATTCTGTAAAGTTCAACAAACCAACGAACTATCAACATATACCTAGCATTTCTAAGAGTTTTCGATGGTAACTGAGTTTTCAGTACGACATGCTCCGTGTAAACAAAACAGTAATCCTTAGTAAATAAACGATAAAAGCAATTAAAACGTTTTTATAGCATGAAGTAAGTATTTTTAATACAAAAAATATGCACACTGTTTCATGGTTTTAAGCATTCCAATCTAATAATGACAATGATACTTGGTGGAGCAAAAACAAACACAAACGGACATGCAGATTCAATAGAAACCAAACTGTTTTTGAGTAGAATATGGGGAAAAAGAATACAACAAAACACCCAAATAGATAAATGACCTTAAAAATAAACTGAAATGACTCGAGAAAGGACTTGTAGCAAGCACATAAATAATTACCACCAGGGCAACACTCAAGAAATTAGCAGCTGGAAAACACCAGGCCATGATGGCATACATGGATTCTGTTTTTTTTTAATTCACTTCCATCCACGAGAATTTGATTTTTTGTCCAGTTATCTATAGGGTCAAAAGCATTTTGTTTGGTTTAAAAAAGTTAAAACATTTTTTGCTCTCTCTCTCTCTCTCTCTCTCTTCTCTCTCTCACACACACACACACACACACATACACATACACACACTCTCTCTCTCACATAGACTCTCTCTCTCTCTCTCTATATATATATGTATATATATATATATATATGTGTGTGTGTGTGTGTGTGTGTGTGTGTGTGTATAGATAAATAGATAGATCATTTCTGTTTTGGTAAATGCAGTTTCAGGCTCGATTCCTTCTGAGCATACATCTCGTACAATCTCTTCCCAGATGACATAAAATCTAGTATATGTGCGGCTGCAAATATCAAAGCTTTACAGTTAACAAAGCTTTCCGATGATAAACCTAGAGTTAGATGTGGTTTATAGACTGAAACCTATTTTAATACTAAAACAAAGCAGCCCCAGGTGTACTTTGCGGTAGTTTGTTGATTTTCGTTACATGGGTTGAAAGGTCAGATAAAAATACAGCCTCATCATATTTTTCTTGTCTTCACAACTGTCATAAGCAAAGATGTATAACATCAATTCTCCGATGTGAGTTTGAAGTAGCTTATCATGTGTCGATGTCAAGATTGGAAAATCGAGGTGACATTCTTCAGTAGCAGAATCCTAGATAAATGGTTATTTTTTATTTTTAAAAGGATGGCTCGAGCCGACAAAGAAAGGACATTGGCCTAACACAGGTTACCTTTGGAAGATTCATATTGATAGATAGATATTATTCTCTACACTATCAAACAAACGGACATGAAAGTAAAGCTGATAAAAGAAAACCTCAGAACAACAAGAAAACATCTAGAAATTCAGCAGAAATCGTTTGAATTAAACTCTGGGTTTTACCCCTTATAAGATACTGACTTGTAAGGAACTCCGGCAGATGGAATAAAAGACAAGGAAATTGATGACAATGCATAGATGTTTTTTGCATTACACCCGAGAGACGACATAGAGGGATTATATATGTCAGTAACAAAATGATGGGATTACACATGAGAAGACATAGAGAAGCTAAGAAAGGGAAACCCCAAGGGGAAAACAGGATATCTCATAACTGCAGTAAAAACAATGCCATAAGAACAAGCTATATCAGAGAAAAAATCGATAAGACGTAACATAATGAACTATTTTGTGACGTTGGACATTTTAGGCATCATAGAGCTATATGCAACTTATTTCTACCTATTCCCCCCACTCCACATCGTCACGGACTAGATGTGACACAAAGTGAATTCTTACGTAGAAACAGCTGGTTTGAAATCAGTTTTCCCAATTTTAGACTGATTGCTTTAAAACCAGAGAAACCAGTCAGCACTACTATTTACCCATAGCTGGTGGAGAAACGTATGCAGTTATGCCTTTCCCAATGCAATTAGCGCAAACATCCTTATCGAGGATTGAAACCTACGTTGCCGATTCATTATTATTATTATTATTATTATTATTATTATTATTATTATTATTATTATTATTATTATTATTATTATTATTGTCAACAGTATCAATAATGTAAAACAAGTTTATTAATGTGTGGGGTCGAAATAAAAATAAAATCATGGAGAATGTGACGTAAATAACAAAGGGAATTGTTACTTGAGTAGTGATATACTTTCGGTTACAGACAAACACACAATCTCCATTATAATAGGATCTATATATTGAAGTGTTATATATCTATTACAATTATGTATATATATATTAAGAGCTCAGATGTCACATTATTTAAACTCGAAATCTTTTAATTCGAACGTACTTCCTGTTAAAGAGAATACGACAGGTTCATTTTTGTATTTGCAGTTAGAGGGGATGGGATTTCCTGACATATTGCAAATCATTTTTTTCTGATGCTTCATTTCCAATGACCTTTAATGTAAGTACATTCTATTTTTAACACTTGTTATCAGCTTTATCTACATATATAGGTCATGGCATATCTCTCTCTCTCTCTCTCTCTCTCTCTCTCTATATATATATATATATATATATATATATATATATATATATAGTTCGATACCGGTCCTCGTCAACTCAGCCTTATAAGTAGCCCAGGGATCTGTGCGGTAAAGTAAAGAGCTGATGGTAGGTGTGGCCTTCCACCTCAGATGCAAAAACAATCTCCCTGGTCTAGCGCTATTGACAAGGGGATAGACTCCCTCGCTGATTGGCTGATACCGACATTAGGCCGCCCCGACGACTTACTTTATATATATATATATATATATATATATATATATATATATATATACATAAGTATAGATAAAAGGATATGAAAACACACAATATCGTTAAAGTGAAAACATTTTATATCATATTCATAGCTAATATTGAACAATATTTCGATTTATAAAAAATCATCATCAGAGCTTGTTTTTATTCCGGACTCATCGAGAGAGGAGCTGAAAATAATTTGAATTCAAAACGAAAACATTGATGTTCCAAAAATGTTATGCGGTAGCTTCCAATATAAGCATATCCGCAACGCGTTTCTCGATCAGCGACAATCATGTATATATATATATATATATATATATATATATTATATATATTATATATATATATATATATATATATGATATTTTACTATGTTTATAAGTAAAGAGTGGTCAAAATATAGTGATAGTGTTAGAACATTTATATCTAAGTTAGAATAGCGAATGAATAAAGTAAACAGCGCTTTGAATCTGCCAATTTCTCGCCTACGCGATTTCAAACCAAGTTTATGAAATCAAATGATCAAATTATATATATATTATATATATTATATATATATATATATATATATGTGTGTGTGTGTGTGTGTGTGTGTGTGTGTGGATAGATAAATAGATAGATAGATAGATAATTTCTGTTTTGGTAAATGCAGTTTCAGGCTCGATTCCTTCTGAGCATACATCTCGTACAATCTCTTCCCGGGTGACATAAAATCTAGTCTATGTGCGGCTGCAAATATCAAAGCTTTACAGTTAACAAAGCTTTCCGATGATAAACCTAGAGTCAAATATGGTTTATAGCCTGAAACCTATTTTAATACTAAAACAAAGCGCCCCCAGGTGTACTTTGCGGTAGTTTGTTGATTTTCGTTACATGGGTTGAAAGGTCAGATAAAAATACAGCCTCATCATATTTTTCTTGTCTTCACAACTGATGTAAAACATCAATTCTACGATGTGAGTTTGAAATAGCTTATCATGTGTCGATCTCAAGATTGGAAAATCGAGGTGACATTCTTCAGTAGCAGAATCCTAGATAAATGGTTATTTTTTGTTTTTAAAAGGATGGCTCGAGCCGACAAAGAAAGGACATTGGCCTAACAAAGGTTACCTTTGGAAGATTCATATTGACAGATATATATTATTGTCTACACTATCAAACAAACGGACATGAAAGTAAAGCTGATAAAAGAAAACCTCAGAACAACAAGAAAACATCTAGAAATTCGGCAGAAATCGTTTGAATTAAACTCTGGGTCTTACCCCTTATAAGATACTGACGTGTAAGGAACTCCGGCAGATGGAATAAAAGACAAGGAAATTGATGACAATGCATAGATGTTTTTTTTTGCATTACACCAGAGAGACGACATAGAGGGATTATATGTGTCAGTAACAAAATGGTGGGATTACACATGAGAAGACATAGACAAGCTAAGAAAGGGAAACCCCAGGGGGAAAACAGGATATCTCATAATTGCAGTAAAACCAATGCCATAAGAACAAGCTATATCAAAAATCGATAAGACGTGGCATAATGAACTATTTTGTGACGTTGGACATTTTAGGCATCATAGAGCTATATGCAACTTATTTCTACCTATTCCCCCCATCCACATCGTCACGGACAGGATGTGACACAAAGTGAATTCTTACGTAGAAACAGCTGGTTTGAAATCAGTTTTCCCAATCTTAGACTGATTGTTTAAAACCAGAGAAACCAGTCAGCACTACTATTTACCCATAGCTAGTGGAGAAACATATGCAGTTATGCCTTTCCCAATGCAATTAGCGCAAACATCCTTATCGAGGATTGAAACCTACGTTGCCGATTCATTATTATTATTATTATTATTATTATTATTATTATTATTATTATTATCAACAGTATCAATAATGTAAAACAAATTTATTAATACGTGAGGTCTAAATAAAAATAAAATCATGCTGAATGTGACGTAAATAACAAAGGGAATTGTTACTTGAGTAGTGATATACTTTCGGTTACAGACAAACACACAATCTCCATTATAATAGGATCTATATATTGAAGTGTTATATATCTATTACAATTATGTATATATATTAACAGCTCGGATGTCACATTATTTAAACTCGAAATCTTTTAATTCGAACGTACATCCTGTTGAAGAGAATACGACAGGTTCATTTTTGTATTTGCAGTTAGAGGGGATGGGATTTCCTGACATATTGCAAATCATTTTTTTCTGATGCTTCATTTCCAATGACCTTTAATGTAAGTACATTCTATTTTTAACACTTGTTATCAGCTTTATCTACATATATAGGTCATGGCATATATATCTATCTATCTCTCTCTCTCTCTCTCTATATATATATATATATATATATATATATATATATATATATATATATATATAGTTCGATACCGGTCCTCGTAAACTCAGCCTTATAAGTAGCACAGGGATCTGTGCGGTAAAGTAAGGAGCTGATGGTAGGTGTGGCGCTCCACCTCAGATGCAAAAACAATCTCCCTGGTCTAGCACTATTGAAAAGGGGATAGACTCCCTCGCTGATTGGCTGATACCGACATTAGGCCGCACCGACGACATACTTTATATATATATATATATATATATATATATATATATATATATATATATATATATATATATCACGTGTGTGTGAGTCTCTGCGTGTGAGTCTGTGTATGTGTATACACACACACATACACACACACACATATATATATGTATATATATGGGTGTATGTATAATATAATAAAATAAATATATAAAGTAATTACATATCTATTTATTTGATGGCAATAGAACAGTCACCTTAGGTTTCATACATGCAAAAATCGCATGCATTCGTCAGGTGACGTTGATACGAAATATATATATATTATATATATATATATATATATATATATATATATATATATATATAATTTACTAGTTCCACTTTTATCTTTCTATGTCGACACAATATTCTTGATTCTAAATAACTATCAATATTTTTCTAATTTTATTTCATTTACCTATCTTTGTTGATAAAACATCCGTTTTATTTAACTTTGATATCTATCAATATATAATTTTATCTATCTAAGTCTATATAACTTCCGAATTTATCTTCCATCTGTCAATCTCTATTGATTCAACATCTCCCTCACGCTCTCTCTCTCTCTCTCTCTCTCTCTCTCTCTCTCTCTCTCTCTATCTATCTATCTATCTATCTCTCTCTCTATTATATATATATATATATATATATATATATATATATATATATATATGTATGTATATATCAAGAAAAATGAAAAAACACAGGTTTAAATGGGTTAAGTGGTGAGTTTATTGGCCGACGCTGCAGTGTTTCGATCTATTAATTAGATCATCTTCAGGGCATAAGATAAGAAATTATTTATCCCAGAATAATGAGAAAAGCGAGTGGTAATCCTTGTTATTCAGTCTGTTTAAAAAATTTCTGAAGTTTGAAAAAATTTTTTAAACAGACTGAATAACAAGGATTACCACTCGCTTTTCTCATTATTCTGTGATAAATAATTTCTTATCTTATGCCCTGAAGATGATCTAATTAATAGATCGAAACACTGCAGCGTCGGCCAATAAACTCACCACTTAACCCATTTAAACCTGTGTTTTTTTCATTTTTCTTGATATATTACATACCGTCGGATTTACTTCCTCTCTTCACATATATGTATATTATATATATATATATATATATATATATATATATATATATATATATATATATATATATATATATATATATATATATATATAATTTTTCTAATTTACCTTTCATCTGCCTTACTTTTTTATGCAATATTTCCTTATTCTATCTATCTATCTATCTATATATGAAAGTCCTCTTATAACTTTCTAATTTTCATTCTATCTGTCCATCTACCTTGATGCAGTTGTTCACTAATTCAACTTTGATCTATCTTTTTCATCTTCCCTATTCCCCAATATTTTCCCCTAATTCAACTATCTCAGATTATCCCCCCGCTTCTTACTCAACCCAGCAACTTCCTTACACATGTCTTAATAATCTTGTCTGCAAGCGTTTATGCGTCGATTCATTTATCTCCTCACCGCTTGAACTTGTTTTTTTTTTTTTGTTTTTTTGGTTTTATTCTTTTTTTCTTTTCTCCCCTTCATACATAGATCCACCTCTTGATTATTTCTCTTGCTATAATTTACTGTGCAAAACAAGTCCTAACTCCGCCAAGTAAATCAATTTGCAATCACTGATTAATTCTTCTTTCTGTCGACCGACAGTTCCACTAATCGATCAGCAAATTTATCTCTGTCCGACAATACGAAACCTTTTACAAGGATGAAATAGACAGAGGAAGCAATCATTTAGACAGACACATCAACGCCGCGACTCGGGAAAGGATCATCGGAAGTCTCCATGAGTAATATGTCTGCTTTATCTCCTCATTAAATGTCCGGCCTCTGAAATAAGTAGACAAGTTCACATACCTTGGTAGCAATATCTAATCTACTGAAAGGAAAGTTGGTTGCCTGGTTGGATTTTTACGGCATGTCAACTCTTGTTGGGTTATTTTATACTATTAAGACATTGTTTTATTGATTCTTGTTGGTTGTTCAAATTTTTTGCAAACTAAATTTTAAAAACACATTTTAAAACATTTTTATACATTTAACACATTTATGAGCAACTAACAGTTATTACCACTCAGGTTCAGTGTGGGCTAGGGAGTAATGAAAATGAAGAGGTACCCCATGTTCCGCAGATTTCCGGAATCGGAACTTTAACTCTAGATGTAGTTTAATGTCCTACACATGATACTAAGACCCTCAGCCAGCACCTTCTAACATATATGTGATAAAATCGGTTGGTGGCTTGCAATAATGTCTAGATACGCATGGGTAAGGCATGGACTTCCACTTACTGGCGATGGACCATATGGAAATCTGATCTCTCTTATAAAATAAAAGAGTGAATGAATACCAAGACTCTGAAATTAGTATTTTACATAAAAGATGGGCATGTCTAAACATTTTTGTAAGGTAGTGTAGCTTAAGACTTTAAAATTAAGGGTAACCGAAATAATACAATACCGGATGTATAGTTTGTTTGGCAACAGACGCGAATCCAGATTTCATCTGGAACGGAGTTCTCATTGGATTTGAGAGCCTCGTGATCGGGAGAATAAAGTAGAAATTATTAAGGGAGTCGAGACCGGACAGCGTTCTTGGATAGGCATGTATTTCGACTCTGTAATGATTCTCAGCGCCTGTGCGGAATACACAGTGTATCGAAGAGACGGGAAATAAAAACGTATATACACAAAAATATGTCTCCGTGTTTCCTGATTAAAGAGCAAAAACAAAGATCAAATGCAGAGAAGCAGACGCTACCGGTGAAAAAGATGTCCAACCCGATGCGAAGAAACAGACATCCGATAGAAGTTAGAATAATCTAAGAAGATGAAGATACGCGATAGAGGAAAGTAGAGGACTACACAAGTTAAGTAGTTCCTATACCTCGGTAGTAATATCTCATCTACAGAGAGAGATGTCTATATAATCCTAGGAAAGACTTGTACTGCTATTGACATGTTATCGATCATATAAAAATCTGATCTCTCTCATAAAATAAAACGTGATTTTTTCAAACCGGTTGTCATATCAGTATTGATCTACCACCTGACCGCACCACTTTACAAAGGATCAGCTATATAACCACTTACCCCATCACAAAAAATGATGGGCAATGCGTGTGAAGTTAGGACGACCTCATAAGTGATGTTCTCATGTGGATTACTGCACATTTACACACCAGAGTTGGCCGACCAGCAAAAACTTACATTCATTAAGTCTGTACCGGAGCGATGGTTGACAAGGAAGGATGCCGATATATAGAGAAAAGGGGACGTTTTGTGCTACATACTATCGTGAATAAATGTGATAATAAAGATAAAATACTGGCAGATACTCACACATATATATATAAAGATAAAACACTGGCACACACATCACACACACACACACACACACACCAACATATATATATATATATATATATATATATAATATATATATATATATATATGCAAGGTTTCTATCTTTATTGGCACGATAATTCACGATATTTGGTAGCATAAAACGTTCCCATCTCTCTATCTCTCTATATATCGAGATAGGTATATAGATAGATAGATAGATAGATATATTGAGAGTGAGTGAGAAATAGAGAGAGAGAGAGAGAGAGAGAGAGAGAGAGAGAGAGAGAGGGGGGGTGAGGTATCAAAATTAAATTAAAGCAATATTGTACCAAGAAACATGGCCAATTAGAAATGAAAATGGAGATGGATCGATATAGCGAGAGAGAAAGACAGACACAAAAATGCAGAGGGAAAAGGAAAACAGAGAGAGAGAGAGAGAGAGAGAGAGAGAGAGAGAGAGAGAGAGATAGAGAGAGCAGGAAGGGAAGGAAAGAAACAATGAGATCACAATTGAATTAAATGAATATTGTATCAGGGAAGATTAACAGATATAAGGAAAATTAAATATTGTGAGATAGATAATTCGAGAGAGATAGAGAAAGAAAGAGACACAGAGAGACAGAAACAGAGGGACGGAGAAAGTGACAGATATATATATATATATATATATATATATATAGAGAGAGAGAGAGAGAGAGAGAGGAAAGAGAGAGAGAGAGAGAGAGAGAGAGAGGGAGCAAAATTAAAATAAATGGATCTTGTACCAAGAAAGACGAAAGCAATCATTAAAACATGCTGTGATTTTGAAAACAAGAAACAATCTCGAAGTGTCATAAGTATATGAAAAAGTAATAACGGATGTGCGATCTATTATCGGTATCAGCCAGATATCGAGGAAGCGTCTCTTATTTTTACAAGCGCTTGACCAGGTAGATTGTTTTCAGGTTTGAAGTGTTGAGCCACACCTACCATCAGCTGTGCTACTCATTCGCTGAGTTGGTGTGGACAATTATCGCTCCAGGACCTTGTAGTTCCTAGGTAAATGGTCTACAGACCGGGCTAAACAGCTAAAATAGTGTAAATATTTCTTGTTGCATTGCTTTCAGTTATATAAAATATATAGATTTAAAAAATACAAATACTACGATTTACACATCTAACCCAAAGCAAAGAGTTAAGCTATGTATTAACAAATTTGTATTTAAAAAAACACATTTTAGATTAAAAATTTTACCAAAAATCAACTAAATCCGCCCGACGATAGTGTGATACACATGAAATTATAAGTAAAGAGAACATAATCTTGATATTTTAGGTCTTTAACCCACCCTTCTATAGTAGCATTTATCACTTTTTTTATATAACTTAAATGTCTTTTATCTCAATTATTATTATTTCACGAGTTTTTCACAGGAATCTGAGTAGCAACAAATCTCCTCGGGTCTCCAGCACACTTCTGAGTATTCTTGCCCATCTTTACAATGCTGTTGTCTGGATGGTCTCAATTCTTTCTCTGATTTCCGATTTCTCAAATCTTTTTCCAAACACTTTGGGATCTTCCGAAGGGCTCCAGCAACAATTGGTATCAACTTCACCCTCATTTATAAGGCCGGCTTAGCTCAGTCGATAGAGTGTTCGGGTGAGAAACTCGTGGTTCCTGGCTTGAATCCGGCCCTCGTCAACTCAGCATGTGATTAGCACATGTATATGTGCGGTAAAGTGAGGAGCTGATGGTAGGTGTGGCGATCCGACTGCCGATTGCCAAATCAATCTCCTTGGTCTAGCGCTAGTAAAAAGGCATAGACTCCCTCGCTGCCTGGCTGATACTGACTTTAGCCCCCCCCCACCACCACCACCAA
Source organism: Doryteuthis pealeii (assembly GCA_023376005.1). Classification (NCBI taxonomy): domain Eukaryota; kingdom Metazoa; phylum Mollusca; class Cephalopoda; order Myopsida; family Loliginidae; genus Doryteuthis; species Doryteuthis pealeii. Next base: position 73,113,905 of record CM042138.1, on the reverse strand, counting down.
CGTCGACTTTTCTCCTTCATATACCACTTATACCCCAGTTTTAATCGAGCTTATTTATTGAGTCTCCTCAAGATTTTAGGGGTTTAAAGGGGACCAACTACAATTAGTATCACCGTCACTTTAATGTTCTACACCTTTTCATCTCCCTGATAGATACATACATACATACATACATACATACATAATTTATTGGTATTAAGAGTTGTTAAACGTGAATTAATGTTAAAAGTTGAATTAAAACCAAATTACATTTGATACAACAGAGCATTTTTACTTTAAACTTTTAGAGTGTTGTGTTCAAAAGTATAATACTGTTAATTATTGTTGGTTGAACAAATAACTCCGACTAAGGGTATTAAATACAACAATAGACTTTAATACATGGAGCACGTGGAGAAGGTACATATAACAAGAAATATGTATTCAATATTGTGGTATATTGATTAATAAGAAACGGAAGCACCGTTTCGGCCATTGTTTTGATAAGAAACGGAAGCACCGTTTCGGCCATCTTTGGAGTTGTAATGATAAATAAGCAGAAGTCATTACTTCTCGCAGTTAACGTCAACTGGACTACTTGTTGTGTTCTTTATTTCGATAAGCAAGCTGCAACAAAGATACATAAGAAACACATATAAGGGAGAAGATACATTAATGAAGTATAAAGGAGATGCCTAAATGTACAGGCAAAAGATACGAAGAGTTCATAAGACAAAGTCACTTACTGACGTAGTCTGTGTGGGGGTGAAAACCCTCACACAAGAAGGGTGTCAACCTAAGTGTCTAACACATGTGTGTTCGTTGAGTTACCGCGAAGAAAGAAAATTCAAACTTGGCGCTTGCCTGCTTAAATAGTCATAGCTCCCGGTGGGGAAAAACAGAAACACAAGGGAAGATGACTCTTCCAGCTTTGGCTGGAAGAGTCATCTGACAGATAATCCAACAAGAGTACTGATTAACCTGGTAAGAATATTGGGTTGATGGATTGGTTGGGTTTTACAGCATGTCAACCCTTGGGTTAGTTTATGCCCAAAACGCTTTGTTTTATTAATTCTTGTTGGGTATTGAATGTTTTTAACTCAATTTTAACAGCATTTTTCAATTAATTTTTAATATAAGCTATAGAGCGGACCCTAACAATTAATAACATTCTGGGTCAGAGTGGACCTGTGAAGAATGATCCTAGAGCTTCGGAATTGGTGCCTCACCACTAGATTCAGTTTACCACCATACCTAGGACGTTAAGGCCGCGAGCAATCACCTTCTAGCAGATATATGATAAATAGTTTGGGGCTTACCATGAAAGCAATAGGTGCTAATGTTTAATCGGAGGGCTCCTCTCTGACTGCCCGTCTAGTTTGAGTAAGGGCCACAGTGGAGTGTTACATGTCATGCACGGCATATCCAGCAGGATCTCGTCCTTACTCTTCACGCTTCACCAGCCACGGGAGGATTTTACTCCTCTATAGGGGTGCTGTCAGCGTATTCTACAGCCCCAGCCAACAGGGTAAATAATACTAGGATATATAATGCAGAGATTACGTAACTTGGTACCACATGACATCAATCAGTAGCTACTGGGTTTCTCTGCTACGATAATACAGTGAAAATAATAATCATTATCATCCTAACAATAATAATTGAATCTTATTCATTTAGTCTTAGAATGAAGAGCGTGAATTTCCTTACAAGATCGATAACCGATCAATCTTTAATTTTTCTGATTTGTTATAAACATCGATAGTAGAAAACAAAGAATATAATATCGAAGTTCTTGAATAATCATATTGAAAGTGAAAGTTGTTTAAATGAAATTATTGCGAAAAAGAAAAAGAAAAGACAAAGATGCCTTAAGATGTTAATCAATTTAAAAGCAAATGTTCTCCCTGATAAGATGTTTCCTCTCATCGCCTATTAAGACTTCGGCTGGTAGCCAAATATTTTAACGACCGCAAACTAATAGCAAACAGGGCAAATATGTCATAATACCTATAGATGTAGGTATTTACCCAACATGTTTTGTTACGAGTAAGATGAGTCACATGATGAAAAGTATTGGGCATCCAGCAAGAATCGAACTTGCTATCCAGTAGTAATAGATCTGCGAGACTTGTTCGCTATCCATTTTCCATTTTTGGTTAACAAGGTCGATTGGTAAACTATTCAATTCTCATTGGGTGCCCCGTACTTGAGGCCTTGTGCCACTACTAAGCTTAGCTTAGTAAATACTACCCGTCACTATTAGATCAAATTATCAAGAATCTCTGGGAAATCTTCTAAACTTGAATTAAGAAGTATGTTATTAGAACTAGGCATGCTTGTAGAACTAATAATCTTAGAGATATGATAGGAAGTAGAAAAATCTTAAACAACGTAGCTATCCAATACAAATCTTCAAATAAGATGATACAACTTTTCTAATCCTGTAAGAATAAAACCATTTTGCTGATATCTATTGACATTTTATTATTGGTTGCAGAAGATGATTGACTGTTGAATTGTTATTCCAAATAAATAAAACAAAGTTATATGTCTTCACGTATTCCTATCCAATACCAATAATTTTCAAACAATTTTATTTTACACATAGACAGGACTCAAAATGGTACTACCATTCAGTTGCCCCCTATGCTGGAACAGAAAAATATAGTGTCTGTACCTCTGAAATCCCCTCTCCTTACTTTTGATAATTAAAATTCGTAGCTTAAGTAATAATCAAAGCAAAATAGACCTCCAAAAAGAAGTGAAATTTCTGTATAAGAATTGAAAGTATAGTTTGTCGTCATTGGTGATGTAGTTATAGTTAGAAACATATTCTCTAGTATAATAATATGTTTTATTTATACATTAAAATTCCACAAATACATTCGGTTCTATAAAGTGTAGACAAATAATTTTACTTATCTTCTACGATCCACAGCTTGCTATTGAAATTAAAATTGATATTCACCTGAAATGGCCTATAGTGACGACCCGTGATGCTTAAGAACGGAATCCTGGTGGCCGAGCAGTCTATGGCATACAACACTCCACTTTGACCCTTATTTAGGCTAAGTCAGTGGGTCGGAGAGCTCTCGCTGATTAGTCGACTGGTCACGTCAAGCTCCAGAATCAATTAAAAATAAAGAGATACAGATGTGGACTCCCATGCTGAACAACCAGGAGAGTCCACAGCAACAGTTTCTTTCTCTTTTGATTTGACTGAAGATTCTTGAGTAGCTCCTGGTGGATCTTTAAATTTTTCACTTGCTTGAAGTATATTGCTTGTCTGATTAACGAGAGGCGCCAAAATGTCTTTTGGTTTGGAATCGACAATAACTTTATCAAAATTTGGAAAGGAATCTCTTCTAATAGGAAAATTCACCCTTTTTGACTCGGGGAGTATTTTATTATGGAAACGGGAAAAATCAGTTTAAATAGATGTCTTCTGAGCTTCCATATGAGGAAAATGTGTTCACAAAATGGAGTTTTAAAAAGTGTGAATACCCGTCAAGAATGAATAAAGCAAAACGTCTTCGGCATGAAATAACCCAAAAAGTGATGTCATGTAGAATCTAATCAACCAATCAACTACCGCGCAGATTCAGCGCCAACGTGTGAGTAGTGGCAATATAGAGTTAGATAATTGATGACACTTGTTGTCACTTTATCTTCAGTGTTAGCCACTACTTACTCCATGTATAAACACTCAATGAGCACAAATAATACTAATGATTATATGTACGATGTAAACTTTTTGGAGTTGCCCATGCGCTTGTATGAAAAGTGTAATTCAGAGGTGCAAATTAATAATTAGACTTGTTACTGGGTATCTACTTGTCTGTCAATACCTTCCTATTGTATGGGGATTAAGAGCATTTTCGGAAAAGCTGTCTTGTCATCTTCGGGGAGTCATAAATACCATTATGATAAATGGCAATTTTTAATGAACTGTATATAAAAAAAAAGATAAATTGTCTGCAAGTATTAAGGGAATATGAATATTTCCATGACACATGCAGAAAGTTGATATGCTTACTGGCTGTCACGCTTGAACAGGAGATTATAAAGAATTTCTAAGAAATGTGTTGTTCTCTTCTTCTTTTTTATAAAGATTTGAAAGAACTTAGATAAAAAAGATGAAATTATTTTATGTTGTATCTTCATTCAATAGCACTCTAGTGGCTGATCAGATGGCGTGTTCTAAGTAATAAGAGATAATACCATCGGTCAATTTTTTAACATCTCTTCATTTTTCCTTGTTTGTTTTTTGTTTTTGTTGTTGTTGTTGTTGTTAATTTCTTTTTATTGTTTTTTTTTGTTGTTTTTTTTCTTTTTTGCTGGTTTGCTTCTTTTTTTTTCTATCCCATTTTCTCTCATTTTTCTATTTCTCTTTTTTGTTTTACTTACTTTTGGGAAATTATCTTCGCTTCTTCACATCCGAAATCTCCTCCCTGTACTTCTACTCATAATTTTTTCCATTATCTTTGAATTCACTTGTTTAATAAATTGTAATAAATACAAAGATTAGTATAAACTTTAATAAACGAAGTGTCTAACACCAAGTTACAAAATAATGTTACATAATTCATAGACAGCTTATGAATTATGTACGTAGCTCTATTAAAAATATTTTAATCAGGTTCAGTTAGATTCAGAATGACGGGGGTTCAGTGAAAAGTTACCATGGCCGATGATTGACAATTTGTGACATTCCGGTAGCGCGCGATTAGACGAGTGATAATTAGTTTAGTTTCGGGAGCTAAAGCATATATATATATATATATATATATATATATATATATATATATATATATATAAATATATATATATATATATATATATAGAGAGAGAGAGAGAGAGAGAACGGAGTTCTAAGGGATATAAGAACTAGACGTGTTCCAAATCAAGGTAAATAATGCATATGGCACACATAATACAATCGTCTGTTAATTTCATATGGTTTTCATTTTTCTGCCACCAAAAATCTGATAACAAACCTTGGAGCACTCTGATTTTCCGTGATATTTAATAGCCATAAAAATATTTTTTGTTGTGCAAAAGTTGAAGGCTCAGTTGATCCTAGTACAATAACCAGATGGTTCCTGAATATTTTTATGAGACTACATTTTTTACAAATATAAACCAATTCCAAATAATGCATTGTTGTTCGGGGAAAGAATTGTTTTTCTTTCGAAATATTCTCCCAATTTATTGGATGACTATCGTAGTTGAAAAACAAGGGAGTTTCAGTTCCTTCTTAAGGAGTGTGGGTTGATATTCTTACATTATTGTACGGTGGCGTAGGGTTTTGACAACACCCTGTAGCGAGAATTCAAAGGGGCCAGTGTTTTCACATTAGGGGATGGAAAACTACCGGGCGGTTATGACCCCAACTGACTTCAAAGGCGGGAATATCGCAAGTCACGTGAAAACTAGTTAAGTAATCAGTTTGCAGCCAGACGTAAAACGAAGAGAATGATATCTCTCCGCTGAGGCTGTTGGCTCAGTCCGCGCGGCGAATAAACATGGGCTAAAATAAAACCTTTGATCAAAGTAACTACAAGTCTTGTTAATTAATTGTGCATGACTTAAAAGAATCCCTTAGTTTGAAAACTAGCGGCGGCTACGCGGCATCGCCTGGATAGGGTTTTTTTTTAAAGTCCCGCAGACCCATTATTACTGAATCTTGAGTTGAATCCTCGTGGGATGCCCCATTTAAATCCCTATGTAAAAAATAGACTTCGCATTGATCCAGCTACTCTGAAAAGAAATGTTAATGTCTACAATCTAAAATATTAAATGAAAAAAAATTTCATGCTGTTATCATTTAAATTTTATTTTTTAATTATCTTCACGAATATAAATCAAAGATAGAAGAAGCAGCAACAAGTTAGAAGACCAGAGAAAATAGACAGCAGTAAAGATCCAACATGGCGACTGGACGATCACGGATGGACGAAAGAAAGAAGATAGAAAGTAACAAGCAAATAAGATACACGACTCCCTCCGTCTCTCTTTAATGTCTCTACAATCTCTATCACAAAAACACTATTGTTTATATACCCACAACATGAGTATATAATATAACAATATAATGGAAAGTTATCTTTATGACGGATTTAATACTCGAATCATTTGAAATTATAAAAGTGTATGACTGGAGTTTTGTTTTCCGGTCAAAAGCCTTGGCAATGTATTGCTTATGAAAAATAAATGACGACTAAATCTTTGCCAGGATGAAGGACACTATTATTAATATTCTTGTTGCCATTATTAGGTTGCAGGTGAGAGGACTTTACAATGGAGATCCCTTGTGGCATTAAGTTTTGAGTGGAATCCTCATATCCTTACGTTCCTCATTGTTAAGCAGAATTCCCGTGTTCCTCTGTGTTAACAACGAGCAACTGAACGCCTTTCCACCAAGGTCATTAAATAGTTAACCAACCACGTATTCGAGCGTGTTGATTGGCGGATTGAACCCACGTGGCCACGAATAGTCTCCAAATGTAAGTTGTGGCCTCCAACACACCTTATATTCCGAAATAATCCAACACTACATTTAAACTATAATCACTGATAACATAATAGAGTTGTAACTCGACTTACGAATATCCCAACTAACGATTTTTTCGAATTAAGAGTTGCCCTTTGGCCGATTTTTTTTTACTTCGAGGTGAGAGCTATTATTTGACGTACGAGTGAGTTTCAGATACGCTTATATTGATAAGTTCAGTAAAAAAGGTTCCAAATTTGTTACGCAAAAGAAAAATATTACTTATGAAAAATTAAGATTGAAAGATATAGAATATAGTTCATTTCATTCTATATTATTATGTTTTCATGCAATACAATATTATTTTTCTTAGTAAAAAATATGGTGAATTCTGGGAGAGTGGTAGATTTGTGTAACCTATACGTAGTTTGGTTTAAATTTATTGTTTTCCTTCTCTTAGACTGGTTGCCATACATAGATTAAAGAGGCCAGTATAGTCTAATATTACCCATAGCTGGAGTAAATGGATTTGTACTTTTCCTTAGGATATTAGCACTATGTAAAATGCAAACAGCTGCCTCCAGCTATTGAACCTGACTCGTCATGTCCAAATCCAACGACAGTAATCATTACACTACGTGCTTCTCCCATGTTTAACGTCATACCAACGACCCGTGTAGAGTTTGGTGATAAATAATATTTAATGATATCTGCCTTTGTTGTAATATGTTCTGCGAGAAAGTATGAAATCCTCTTATCTTTGGTTTAGATGAAAATGGAATTTTCATTTTTCAAAATTGTTACATGTCTACTTATTTATGGATAAGACTAACGCACTCCTATATACTCAAACAAGAATAACAACCACAGTGTGAAACATGTCAAACACATTTGACTATTAAACACTTATTCATGGAATGCAGGTTGTTTGCTCATATCAGAAACTGTTATTTTAATGCAAACAACATGAAAGATCTATTTGAAAATGTCAACATAGGAGACAATCTGTCTTTTTTGAAGAAAAGAAAATTATACCATAGAATATAGACATGAACCTAATCAATACCATAAAACATGATACCCAATGGTGCTAACACATTGTTAAAACCAATTACTAAAACAGTATACATATAAATGCACAACTTATATTACTTCCTTACCGTTAGGCATTACATAACCCCGGACGGGTTGATATGCCTTTAAAATCAATCCACCAACCAACCAACCAAATTATTTACGTGTAATACTTTATTTAGTTTTGTATTACTTTAATTTCCCAAACATCACTTATTGGAACTTCAGTGCTTTGTATTCTGTTCAATGGAATTAACTTTCTCTTGAGAGTCTGTATTGTCTTTATCAATTCCCAGAACTATATTGAAGTGTAGAATCACTCATCTTTCCTAACTGTGAGATAAGAACAATCATGTTTGATATAGTGACAAGAATTCAAAATAGAGAAATGATAAAATCCTTCTTTCTTTGGTTTAGAAGCAAATTAATTTTTTATAAAAAGATTGTAAACTGGGCGTTTAATTGTTAATTGAATATAATATTGTGAGTACAAAATATTGTGAGTGAGTACAATATTGTTAGGAGTTAAGTGAGTAAAACAGTGTTGAATCTTATCATAATGGAGATGGTCTGTTCGTCTGTCTCTATCCGAAACTATTACACTACTCAAGTCACAATCCTTTTAATTATATATGTAACATTGTCCATGATTTTATTTTATTCAAACTTCACTTATTATTAGAATTGTTTTACAATATTAATACTGTTGCTCATATATACATACTACTATCATGTAATTGCATTTATATATACAACAAAATAGTGGTTTACACTGTGAACGGGAGGGCTAATTTGCATATTGATATTAAAAATTTGATTTTATAATTATGTGCTTAGTATTATTGATTTCAATGTATATATATTTATCAACCCCTCCGCACAAGCAGAATGCGACACAAGGTCAATTTCTTAAGCGGGGTTTAACATGTTTGAATTCAAAGTTTTCCTTCTCCTAGATCGGTTGCCTAACCAAGGTTAAAGAGCCCAGTCTTCCCTACTATTTATCCATACCTGGAGGGAGAGTAGGATTCATACCTTTCCCAAGGGTATTAGCGCTAAGTGAAATGCAATTACCACGTCCAGGATTTGAACTCGGAGCGACGAGTCCATTTCCCATGGCTTTAACCATTACACCACGCGATTTTCATTACTATGTATATGGTTTTACCTTAATGAATATGAGCAAAATTCTCGGAGATAAACCTTAAAAGAAATCCATTAACAAGAAGAAATAACTGTAATTGTATTCTTTATTCCCTATAAACTAAATAGTTAAATTAGGAAAATTTAACAGTGAAATGTGGAAGTAATGGAAGAATAAGATTCAGTGGATCTATTTTTTGTTTATACACCCCTTTGTTTCAAATCATTTTATCTGCATTCTGAATTAGTTTCATTAGCCTTTCTAATTTAAAATAATATCTCATTACATTAAAACTTAAATACTTGCAACCGGAGGGTGCATATATTTTCTAGTGCTTGTAATATTGTTAAATGAGCACAATATTGTAAGTTAGTAAATTGATTAAAATATCGTTGTGCGTTAATTATTCTTAATTAAGGACAACGAGGTAAGTATTTCACTATGAATAATATTGTTAATTGAATACAATATTGTTTAGCGCGTGCAATATTTTCTACTTTGTTTAGTTAAGTGAGTAAATATTGTACGTGGACCCCCATAGCCATTCAATATTTATAAGTCCTATTGTTTTTTTTAATAATAACATTTATTTTGTTTGCCTGGACCTAATAATGTTACATTGTCCATGTTGGGTCTATGGCCCCCAGTTGAGAACCTATGAAAATGAAAATGTTCATTTACGACTTTTTAGCGAGTTTTTATTAATTATAATATTACTGTGAATTATATTATTATTGTTGATATATTTTAACATTCATTATTGAAGGATTTAACACCGCTTTTAATATACCTCCGATTTTGATTTACATCAAACACAAATACACACTCAAAAATATACACTAAACTGTTACACACAATTATTTTTTAAAATTATATTATCTGTATTTAACAATATAAATCTACAATATACATCTAATTTCTCCTCTCACCTACAACCTAATAAGTCCTCTCACCTGCAACCTAATAATGGCAACAATAACTTTAATAATAATGTCCTTCTTTCTGGTAAAGATTTAGTTGTCATTTATTTTTCATATGCAATACATTGACAAGGCTTTATTACACACATCTAAATTCCATTAAACTTACTCATGTACACTTACCTCCTTCGTAATCCAAGTAAATATTTTATCAATACCCTAGATATTCTCTTTAAAAATGATTTTGAAAAAAGGAACGTTAATTTCTAAATTTTAAATCGCGTCCATTCAAACAATTCGTCGCTTCCTTGTTTGAACAGTAACCAAAATCAACATATAATATTTGTTATACTGAATAAAATTAGAGACGCATACTAAGTACATATTTATCTTAAATGTGTGTTAATACTCTGGATCCATTAGTCGAAACAATTAGTGTCTGAACATTTTATCAAATATCAATCAAGTATCCTCATTTTCTTACGTATTTTTCAACATATATATGGTATATGATAAATATCTTTGTATTACCTTTATCCTTTTCTAGGTTACTTCTTTGAATTCATTATTCCATTATATAATAGATAAATTTATCTCACCAGGTGAGAAATATAGATTTTTTCTTCTACTATTGATTGAGAACTATGATGTAAAATACCTACAATTGTTACACAGACCTTCAGGGACATTTTACCGATAAAGAAGCAAGTTTCGTGAGAAATACGCGTTGAGCATTATCTTTCTCTCAACCGCGTGGCCTTCCCCATGTTGCACGCTGATGTTTCATTCAAATGAGAAGCATGCCATGTTCATTAAATGGCCGATTCCACCCTTTAAGCTATAACCAGACCTCCCGCGTCCCCAGGGTGACATGTTATGCTCATTTCCTTTCCTCTTTATCCTTTCCAACCAGTGATGTTTCTCGTTGTAAAAATGGGCCTGGGGAATTTTGACTTCCATTCGGATCCGGAAATACGCCTGGTAAGTTGCCAATAAGTAGAATGTGGGAAATAATAAGATCTTCAGTTAAACGACCGCATCTACTGAACGCGCAAAAGGATATGAAGGTGATGACTGTGCCCCTCATGATTCATGAACCTGAGATGTGTATTCATCTTTATTGGAGCGCTTGAAGTGTCTCCTAAAACCGTTGCAAAAAGGCTGTAATTGAAAATTTGAGGAAAAAGTCAAGCCTCATGGAATAGACCATTAATAAAACCGATAAGAATGCTTAAAAAGTCGCTTGGTTTAACGATTACCATTTTTTTTATGTACGCTCGTACGTCAGTCTATCTTTAATTCGATAGTCTAGCATACCAGTCAATTTAATTATACGAGTTCGTTTAAGAAAGTATTAAGACTGACTTTTGCTTTATTTTATTTTTCAGGTTGTAAATCAACTTATCAATTTAAACCTTGAACACATGCGTAAATATTCAGTTTATATTTGCTTCTCAAAATTCGCTTTCACAACCAGTATAGAAGGAAGTATATTTAGAATATATTTTTAAAAAATTGAATACTCAACAAGAATGAATATAACAAAAACGTCTCCGACATAAAATAACCCATGCGTTGACATGTGGTAAAATTTAACCCTCCAAGCAACCCATTGTTAGTAAGTTCAAGTCTCATACTTCTAACCTTAAACCAAACTATACTCAGCTTAATTATTGACAACAATTAACATAAAATTGTTAGTATCTATTTACCCAACCCCTCCACATGAACTGGGTCTGACATAAAGTCAATTACTTACGCGAAGTTCAGAAGGTTTGAATTTAGATTTTACATTCTTTTGACAGGTTGGCATGTCAAGGTTAAAGATGACAGTCTGCCATTTTATTTACCAGTAGCTGGGGGAGAATAGTTGGTCTAATACCCTTCCCATGCCCAATGTGGACATGAAGATGAGAATAATGTAAATCATAGTTGGAGCCTTTAAAGCAATTCCGATTGATCTGGAATAATACTTATGCATGTCCTGGAGAAATGAGAAGACTTATTATCACTCGGACTTGAGTGATAATCACCACTGAAACTGGTGTGAAAATCCCGCAACAAGACCAACAACAATAACAATAATCGTATTATAAGGGAGACTGCATCTTTTTGTGTGTGTAACTGAAACTATATTACTACTCAAGTCACAATACCCTTAGTTATTTAAGTCACATTCTCCATGATTTTATTATTATTATCTAAACCTAAATTATTAATAAAATTGTTTTACAATATTAATACCGTTGACAATATTTACATACTATTTACATGCTTTTGTATTTATATATACAGCAAAATGGCGGTTTACAGTGTGAACGGGAAGGCTAATTTGCATATTGATTTTAAAAATTTGATTTTAATAAATATCTTCTGATTATCATTGATTTCTGATTGTTTGATATTATCTTAATGAAAATGAACAAACATCTCGGGGATCAATCTTAAAAGAAATCCATTAATGAGAAGAAATACGTGTAATTTTATTATTTACTTCTTATTTTAACTAAATAGTTAAATTAGAAAAATTCAGACGGGAATGAGGGAGGAGTAAGTTTGTTATTCTATTTTATTATTTTTTTTATTATACCTCCCTCTTTGTCAAATCTTTTTATCTGCATTCTTATTTAGTTTTATTAGCCTTTCTAATTTAATATAATTTTCTATTACATTAAGACTTAAATACTTGCAACTGTAGGGTGCATATATTTGCTACTAATAAAAATAATAATAGTTATAATAGTAATAATAATAATAAGTATTAGAATTTTCAGACCGATGTCTCCATCTCTATTACTATAAATACAACGTATCGGCCGATATGCCCTCCGGCATTCTTCAGGTGTATAATTCGAAACCATCTCATCAAATTCGGAACTGTTTTTTTCATAATCGAAAGCCTTAAGAGAACTTCGAACCGAACCATTGGGGTAGATTATTCTCTTTCAGTTAACCCTGACCGAGTTCAAGTGTTAGGCTATTTAAAGTATTCTATGTTATTTTTGCACGCAGAATTGAACCTGCAACCTACAGATGAGTATCACTTAGAACTGTGTTAATTCAATCCTTATATCTGTTGAACCATACGTCCAGCGAGGAGAGTCTAAATGAAACAAATCATAAAGCCTCGTCTAAAAAAATATTACAAAACAAATAATTGGCTTGACAATATCATGATCACAAAATACCCAAAATTTCCATTTTTTCTCTTTACTTTCTAATGAATCTGTTATATTTCTAATGAATTCTCAAGACACTGATACCCTTGGAAAAGGTAAGAATCCAACTATTATCTCTCCATCCATGAGTGAATAGTAGGTCACACGGGACTCTTTAACCTTGGTTTGGTCTTGTTTGATTTGTTTTACGGCATATCAATCTTGGTGGGTAATTTAATGCCGAAAAGCTTTTGAATCAAATTCATTCTTAATGGATACTCACTTTTTTATAAACACATTTTACTATAAATGGGACCCTAACAGGTACGACCACGCTGGGAACAATGGTGATGAAGGAGTGTTTCACATTCCCCAGACCTCCAGAACTGGAATATCACCATCAGAGTTTAACATCATCCCAGGACAGGAAGAACATCAGCCACCGCCTTCTAGCACCCAAATGATAAAAGGTTTGGGGTCTGTCATAAAGGCAAGAGGGTTGGAACAATTATATAGGTGCTGATTGATCGGAAGGGGCCTCTTGCTTAAGTAAGGACGAAAATGATGTGTTGCATGTCATGGACTATACAACCACTAGGGTTTTATCCTTAAGCCACACGGATCACTACCCATGGCCAACAGGTGGCCCATTTGATGAGTCTTAACCTCTGCAGAGGTACAGTCGGTATTTTCTAACGCCTCGGTCGATAGGACGGTCTTTAATCTTGGTAGGGGGAGGAAAACTTTGAATTCAAATTTGTTAAACTCCGCTTAAATATTGACCTTGTGTCACACCCTGCCCTTGTGGAGAGGTTGGTAAATACATATATTTAATGAGCTTCGTTTGAGCCAGTACCAAACGCATAATGCATTTATCAAGTTCATGTAACATGCTAAAGACAATATGTCATCTCTAAAATTCTTCTTTTTAGAGAGTGTCTAGCCGTCGCACTTTTGAATTTCCTTTTACTCACCCAAGACGTCTAGACATAATCATTTTATTAGAGGAATTGCTCAGTTGTGAAGAGGCTTTTCTTCACATTTTTTTATTATTTTAAAATGAAAAACAAACAAACAAACAAAAATAAATCGCGTTACATTTTGATCAGTCCTAATATGCAGATCTAATTTTAATGGCTTTTCCCCAAATATTATTTTTTTGAGACTGAATTGATTATATTACAGAAAAGCGCTGAAGATGTTTTCATGCCACTGCACTAATCTAATTAGTCTAAAAATTTAAATTGACTTAAATTTCTTAAATAAATTATATTAATATCGTTTAGAGGAATTGAAATTGGAAAAAGAAAATATTGACCTTCATAT
>CM042138.1:73082308-73094808 GCA_023376005.1 Doryteuthis pealeii | reverse complement strand
ATCACATAGGAATTCGGAAATTTTATCCTTGTATTGTGTGGAATTCCTATTGACGACACCTCCACATTTATCTGATGATGTGACGAGGATTGTTTTGTTGTTCGATAAACCTTTTAGAGCGGTAATGTATCTTCGAGGTAGGACTGGATCAATGTTATCGCGGGTGGTAGTTGCGGGGATTAATCATTGCACGAAGCCTTTCTGTATATATATATATATATATATATATATATATATATATATCCAGAAAGGATATATATATATATATATATATATATATATATATATATATATTATATATATATCAATAAAGGAAGGCAGAACTCAACACCGTAATTCCATAATAAATTTATTTCGACCAAAATTGAGGCCCATATAAATCCAAGTTGATTTAAACCGGCTCCCCAAATTTTCGTCTCATCAGATGGGTCTCAATTCACTTATGGACAAGCACATCACAAAAAACCCCAAAAAGCTGAATATATATAAATTCAAACAAAAACAAAAAATAAAAAATATAAAAAATATTTTCAACAGTATAGGATTTTAACTATAGAAACAGGAAGTTTACTGGATCATCAATATTAGTACAGTGGATCTTAGAAATCACATATAGAATCATCCCTTACTACCAAGTTTTGGATAAATCTTATATATATATATATATATATGCTTAGTGGTACCGAATTTGTATATAACATTAAATGGGAGGTTAGCACTGAAAAGCATTTATTGCATCACTTGCCAGGGAAAAATCGATGAAACTGAAAGGGAGTGTTTTTCTTTTTATTAGACTAAGTTGAAAAAACAGTAAACGCGTTTATGAATAATGAAAAAATAAACTTTCAGTTTTTATTGAAGATGAATATATATCCTATTTCGTATAGGATTTAATATAAAGACG
The DNA here is from genome assembly GCA_023376005.1 of Doryteuthis pealeii. Lineage (NCBI taxonomy): Eukaryota > Metazoa > Mollusca > Cephalopoda > Myopsida > Loliginidae > Doryteuthis > Doryteuthis pealeii. The sequence continues at coordinate 73,093,904 of CM042138.1, read as the reverse complement.
TTTAAAAAGAGTAAAATAAAAGCTTAATTTAATAAAATGGATAATTGTGCCAGAAACAAAATAAAAAAAGCATATGCGTTAAATTTTGTGTAAGGTAAGGAATTGTACAAAATTCAAAATAATGACAATCTGGGAACTGATGGAAAAACACTCATTTTGGCAACGAGGAATATATATATATATATATATATATATATATATATATATATATATATGTGTGTGTGTGTGTGTGTGTGTGTGTGTGTGTGTGTGTGTGTGTGTGACTGTTATAAAAAGAAAAGAAAACGAAGAATCGAGATAATAGATATGATATATATATATATATATATATATATATATATATATATATATAATTTAGGGTAGCATCGTCTGGGTACTGGCGGTTTTCGAACCACGTTGGTTTGAGAATCGCATAGGCGAGAAACTGTCAGTTTTCTGTTTGAGTGTAGTGTGTACTCACACACACACACACACACACACACACACACACACACATATATATATATATATATATATATATATATATATATGCGAATATATTCATTTACTTATATATATATATTATATATATATATATATAATATATATATACATTTATATACGCATACATATATATGAATACATCTAATTGTTAGAATTTAACACCAAAACCGTTTTTAATCAGTAGAATTCTTAACGTACTTCATGCTCAAAATACAATATATTTTCAGCTATGATGTTGAAATAGAATAAAAACAGGATAGTATTTCACCCCTAGCATTTCACATAACCAATCAACAACTAAAATTATATAGACACTAAAGACTGGGCACGTAATCTCATTATCTTGAGTTTTTACCCTGTATTTAAAGACCTTGAAAAAAATACTCAGCCTTTGTTTACCTACATAAGTACTATATTTATGTAAGGATAAAACCATATACAGATTGCAGAATTCATTTCAGGCTCACACCAAAGTTAAATTGTCACAAGACGATGGTGTCATCATATACCAAAAAATAGCTTTATTAGAGGCCATCCTAGCAATTAAACTCCGTTTGTCTTTTCTTTGTAGGTGCCCATTATCCAAGGAAAACCTCTTTAATATCACTTGAAAGACAGTAAATTTGTGAGCAGTAGGCCGACAAATATAGTAAGTCTGGCCAGTCAGTTTGATGTAGTGTCTCTTTGGCTCTTGGTCATAAAAACCAGACCAGTTCATTTCACGCCAGCTGACACATTGTATCTCGTGTACTCCGGGCAGAAATCACAAGTCGACAGTCAAGGTAAAAGTAGACTAAACTTAATTGTATGATCAACTGTTTTATTTTTTCCTTTATATCACAAAGTACCCTTGTTCTTCTTTCTTCCGCATTGATAATAATAAATAAATAAAATGAGATAGAAATTGTCTGGTCAATGAACATCGTTTTAAGCAATACGCAATTTTCTTTTCTTTTATACCGGATGTCCACTTGTTTTCCTTCCGGACACTTTTAGTCTCTCCTTCCGTTTCTTTTCTTTTTTCTGCTTTTTTTTTGTCTATGTTCTTTATTTTATTTTAATACTTTCTTAATTCTTTTACATTTCTTTATGTACATTATATTTCATGCTCTTTTTTTTTAACAACATTGCCCCATTCTTGTCTTTTTTTTTAGCCATATATTCATTTCGTTGCTCAAGTTTTGTTGGTTTAATTTGTCATTTCTGCTTACATCTTCTTGCATTAGGTTATTTCTTCACGTGAGCCTATTGTCAAATGAATAAAGACATCACTTCTTTCCTCAATATGTGTAACTATAACGATCAACACATCTGGTCTCTTAAATACTGTTATCAGCGTAGCAAAATAGTCCCGATATTTATTGCACTTAGGTTCGTAGTGTTAAGTTTTTAAGGACCATAATTGGCCAGTTGATTCTAGGTAGAGATTCCTCCGATTTGGTTCCTTTGGTAATCCTCTCATTTAAAGAATCCTAGGTTCCCTCGTAGAAGGTTGCCAGTAGACTGAGAAAGAATCAGCGCTTAAGTAATATATCAGCCACGCACTATGGCCAGCGATTGGCTAAGGAACAGACCACATGATCTCGCCTAGTCTATAAATATAGGCCGGGAACTAGCGTACACCTTATATCCCCAAAAACTTCAACAAGTAGAGTGTATAACTATTACTAGTCCCGTAACCTGGTTTAGTCGTGGGGGTGAAAACTACATAAGTACCCCCCATGGAACCAGGGCCCGTGAACAGTGATAGTAAAATACATAATACACATGTCTATACTAACATGGATTAAAGACCTCGGCTTCTGATCCGGTGAGAGAGGTAAAAAATCGGATTGTCCCCGGGTGCCGCCTACCAGGTTTCTCCATCCTCTAAAGGACTCACTCAAGCAAAAGTTATAATTGATTAATATTTGTCGATTCGGACAAAGCAGCCAAGCCTGTATTGAAAATACTCCACATTTTCGCTTAGATGCTGCATTATCGGAAGAGAGTTATAAAGATTTTTTTTTTAAACTATGAAGCAAAAAAAATAAAAATAAAATAAAAGCGCGGTCAACAAAGACATAAATAATTGATCTCCACACAGCGATAATTTAAAATCTAAGAAAAAATCTCCAGACGAAAATTGGTGACAGTCCTCTGCGTATTTGAAGTGGGTAAAGTCGCCTTAGATAAATTCTATGGAATTTTAGCAAACAAATATCCGGAAACGGAAGGATAACCATGAGTTTGATGACCGGAAGGAAAGGCGATTATGTAGGCATGGGCGTTCTGACAAGATGAAGGTCGTGATGATATGTGCATGGATTTCGAGCCGAATGAGGCGTAGCCACCTAGAAGTCACAGAATATTATCTAAACAATTACAAATGTTGGATCAGTGTGTCTGGCTAAAGGGCGAACCGAAGACAACTCCCGTTGCCTCCGTGTATACAAACATAACCTCTTCGATTTTTACTCTCAAAATTTTTTATACAAGTGTTGGTTTCTCAAGGTCAGCTGCAGTGTGCAACCCGATACGCATAACTCAAGAAACAGTATACTACATAGACATACACAGACAGAATTCAGACAAGCAATTTTGCTGTTCAGACTGGTTCAAGGATCCTGCATCAGACGCATTCACCACCGCTTTCTTCCTAAAGTCTCTGCTTAACTGGGAGCGCTCTCTTTAAAAAATAAAGCTATAAATGCTAAAATTTCTGGTTCGGAATCATTTTACCCATAACGGATCATTTTAGGTCTATTTTGCTTGTCTTAGTTGGAGATGCGTCGTATAATGGTTAGAGTCGTAGGAAACGGACTCGTCGACCCGAGTTCAAATCTTGGACGAAGCTGTTTGCATTTCACATTGCGCTAATACCCTTAGAAAAGGCATGCATACAACTACTCACTCTTTCCATCTATGGATACAATAGTAGAGCAGACTGGTCTCTTTAACCTTGGTTAGGCAACCAGTCTAGGTGAAGGAAAACTCTGTATTTAATCCTGTTAAATCCGCTTCAAGTGGTCACTACTAGAATAGACTTAGTCCTAATTAGTGATCTATTTCACTAATTTAATTTAGTTTATTTTGGCCATTCTGTAATATTTGTATCTAACTATGAGCAATCATCTCAGAGCTGCATCTGCGACCCAACCCGGTGATGATATAAGCAGTTGCATTACAAAAATATTGCTGCATTGTATATTTTGTTGAGATTCCTACGATTGTTGTTATTATTAAAGTATGTAATAAGCCTTCAGTCAAGATAGATCTGGAAGTCTTTCCTTAGTTACTGATATTCTAGAAATGAATATCCGCATAATATGTATATGTATATGTATGATTTGAACAATGAAAAAATATCAGTTGAATTGACTTGAGATGCTTTACGCAAATTATTACTCTAGTGAATTCTGCCAATGTTTCTTTTTCTTATATTTCACCTTCTCTCTTTCTTTCTCTCACTCTTTCTTTCCTTGTCTGTCTGTCTGTATGTATGTCTGTCTGTCTCTCTTCTCTCTCTCTCTCTCTCTCTCTATATATATATATATATATATAGAGAGAGAGAGACAGACAGACAGTCTGTCTGTCTCTCTCTATGTATATATATATACTTTTAGACAATAACAAAATCTAACCCTTATAGTTCTTTTAGACAATAACAAAATTTAACCCTTATAGTTCTTTTAGACAATAATAAAATAAATAAATTTATTCTAATTAATTATTATTCTGATAACTCATTGCAATTTATTAGATTTCCATATGTCACAGTTGAATGAGCTGGCTACGTTTATTAAATTCTAAAATGATTTAATTAGTTAAGTTAAAAGTTACAGTTAATAGAAAAAATGACATGCATTAAAAAAAATGGAAATAATTTATAATAAATTATTTTGATATATATACATATGTGTCACTTAGAACTGTCTTAACCTGACTCCTTTATCCAATAGGCCATGTGTCCAATTGTCTAAGTGACACATATATATATATATATATATATATATATATATATATATATATATATATATGTGTGTGTGTGTGTGTGTGAGAGTGTGTGTGTGTGTGTGTAGATAAAATGATATGAAAAAACACAGATGTTGTTTAATTGAACTCATATTTAAAACTACGCATTGCTTGCTAATATTGCCAATATTTTGATTTCATCAAAAAATCTTCATCGGAGCATAATGATAGGAAGACAATTGTGACCGTTTTAAGATGTGATTGTTTTCTACCGGATTCTTCATGAGAGAATATATATATATATATATATATATATATATATATATATATATATATATATACACTTAAATGCCTTTTCTACTGCCGGCACTGGATAATCTTATACTGTTGGTCCTACTACTGCTGGTGAGGTCTATATATTGAAGTGGCGATTCTTTTTATACTAAGATAGGGGTTATTGGATACTATCTAGCTATAAGACATAAAAATAATAAAAGGAAAGACTGTCTGATCTGTTGTATGGAGGTTGGAGACAATATTTATGTGAAATGTAACATTAAAGAAACAAGCAAAACAGTACAAGTAATAACAAAGAAGTTTGAGTCGTAACAAATTATTCTTTATATGTGTATGATAAATTGTATCAGATGAACAACAAGTTACAAAGTTGTGGTTTAGTTAATGAATTTTTCTTTTTTTCAAATTCTTATTCGTGTTAAAGCTTACTTGTATTTTGTTCACTCGGTTCGAGAGGATTGGTATTCGTAACTTTTCTGTTCGCCGGCCACTGCCTTTCTGCTCGTTCTGCTGCTATCTCCCCTTCTCCCCCCTCCTTCTCCGAATGTCCTTTAGTTTGTGGGAGTTTTGAATTTTAACGTCGGTCAATCTGGTTGTGTCTATTATTAGAATACGATCCTTTTTTTCCTTGTTCCATAAACCTGGTCTAACAAGAATCTACAGCTTATGAACCATTACAGATATATCTCGACTGGAAGCGTACAACAGATTCAAATAGACCATGAGTCGACAATGGCGAAAATCTCAACATTGTTTCTTTTATGAAAATATTCCTTGTTGACAACTCATTAAATATTGCGTAGTCATTACTCATATTCATTTCTCTCTTATTATTTTCTATTTTCAGATATTTAAATTCGAAGGCCATCGGACCAGAAATGTACATCATTAATATTTTCAATAGAAAAACATTCTAAAAGTCAAACATACACGTGACAGTATTGCTGCGCCCCACAAAACAGTAGCTATCACTTACCTCCTATCACATAAATCATCCAAGTAAGAAATAAAAAAAAACATGCTGGGCATTGCTAGAAAAGTAAAGACGAACTGATAAGTGGATTCTAACATATTAACATACCATTGTTAGTCGACCAGCAACACCTTAGATATAACACTGCTGTACCGATACTCCAAACCCTGATCGGGACTCGTCAGTATTTCTAAAAATCAAACATACATGTGTCAGTAATGCTGAACCCCACAAAACAGCAGCTATACTGTCACATACCTCCTATCACACAAATTATCAAAGATGACCAAAACAGGCTCGACTCTGCTAGAGAAGTACGGACACACTGATAAGTAGCATTTTCTTGTGTATTCCTACACACATCGACACACCACTGGTAATTTTGAACTTTAGGTGACTAAATTCTTACCATAAAATTGTACTTGCGCATTATTTGAAATGAAGTTAACTGTTACTAAAACACATTTTGGAGTAAAAATAAAATGCATTAAAATGGATTTGAAAACCGGCATGTTTTCCTTTTAATTTTTTTTAAAGCATTTTTTTTTACTCCAAAATATCATGAAATATGTTTTTAGTAACAGTTAACTTCATTTCAAATAATCGCAAGTACAATTTTATGGTATGAAGTTAGTCACTCAAAATTCAAAATTACCCAAAAACATCCATACAAAAGCGCTGTAGGGATACTGGAAACCCTGTTCTGAACTTGTCGGTAGGGATAACTGAAAACTAGAGAGAGAGAGAGAGAGAGAGAGAGAGAGAGAGAGAGAGAGAGAGAGAGAGTCAAAGAAATCCGTGCTCTCAGCACGATTTGATGATGATGATTGCTGAAATAGGGATGAAAAGAAAAAAAACAGCAAATATTTTGACATTAACATATTTTAGTTTTTCAAATTATAGGAATCTTATAGGAATTTATCGGAATTTATAGGAACCATGAACGTTGAATTTGTAGCCCGATCAAAAGTTAAAAAAAGGAGCAAAATATTTACAATTCTTTCATTACACATCCAACCACCCCTCTTTCCTTTCCTTTTGCCTGTCATCTTATCCTCTGTTTGCCCCCTCATCTTCTGCACACCCCAAATATTACCTTTCAGCATAAAAGTAGACTTTGGAACCCATTTTGTCTTTAGAATCAATGTAAAAAAGCTTAACAAAAAACAGAATCGAAATATCATTTGCATGTAGTTGTTGTGTTGTTTTATCCGCTTTTTCCTCTATTTTCAACCACAATATATTCTGACTAATAAAAGATTCGAATTTCAAATATATCGATATGGATTCTATGACCCTCTCTTTTACCACCCGTCCCTATTGGTCATCGCCCCAGATATGTCGTTGCGATGGCCTAAAATCGGTAACACCCAGACAGCGAGGGAGTCTATCCTTTTTCACTAGCCATAGACCAAGGAGATTATTTCAGCGTCTGAGGTGGAACGCCACACCTACCACCAGCTCCTTACTTTACCGAACAGATCCCTGTGCTACTCTTACGCTGAGCTGGCGAGGATCGGTATCGAACCCGGAACCTTGTTGTTCCTAATCGAACGCTCTACCGACTGAGCTAAACCGACCCTACGTAGGTGGGTCCTAATTCTGTTTTTTTCAAATAATCTTTTCTCTAGACTAACTACATTGGTAGTGGGTGCAGAGCCGACGTTACGGTTTAAGCGAACTAGGCGAGTGTACACACAATGTGGTGAAATGGCTTAAATAAGAGGAAACTAAATACGATGATCATTCAATAAATAACCTGAATACGATTTAGCTCTGTCGGTAAAGTTTCGGCTAGGAATCACAAGGTTCTTGGTTCGATACCGACCCTTCGCCAGACATCTGTGCGGTAAAGTGAGGAGCTGATGGTAAGTGTGTCACTCCATCTCAGATGCTAAAATAATCTCCTTGGTCTAGCGCTAGTGAAAATAGGATAGACTCCCTTCCTGTCGGATTGATACCGACATTAGGCCGCCCCGACGACCTTACTTTACTTACTGCATAAAGAGTAGCCAATACTTCCTATTGAAAAGCCCATCTCGTCTAAAAAGGAAGGCCGGGTTTATTGGGCCCTAATATGTGAATGCCGAAGTGGGGAGATTTTTCCCTGGACACTGCATGAGCTTCGCTTTGTACGTGGCTCGCCACGTAAAATGTGAGGTGGGAGGACAGGAAAATTTTTCTTTCTATGATGAAAATATCAACCTTATTTTAGCGTATTTAGTGTCCTATCATTCCAGACCCACACAGTATTTAAGTGTATGACTGCTGTAGTATCAATTACTTGATATCCCCCTCATATTCATAGGAATATGATTAAAAAAATTCCCAATCTCGTATTTCTCAAATTGGATTAGACGAAAAAATATTTTCCTGTCCAAGTTGTCAATAAAGGGGTAGCGAAGCTCTTGACGTTCAGTCTGCTGCAATATTCTATAATTTTTCTTCAATTGCCAATCATGAAAAGCTTTATTCGTCAAAAGAGACAAACAGATAAACGGCTTCCCACTTTCGACAAAGAGGAAGAGGAAAGACGAAGAGCTTTGTCGAGTTAATATTGATCTCTTTTGCAGAGTAGAATTTTCCCTTAAAAAAGAAAAAAAAGAGTTTACAAGTCAGTAACATAAAATAATAATTAACACAGCTTAACACCAGTCCCTCCAACTATGGTTAGCAGTATGAGAACAGGCTACTAAATAAAAAAGTCACTGTACAGACATTTACCTATCACACATACCATCTAAGTAAACGGAACAGGACACGCTGAAGACTGCTGGAGAGTAATGTGACGTTCTCATTTGGATACCTACATATGGATACACCAGAATGGGCTGATCAGCAAAGGCTTATATGGATCAACGCTGTAAGAATACTGAATGTCGTGAGCAGGACTTTACAGAGGCCAAGAGACATCTAAGTTAGGGTACCGGGGTCAATAAGTCTAGCCTAATTAAGAGCTAAAGTGTAGTTTTTCATGTCATAGACAGCACAGCCACTTGGATCCCTTTGTTAAGCATCATGATTCGTCGCCCACGACCAAGAGATTGTTCCATTGGGTAGGGTCTTATCCCTTTGCAGTGATGTAGTCTGCGTATTCTACAGCCCAGCCTACAGGGATCTTCCTATGATTTAAATGTGTCCTATAAACAATAACGTATCATAATGTAGCGATTGTCTGCCCCTTCTGAGATGGACATGGGTCAAAAAGGGTTATCTTCCCTTGTCGCCATGTTTTAAGCAACAGCCCGGGAAAATTCTCTCTCTTTCCCTCGGTCCAGCACGGGCTAGACGCGTAGTGTATATGTCCCTTACGTGGGGGCTTTGTCCTCGAACCAGCAGTAAGTGAATTATTTTTTTTTTTATAACTCGTTTTTACTTCTTTAGAACTTTAGTCCTATCTACTTTTGAATCTGTTTCTAAGTCCATTTTATGTATGTCACTGTATTTGTTAATTCCTGCAAGTGCTCAGACAATAAAGCCTGTATTTGTTATTATATGTTTTATTTCTTTGTCGGATTATTTTATGTACATATATGGAAGGTTACTCTGAGCCTTTTAACTTATTATACGAACCACACATCCTATTCTTGTAATAAGATTGACGTGCGCGCAAACCCTACTCTCTTATCATTAGGCTCGATGAAACACATTGTGCATATTTTTTGTTTGTTACAGAGAAATTTGATCTATTGTCACCGAATCTCGGAATGGAGAGGGTTAACTAACAAAGAAAATCATTGCAATAGATGTGAAGCAAAAAGAAAAATCGACGGTATTTAAAGTCCATATTTTGATTACTTGAACAGAATAATCCGCAAGTGAAGCGATAAAGAGATCAATAACTAAATTGTGTGGCTGTATTAATTCGTAGGGATTTGGCATCGGGTATCAAGCCGAGATGACCCGAGGTTTCTATCAAAAGAATCAAAACTCTATTGTTAGTTATTCAGAGTCGCTTGAATAAAGGTGCCACCTAGAGCTATAAACTCTTTTATCCAAGCGCTGAATGGAGAATTATTAAATACGTGATAGCAAGTTCTTATATAGTTTATTTCGTTGGCATTCAGAAACGTAGACTCTACCTCAGAACAGCGAACATGTATCAAAACGAACTGACACTCGACTTAAACCAAGTGGAAATGTCATGTATATTTTGTGCCGATAAGATATTTTTTAAGCATGTTGTATTAACCTCCGTACTTTAATTTCCGATTTGACGAAATAAAAAAAAATCAAACCTTATACTTACACTATAAAAGAAATTCGCCTTCTTAAAATGTCGAAATTTCCAGGATATTTCTTTAAGTGTTGACGTTTTATTAAGTTAATAAATAACTAGGGTTTTTTATTATATTTAAACTTTGGTGCGTACTTCGGTATAAACAGTTATTCCAATATTTCCATTTAATAGACCCATTTATTCCCAGCATGGATCTTTCCATAGCTCTTCGTAGCGATCGTTTTGGGTATATACCTATTTGGTCGCCCCATTTTGGTTAGCAAGCTGGTTTCGCAGATCCATTACAAGTGAATAGCGAGTTAGATTCTCGCTGGATACTCCATACTTACAATCTGGTGCCATATCCAACCCTAGGCAAATCCAACCTTCCATCGTGGTTAGCAAGGTGATCTCGCAGATCAATTACTACAGAATACCGAGTTTGATCCTTACTGAATGTCCCATACTTAAGACTAAGTATCACATCCTACCTGTGGCGAACGTGTCGGGCAAATACCTACCCTTTACTCAGAATGTGTCTTTCCATAGCTCTGTGGGCCGTATGTCGGAGATACCGGTAGGGAGCAGTTTTATTGCATGTTGACTTTAGTGGTATATCAGGAATCCATTTCTTTTTTTCATCGTGACTTTGTCGTAAGTCAAAAATTCATATTTTGTTGTGTCAAATAAATATTTCTTCTTCATCATGCTACCTATGCACTAAAAAGTTATTACGTAAAATAAGGCATTGGAAATATCCATACTGGGAATACCATTCCGAGTGTACAGTTAATTTAGGAGCGGAGTGAATAACGTGATCGCGGGAAGAAGAATTTCCACTGAGTGGAACACGTCTCATTGTTCATAAATGAACCCGGTTAGTTGTCGAAAGGTATCTGATTGACTGGAAAATACCCTTCCGAAGATCTCGACAACATGAAGATGTGTTACATAATCTTTGCATAGATTATTGTCAACCCCCTGTATTTCTAGAGAGATGGCCCCTTTTCATATCACGGGTAGAACTTTCCATGGAATATAACAGAAAGCCCGCGAAATACGTGAAGTCACGTGGGACCAAGTTAACCCGTCAGTACCTGCTTGGATGTCCGATGAGAAGCATGGGATCATTATGCACACGCCCGTTGTGTTAGTTAGAAGAAGAATTTTAGTTAAGTAAATAAAAGTTTAAAGAAATAAGATGGTGTTCTTGTTTGATGAATGTCTTGACGAAAAGACTGACCAAGAAGAAGGAATGAATCAGAGACGAACAGTCAACAGGAATCTAGAAATAGAATTCAACCTGGAGAGGAATGGAGAGGAAGAATAGAAACGACTAGAGATCACCAAATGGCCAAAGAAGTAAGTTATGCATCCCTCTATCTACCTATGTCTATCTCTTCCCCCTCTCCCGTATGTAAAAGATGGAATCGTCAAGCTATTCGGATCAACTTGTGTTGTAGAGTTGCTAACACCCCTTCTACCATATCCATAAAATAGCTTACCATTAAAGTAGATTAACTAGCTGAATAATATTCAGACTGACTTTGCTCCGTTGGCTCTACCGAATTGACCCTCCTCTATTAAGTGTAAGTTTGTTTTGTTAATTGATTGTACTTATTTAGTCTGTGTTTGTATGTATCTCTTTGGCATGGGTTTGATCAACCTCG